>JAVKLA010000007.1:22125928-22138209 GCA_034782735.1 Sagittarius serpentarius | reverse complement strand
ACAGCCAGGACAGCTGACCCAAACTGGCCAGAGGGGTATTCCATACCATGGGACGTCATGCCCAGTATATAAACTGGAGGGAGTTGGCCTGGGGGGGATCACTGCTCAGGGACTAACTGGGCATCAGTCAGCGAGTGGTGAGCAATTGCATTGCACATCCCTTGTTTTGTGTATTCCAATTCTTTTATTATTATTGCCACTTTATTGTTGTTATTAGTGTCATTGTTAGTTTCTTCCTTTCTGTTCTATTGAACTGTTCTTAGCTCACGAGTTTGACCTTTTTCTGATTCTCTCCCCCATCCCACTGGCTGTACTTGGCAACACTGGTATCAATCCACTGGATATCCAGTTGTATTTACCTGCATTTTCACTCTTTTTTCTCAGCCTGAGAGTACTTTCCCTCTATTTTCGCTCCAGGAGATTACTCAACAGGTGTTTAATAACTTACCTTCTTCCATTAACATAAGTTATGCCTTCTTTTCTTCACATTGTAACTACTATCTTTAAATCTTTCATCCTCCTCCACACTTCCTGATCTTTCTTCATTAACCATTTGTATTTCTTTGAATTACCTGTTTCATGTTAGAAACTTATTCTTCCTCTCCTCCTCTTTCAATCTCTCTCTCAGTGTCAATCTTTATTTCAGTCTTCATCTTTTTCTGAAAAGTCATTCTCAGTTCCCACATACTTCCTTTTGCAAAGGATTTCCAACCAGTTTGCTAATCCATAAAGTTAAACTCCTTTCTTCTTTGTGGAGATTATTCTTCATTGTTCAGGTCTTCTTACTGTCTGTCTGCATTACACCCAGCTTACACTGAGCCACCCAGCTAGGTATCTCTGGCAGCTATTAGTTGTTTAGGGCAAACTGATGCATGTATGTTGATAAGCTATCCAAGCAGCAATAAGAACCCTAACACTCCTTGCATCCACGCATAAAACGTCATAATATTTGCTGAAGAAGACTAACAGGCATAAAGCAGCCGGGAGCCAGGGCTCTAGTTCTGCACTTGCACTAGTACGGTCAGGGAGAGCTACAGCTCTGTTTTACATAGCTGCTTATGTACGTTTACGTGCTGTGACTCAACTGGGAATGAAAAACAACTAGGAAATGCTAAGGACTCTCACTTTCCACATCTTTTGGTCCACCTCGTGATGAGTTTCAGGTCAGCTCGAAACACTGATGAATGTATACAAATTTGCACTGAAAGTGCAGTCTGTTACAGTGGATCTTGTGAGTGTTTGAAGTCCTTTCTTGTTTAAAAAGTTCCTCTACTATATTTAACTGTAACACTGCAGAGAGGCTTAGCATGAACTGACAACATCAGATGTAGAGGCAAATTACGAATTGTGCCAGATGACGAGGGGTGAAACTGCCTACCCATAAAGGCATACTATGTGAATCTGCCCGTTCTTCTGGTCAGATCTGAGCTCTGCGGGATAGAGCCATGGCTCCATATCCTACACAGCCCAGTCCAATGTTATGTTACAAAAAGCAATCTGGACATTTTCTCGCTACTAGTAACTAGCAGGATCTCCCCTGTATAATTGAAGAGCAATATAACCACTTCAAATTTAACCACTTAACGTTTGATTTACTAGCCATGAGTATATATTTTGGTTTTTAATGTTAAATTAGGTGAGTCACTTTTATAGTTTGTGGTTTTATAACACAGTAAAATTCTAGGCAAAATAACCACCGGACATATATACAAGGTGAAGACACAGTATCAAAGAAGAAAGAGCCCTCTACCTCAATGAATAATTCATCTGTGAACCATGGAGGTGCTAAAAATCTGAGAAAAATAAATAAATATAATTTACACCACAGAGCTTGGGAGTGCTGAGTGGGGGTTACTCATTTGAGCTCAAAGATAGTGGAAACAGTTTGGTTCTAGCTGCCCTGCTGAAAATACCAAGACTGTTGTCTACTATGTTAATATAATCAAAGCTATGATCACGATCTCTTCAACCTCAGTTGCAAAGAAAATACTACAGCAGAAAAGCAGCTGTCAGTTGTTTCTAAACCAACCAAAGAAAACAAGTAGAACATGTTGCTAATCCAAGCTGATGACAAGAGTGTAGAAAATTAAGAGACCTTTACTCCAAAAAGATCTTCAGTGGCTGGAGGCAGAAAATACAGGAAATTTACTGTGGGCTGTAATAATTGCTGTCTGCCCTGGGAAATGGCATCAAGGCCAGAGCAGTCATGGCTCCATGCAAGCACATCCTCTAATTATTGAAAAACCTGTGTAGAGTCTCAATGTTAATCAGTCTCTCAGAGACTTCAGCTTTATGTGGTTAGTGCAGATTTATGGCATTTTTCTTTTCTTGTTATTAAAACTGATATTTCACAAGGAAGAAACTATCTCCAGACAACTGTTAAAATGCAAAGTTTCAGTCATAAAAGAGAAGTGCAGGATTATTCTGAGACTATCCCACAGAGAACCCAAACAAGAAGGGTAAGAAACAAAACATCAAAGACACAAGGAAAAGTGGAAAAAGATGAGACTTTAAAATATTAACTAAAGATGCAACAGTTGGCCTATAGATTCAAGAGGTTATAGTGTAATTAATTAAGTGCTTGTTACAATTAGGGAAATAAACAGTGCATATACTCATGCAACATGAATAATACATAAATATAAAAATAGTAAAACAAATTGAGAGGTTTGCATGGCCACCTTACTGGAGTTATTTGCATTATTGTATCAATGGTGTCCTTGGAAAACAAACCCAGAACTTTAAAATTCTATTACATGGCCACAATTTGCTTCCTTTTACTAGTGCTGCAGTAATAGTATAATGTACAATTTCTGATTATTCCACGGGGATGATTTTAAATTATGTTTTGGTCCATAATGCTGAAGCAATTTTGAAATATTATGCACAACGACGTTTGCCAAATAATATATTTAATCAGTAATGTTTCAGATTTTCTACCAGCTGTGTCTGCAAATTTCTGGCAAACAAATGGAAAAAGTTGTGTGTCTCAAGTTCTTTTCTCTTACTCTTACATATTACATCAACCCCTACTTTCCAGAAGTACCTGCCACTTCATAAATAGTAGAACCCTGGGAAAGTTCACAGAAATGAAACCATAAAAATTGCAAACTTCTATGCCACTGACAGGATTTGAGAAGGGCTTGGCGGGGGTGGGGGGGAGATAGATGTGTTAGTCACACATCATTTAGTTGTTGCCATCGTTTTGAAAAATACGAAATTACAGATCTGATTTGGCTACAGGTTTTAATTTACTAGTGATGGCTCACTGCTCTTCAGTGGCCTAAAATAACACCAAAATAATCTTTCTGGAAAGACATGCATAAATACTGCATAAGAACTGACCGTAGATTGTACTTATAACCCAGAATTGGCACGTTTACTCTGTACAGAAGAAGACTGTGCAAGATACCCAATTATCTATATGGCAACAGGAAGTTCAAAAGATGTAACTGGAATAAGCAGTGGGAATGCCTGAATCAGAGCACAAGACTGGAATCAAAAAAGGATGTGCAAACTGACACCTGACATCGGCTCTTTACTCTGCTTATGATGCTAATGCTTGAAAAGAAAATAAGGACTAAAATGCCACAGATATATGTGCAGGAAAGATGCAGAATGACTTAAAGTACAAAAAATTGTATGGAAAAGCAAGCAATGTGGTTTCAAGAATTCTCTTATCGGCACACACAGCTCTTAGATATAAAGACATCTAGGACACTATTTTAGACTAACTTACAGTCCATAACATTAATTATGATGGTATGATAACTTAAATCGTGTCACGTGCTCTCAAAAATGAATCACAGCTGCAGTTTTTACTACCTGATTTACTCTGAAGATGCAAACAATCAGGTACAACAATCAAGAAACATTAAAGCAGTCAAGTGCTTTATCTTCTGTAAAGATAACAACCAAGTCCAACTCACAACCAGAATTATGTATTTCTCATTTTGGATATGAATTTGAACAAACACCAGCTAATCTTGGGAGGACAAAAATCTGGTGGGATCAGTATTTTATTCTCAGAATGGCATTTGAAAAATGTATCCCTGTATGAAGTGACTTGGCTGCTACCAACACAATGAAGACTGCAATAATGGTCATAATAGCAAATAAAAATAACAGGGGAAGCATAGAAAGCTGTGCATGCTGGTGTGTTTGTGAGCTAGGTGAAAGTAAGTAGATTCATGATTACTAATTATGGATTATAACTCAGATGTCTATCGAAGAATAAAACCACTCTGTAGTACTCCGTGTTTTGTATACAGCAGTTTAGATCTACATATTCTTACTTGTATACATTTCTATTTATCAGTATTAGCTACCACTCTCTGCCTTAGTAATAAGATGCATGTCCCAAAAAAACTGAGGGTTTTTCAACCTTTTGTAATAATACCACGCTGAATTGCGACTATATGCAGATTATATATTATATATAAATATAGACATGAAAATCTAGGTTTTCACACTTGTTTATCTGCATAATTGTAACTGTGCACTTGATTATTTATATGTTCACTTTTTAGCGCATTAATTTTAAAATAGGAAAAACTGAGTTTTACTGGGTGAAATATGATGCAAAGTGTCACCTTTATAAAATACAGTATTCTGCAGTAATTACTGCAAACTTCATTGTTGCTATTGTTACTTATGGTGTCTTAAATCATTGCAACAGAAATCCTGCAGTAATATTTTCAAAAGGAGGAGAAATGCTTGATTTGTACAGGTAAATACAATTTACATTCCCAAAACTGTTTTAATGCACAGGAAAATTAACAATAGCCAATTCAACTTTCAAATCATACATAAAATTATCAGCTATATTTATCCTCTGCTTCAGCTATGCAAACATACAAAAGTATAACACTTCTGTTTATTCTATGATACATTACTATCTGTTAGTGAAAATACAGCTGACAGTATCAAAAATATAAACTGAAAGTGAATTTTTCAAAAGTCTTAGTTCACTGCTTTTCTACCCTGCCACTTACTGGCCTTATAATAATGGGAGATTATTCCGCCTTTTAAAATAAATACAAGATTTTTGGATAAGAAACTATCTAACTGAATGGTATCTTTTAAGACTGAATGGCAGGTTTGATTAGAGCTTCTTCACTTATAAATGAAGCAGATACTCTGCAAAGACTTGAGAAGTTTGAACCAGAATTGTTCCATTAAGCAATCAGTGGCTGTATAAGAACATATATATAATTTTCATTATTTCATTAATTATTTAATGAATTTTGCTTCATTTTATTTTATAAGCCATCCACTATTTTATGTTGATATCCTACCTTTGCCACTACCTGTACTAGACACTGTAGGTGGTGTCTTGATGTGTTTTCATGTACATAAATAAGTTATCTGAGATGAGTGGACCTTGACTGAATCTTTCCTGGGAAGAATGAAATACATAACTCGTACTTAACTTCCACATGGCTATGCCTGTGCCATAAGCAGTATGATCTGCTTTTCTGGGCATGCCTGGCTGTATACCAAGTTTCCAGAGTTTCTGCGTGTCCCTGCAGTCCCGCTTGCCTACTCCCTATCTGTATGGATACAGAATTTTGTGCCTCTTCCAGAGATGATGTAAAGATACTGAGAAAAATTTATTGAGATAAAGACGGCAAAAACAAGGGACTGCTCTTATAGGAAGAAGGCCCATTT
Organism: Sagittarius serpentarius; assembly: GCA_034782735.1. NCBI lineage: Eukaryota > Metazoa > Chordata > Aves > Accipitriformes > Sagittariidae > Sagittarius > Sagittarius serpentarius. Next base: position 22,132,539 of record JAVKLA010000007.1, on the reverse strand, counting down.
TGCTGTGAGTTCAAGGAATAATCAAGCATTAGCTGTAAGTAAGAGAAAAAAACACCAGTACTTGACGGAAAACACTAGGTGCAAGGAAGGGGAATCACTAGCTCTTTAGAAACACCTGCTTGAAAAAAAGCCAGATAACTATCTGTGTGTCACACATTTTTGTCCAGCTCTGTGTGTTGTTAAAATTAAAACCAATGAAGTGTAGGATCTCTGCAATGCCTGTACTTCATACAGTTCAGTCATCACATTTCTCTGCTATGGTACTTTAAGAACCTATGCCAATTAATTTGCAACTGAGAAAAGAAATACTAAATTCCTGAAGGCTCTTGGGGAACTTGTCTTTGTAATGAGTCCTCCCTGGTTGGATAGCAGGGACCCAGCTCTCAGAAGAGCGTGCAAGACAGGGAAACTGCATGCTAAGGCTGTATACACAGACCGAAACACAGTGCCTAAACTCTGCTCAGGTTGAACAGGGTAATGATTCACTATGAGGCTTTAGTGAGTGTTCAGATGCAAAGTTTACAGGGTAGACAAGAAGGCGGCTGTTAAAGTTACAAAATTAGGTGATTATTAAATTACGATGTAGGTGATTATAAACCTCCATTATGCAAGATTCTTAACCCTGACCTTTTTAAGGTGTTGCAGCAGATAAGGCTGGTGCTGCAAAGTAGATACGAGGACTTTTGTTGATGTCCAGACTCATTACCCAACACCACTGTCCCAAGCCAATTCTACCACTTTTCTCTTCCTCTTTGGTTAGCTTTGGTTTAGCAATGCAGTCATGCTGCTGCCAGTTCCAAATATGTATCTTTCCCCCATCAGACTGAGCAGCTCTAGCCAGCTCTTTCCATTCTGTCCCTAGCAAGGAGACATTTTTGGGGATGTTGTCCTATGGCTTTACCAGCCACTGCTGACCTTCAATGAGCAGAGGCACAGGCACATCCCGGCTGAATCCTCTGTTCTGGGTTCTGAAGACCAGAGATTCCTCTCAACAAATCCAGGATCAAAGACTGCTGACATTACAGTGTATCGTCCAGCAGAAGATAATGTTGAGTTTCATTATGGATGTTAGCTTCTAATCGTTCTTGCAGTAAACTCAAATTATTATCTTGAATACTGCCATAATCCGTCTCCCAGCTGAGCCGTGTTACTAAACTACAATTTCAGTTCAGCTTGTTTTAAGACAGAGATGCTACATACTTAGCTGAAAATTTTTAAATAACATTGTTCAAACAAATTATCATTAATCACCCTGTAAGAACATGTATCTGGCAACATTTAAGACAAAGCTAAAGACTGATGTTATGACATAAATGTAATTAATTGTTATAAAGGTTTTGAATGCACAGTCAAGTCCCAAGAAAAGGGAGCCCTTTGCATCATCCTCTCTTCTTTCTGGGGCTGAGATATTTAAGATTCAGAAAGCCTGTATATTTGCGGAAAAACAATGGTCAGGATCGAGCCAGGTAGACAATATGCCGGAATTCTCTGCATCTGAGGAAACTGCGGTGTAAAAATGCTACGTATATGTTATGATAGTGTAAAATTTATCCACAGAAGAATCAATGCCAAGAACATCCATTTTCAATAAACAGTGTGCTCTCCCAAAGCCTAATTCATAAGAAACTGTCTGATACGAACTTCTGTTTCACATTTAGAAAAGAATGTGACTCAACAGTTTTGGCTGTGTGGCCACCACAAGACAAAGGCATTTACGTCAAAGCCTACTGCATCTGCACATAGAGCCAAGTTCAGCTATTACCATAGCAATATGTCTTTTTTAGGATTTATGGTCCTAAACTCTCATTATCAGCCACTGTCTTCATTTTCACATTCCAAAAGATGTTACTTTGACTGGATAAGCAACCAGAAAAAGGGTAAGGCTAGACTGGACCAGTATTACCTTGAGTTACACTTAGATGTCCCTGCATATTGAGGCACAATAAATGTCACCTCTGTCTCCGAACGCTATTTTGAGGCAGATCCATAAAGAACGAGTGAAGCTGTTCTTCCAGGAACACAGGGACAGTGACTTATGCTGGCGAACTCCTGCTTCCCTGTTGTGGACATCTTGCAACAAATTAAAAATCTTCTTTCTCTTTGCATGGTAGTGAAGAAAATCAGGCAAATGTTACTTATTCCAGTAATGTATCATTCCAACAGAAGCTCTGTGCCTCTGCAGTACTTCACTGAATTCTCTGGCTTCATCAATTCAGTTGTTATTTTTGTATTATCTGGTAATTTAGATATAGTTATTGTAGGTTCTTCAGCCTGTGTTAGACACTCTATATACTCCCCAGAGTTTTGTATCCTGTTTTATACTTCTTCTCTTCTTTTTATCAGTTGTCACCTATTGTGCCTCAGTATTTTACTCTCGGGTGCTTCAATTATAGATGAATGTGACGTGCTTCACAGCAGCTAGTTTCCATTTGCCATCTAAATGTCTTTGTACATGAATGGAGTAACCTACATTTAACTTCACAGACAGTTGTGCAAATCTACTGTATTTCAGCTTTTGGGTTTTGGGGTGGGTTTTTTTTTGTCTGCTTGCTTTTATTTGATAATTGATTTCTAGCTGTTTTTTCCTCTGCTTTCCAAATTGAAAATAGAATGGGAAAAGGAAAAAAAAAAAAATTAGGAAAGAAGCCACAGAGCCTTTCCCTAAAACTGAAGGGGAAGAGGCTAGCTTGGGGTATTAGAGGGCCCATCTGACCTAAGACGTTTAATCATACTGGCTCCCTTGGTGGAGTTCATGTACTTAAGCTTGGCAATTTCTTTACAAGAAAGAGTAGCTTATCTGGTTCTAATGTCTTAGTAGTAGCAGTAATTATTTGCAAAGCTTTGGTAGTACCCCACAAGACTGATTTTCAGAATTGATTTCATCCCACAATTAAGTAGAAGCTGTTTTCCCCATACTCCTAAAAATAAGACACTTTGAAAACAGAGAGGCAAGATCCCTGCTCTGAGAGTATTGCCTACGCAGACAAAAGCCAGGTAAAGATGAAGGCAGGTGTATGGACTGGCACTGACATTTATAGGAATCTCATTTGACTTATTTTCAGAAAATATTTGCAATGTCCAGTACACATAAATGTGTTTGATACTTGTGCAGTTTTTTTACGTAAATATAAATACACTAAAGGAAAATCAAGTATCCCTCACATCATGCTTCCCTATGCTCCTTATACAGTATCACAGGGTAGTGAAATAGTATTTAGTATCAAATTCTTATAACTTTGAGGTTGGGCTGTAAGTCTTAAAACCATATGAAAAAAGAATCAGCACACTACATTATCACAACCATCTTTCTGTTTATCAGGTAATTTTTTTTCCTTGCCTACTTGTCAGATATCTTTGCCTCAGTCTACGTTACAGAAATTGTAGGTGGTATAAAACATATGCTGAAGAAAAATGACCTGCCCACAAGGCTTATGGCTGACCACGAGTGTTTTAAGGATGTTCCTACTTCTTAAAGTTACTTTGCAGAGCAGATAATGATCTGTTCAAACTCACGGAAAGTATGGGAACTTTTAAGGAAAATTGGGTATTAAGACTCATATAGTATTTTGTTAAGCAGTCATCTTCCTGCTTGCATCTGAATTTCATACTCAGACATGCACTTAATATAATGCCAGTGTTCAGAAAACATATAAAACAATAAGCATGTATTCTTGTAGGAAAAAAAAAATCTCCATACTAGAAGGACAGAAAATAGCTGCACAGGGACAAAAATAATTCAAAGCAGAAGCCTTCAATATATAGCAATATAATACCATATTTGGTTTGAATTTTGCTTTTCTGAATCCCACGAGCATCTAAGGTACCTTTTAGACTATTCTGAAATAATTTTAAAATTAAATAATTTGGTAGGCTTTTTTAATCAATTGTTAATCCATGATTTGAGTGGCAGTCTCACTAATCGGGAAAGCAGCATGAACAAGTGGTAAGTAAATACAAATCAAAATGCATCAAGAAATAAATGTCTGAAAAAAACAGCAATGCACTAGGGGATTTTCTGACTTCAAATCTGTGCAAATACAGATTGAGCTTAAGATGTGTGGTTATTGGTTAAACAATTTTTAATGAAATATAAAGACCTATGTGCTCTTAAATGGATTATTTATGTGCAATGTTATTGTCTCTCAAGGTTTAATTAAATGTTTGCCTTGTGGCTAATCAGCTACAATTAATAAATGAAGCCTATATTCATGTCACTGATAGGGAATGTTAAAATGGCCTCCATTAGAATTTCAGTATCACTTTTGTGACTGGTTGATAATAACAATCTAATGTATCAGAAACTTCCACAAAATAATTTGGTAAGGACACTTAAGACAAAATTATGTTAATATAATGCAAAGGTTTTATCACAATGCATAATTTAATGTTCAGTTTGGAGGTAAGTACCTAGAAGTATTTAATGTGGAAGTGTATGCCCACAAAGTGATTTTCATCCCCAAAGTTTCCAAAGTTCAATTTAAACACCTACAATACCTAAAAAGAGCAACACTTCCTAGCCTTACGGATACAAAAGCGTTTACACAGTGGAGCAAAAGCATCCCTTAATCACCGGACCCACTGAACCCAAAGGATTTGAACTCTCTCTGGCATGATATACTAAATGTTGTCTTAGGACTATGTAAAAACAACACATCATTTTCCTAAACATGGCTTTTCCATGCCTTTTTCACTCCTGCTACTTTAAGTTATAAACCTCAATAGGTAAGCATTTAAAAGGCAGGTGAGCCTCCGCTGGGTACTCTCCCACCTAAATACCTTCTATAAATCACAGGCCAACAGAGAACAGGCCAAAGGCAATGCTGGCTGTCACTGACAGTGTTCCAGAAGTCAGCTAGAAAGAGAATTTCGGATCTCCTGACCTCAAAAGACATCTGTTCTACGTAGTTAATGTATAGTTATTTATTGTTTACACTGCAGTAGTGCACAAAGGTCTCAGAGCTAGGCTCCATCACAAAATGTTACCTGTAAGTAGTACGTAGTTACTTGTCTGTATCAGTGTTTAAGATGAGAGGCAATCAACAGATGTGACCAGATGTGGTGGTTTGGGCTGGGATAGAGTTAATTTTCTTCATAGATGCTAGTATGAGGCTATGGTTTGGATTTGTGCTGAAAACCATGTTGATAACACAGGGATGTTTTAGTTAGTGCTGAGCAGTGCTTACACAGAGCCAAGGGCTTTTAACTGCTCCTCACCCCACCCCACCAGCGAGAAGGCTGGGGGTGCAGAAGAAGCTGGGGGGGACACAGCTGGGACAGCTGACCCCAACTGACCCAAGGGATATTCCAGACCAGATGACATCATGCTCAGCATACAAAGCTGGGGGAAGAAGAAGGAAGGGAGGGGACGTTTGAAGTGATGGCATTTGTCTTCCCAAGTAATCATTACATGTGACGGAGCCCGGCTTTCCTGGAGATGGCTGAACACCTGCCCATGGGAAGTGGCAAATGAATTCCTTGGTTTGCTTTGCTTGCATGCACAGCTTTTGCTTTACCTATTAAACTGTCTTTATGTCAACTCACAAGTTTTCTCACTTTTACCCTTTGATTCTCTCCCCCATCCCACTGGGGGAGAGTGAGGAAGCAGCCATGTGGTGTGGTGTTTAATTGCTGGCAGGGGTTAAACCACGACAGTCCTTTTTGGCGCCCAGTGTGGGGCTCAAAGTTTTGACGTAACAACAGGTTTGATTGGAAGGTGCTAGATCAAATTTCTAGCTGTTATTGCTGTTTAGCTATTAATTGACAGGCTTCTGTGCTTGCCATGGGGCTTGCTTGCCTTACTGTGTATTAGAGTCTAGCGCTCGTTAGTGGCTGCTTTTTGCTTTCGCTGCTTGCTGTACTGCTTATCATCTTACTCTGCTGTGCCTGGGAACGTTTTGGTAACAGCAATGGCGATGCGTCTGGGCTGGCAAATGGCCGGAACATCGCTGCTGTACTGGACAGGCTGGAACTCCAGCGTGAACTTGACTCAATGGGACTGTGACCTGTGGATGAGTCCACGCAGGAGCCGGACATGCCGAAGCATCTGTGGCCGTGGATAAGCCCACGCCAGAGCAGGTACATCTTGAAGCATTTGTGGCCGCGGTTATGTCTGTGCCACAGCAGATGCACTTCTGAAGGGATTGTGGCCCAAGGATAAGTCCATGCTGGAGAAGGTACACCTTGAAGCATCAGTGGCTGTGCATGAGGTCATGCTGCAGCCCCAAAAAGCCTGGGCCATGCACAAGCCCAAGACAGAGCAGGTACATCCCTGGAGGGACTGCAACCATGGGTAAGGCCACATTGGAGCTGGTTTCCTTCTGAAGGGACTGCGGCTGTGGGTAAGGCCACGCTGGAGCAGGTGTATGTCTGAAGGCATTGTGGCTCACGGAGAAGGCCACGCTGGGACAGGTGTACCACAAAGCGACTGTGGATAAGCCTGTGCTGCAGCAGGAATACCCCTGGAGAGACTGCGGCTCATAGATAAGGCTCCACTTAGAGCAGGTACACCTCGAAGGGACTGCAGTCTGTGGGTAAGTCCAAGCTGCAGCAGGGGCAAGGGGAGGAGTTCATTGCAATGTTAAACCTGATGGTCTGTTCCAAAGGGACAAGTG
>JAVKLA010000007.1:22104334-22117327 GCA_034782735.1 Sagittarius serpentarius | reverse complement strand
AGGGTTGAGGCTGAGACAGTACCAGAGCCAAGGGCTGAGGGTATGTAGCGTACGCGGGTGGTTAATAGGTGAAGGGGGAGCAAGGGAGCCGTTCGGCGCCGGCTGCGGTGGGCGCCGCCGGCCAAGACCTCGTCCTGCAGCCGCGCCAGGAGTAGAGGTCCGTTCCCCTGGAAAGTTCAACTAATTATTTATTTATTTATTTATTTATTTACTTTGGTAAGAGGCTGAGACAGTACTAGAGCCAAGGGTTGAGGCTGAGACAGTACCAGAGCCAAGGGCTGAGGGTATGTAGCGTACGCGGGTGGTTAATAGGTGAAGGGGAAAAAAAAAATCCAGCGCACACAGCTGGTGGTCGGTGAAGGCCAGGAAGCAGCGAAGGGCGGCCGTCTTCCCGCGGCCGGGGCTGGGTGGCCACAAGGTTCAGAACAGGGGTCACGGGCTGCAAAACCCAGCGCTGGCTGGGGCCGTGACCTCATCCAGCTTACGTGGAACAAATTACGTCTGTCACGCTGGCTATAGATTTTAAAAATGTATTGGGTTCTTTTAATCAATCATATCAGCACTTTCAGTGTAATAAAGCGGCGTGGCTGTAAGTCTGTCCTGTCGTACTCTGATGTCCTTTTATTTTATGAGGTGCCGGGTAGCAGCAAATACATCCGCAAAGGCGGCTGGCTGTAGCCGTGCCTGCTTCCCTTTCTGGGAAATCCTCAGCCTCCGGTGTAGGTTTGTGCACGCCTCAGAAAATGCGTGGGAAGAGGCAGGTGGCAGTGAACAGGTTTCCTAAAATGTGGCGGGAAAGGCCGTTAAAATCAGTTGGTGTTCTACCTTTAGCTTCAATCCATGCTGGAGCAATTCCAGCCTGTGGGGAGATTCCCTTGATCATGTGATTAAATGTAACACTTCTTTAGAAACAAACTGCACTGCCTTGTCTTTTGCTGAATTCCATGGGTGTTTGATTAAGTAAATGAGATGTGGCTTGGGCCTTATAATAAAGGAGCAAGATGTAAAGGGGTTAGCAGTCTTTAAATGATCAGCAATGAAATTTATGTGAATGTAATAGCACGTTTCAGAAGGATGTGTTGCTGATACCTTTTGTCATGTGTCTGGTAGTAATTTACCGGTAAAAATTACATTTACCTTGGAAGTGAGGGAAAACCGCCATCCATTCCACTGTGAAAGCAACATCCCACCTCTAAAATAAAAATTAAATTGACATTATTGTGAAGTAGGTTTGTTGGGGTTTTTTTTCTGCATTCCCAAGCTTTGAGTTTGACATAGGACTCAGAGCAATAGTTTTAATCCTTGTGAGTCTGTAATGGCCTCAGAAAAATGTCTGCATATGTGCCTAGTGTTAGTGTGAGACCAGTGTGCGTGCCAGCCTGTCTTATCATATACTTGATTTCTGTGGGGTGGGAACCTGGAGCCTGGGGACCAGCGAGGAGCTATTGTGTTCTCCAGCCAGGTCCCATACAGGTGCAACCTGGAGCCTGCAACTTGTGGTATGCCACAAAGTACGCCTACCTTTAGATAGCTTTTCATGGTTGCAGTGGCTCTACCTGGGCTTTCAAGGTCTCCTTTCAGCTGCTTACCCCTGCCTTTTCTGCCCCATAGCTGCAGGCGGTCAGCTCTTCTGCCTTGCCAAATTCAATGGCTGTCATTAAGACATGGTCTGTTTTCTTTTTCTCACCTAATACCTCAAAACTAAGATCCTCATAGAAAGCTTTGCATCTCCTCTGGGCTTCAATATTGTTGTTCCAAAGCTGAATTACTATTTCTCACTGAATAGCATCTTCCTAGAAAAGAGATTTTCCTTTCTATTTTCTTCCGGATACAAACCTGTCATTCTCTATAAGAAGTATAATCTTTTATAGTGATGAATTACCCATATGTTTTTATTCTATTGATTTTTGTTTTCCATGACACACTTATGTAAAATGTTGCTGCCTCTGACTGTAGATTAGTTTATTTATAAATAATATCTTTTTCATTCTGTAACAAAAACTATCATTACTACTAAGCCCTAAAAGAATCACTTAGGGGAAATATCGTATCCTGTCATCTTTTCAAACTATAATTGCCTTTGTTATTCTGTTCTAAGTAACACAACTTAAAGAATTACTTAACTATTACTGTAGCAAAATATTGCATCAATGAAATGGCTTTTGATCTCAGAAAGGCTGATATATAAAATATCTGCTAGTCTGATGGTAATCATTCAGTATCAAGTTGATTCATATCTAACATTTGTTTCCCATAAAATACATTTCCTTTCACTAAATGTAGCAAATAGTTAAATTCTTTCCCCCCTCCTATTATATTCTGTTTTCCCATCCCTATTAAAAGTTTGTGCCTTGAGGCCTACCAGCAGGGCATACAATACCTACATTAAACCAAATTTAAAAGTAAGGGTGCTCCTGCTGCTAACGTCCTCAGATCACAGACATGCAAAATGAAGGAACTGGCAGCTGAAACTTTAATGGTAGGAAGTGTAGACTGAATACTTGGGGAAAAAACACAGTAGCTCTATATGAGAAAAAAGTCCTATTAGCATTTATGTACTTGAAAATGATGAGCTAGACGATTCTACATAACTGTGGGGCTTTCAGCTCTTAAGTAAAACCCTGTGTCGTAAGTATAGCATTAATTACATTTTTTTTTTTATCCAAAGGACTGTTACTATTATGATTATGTATTATTTTGAACGTTAATACAGCGCCTGTTTTTGCATTGCACACTGCATGTTCAATCATTTCTCCACCTTATGTATTAACTTAAAATATTATTAATTCTTGGACCTAGATAGTTTGAGACAACACAGAGAATCACATGCAGGTAATGTTCCTGAATCAGTTGTCCCTGTGCAAATCAAAAGCACTCCAATGAAAGAGAGAAAACATTGAAAGTAAGATCATGACCATTCCTATGCATTATGTCCTACTAAAGTAATGCTGAGGCCTAAAAAGATTTGTGTGGAATTGGAGTCCGGTTTTACACGTAATACACTGGAAATAGAGAGTTGGCTGGGAAGCAGCACAAGAAGGATAAGAAACTGCATCACTGTGAAGACATTGTTTCAAGTAACAATTGGTTTTGTTTGTTTGTTTTAGTTAAAATGAATGTGTTGCCTCAATCTATCCTACAAAGCCCAGGGGAGCATCCCAGGTTCATAGAGCAAACTGTTTGCCCATCATTAGACTTTGCAAGGTATGTACCTCTTTTCTTTCAGAGTGTCATTTTTACCGTGCGTGTCTTCAGTCAGCTATGCTGAGGTGACAAATGATGTTTGCTTTTTTCCAATATATAAAACTGCAAAAATCAGAGGCAAGGAAAGTCTCTCTTAGGAAAGTTTTATAATTTAAAGGGAAAGAAAACAAAATAGGAAATGTGTTCTGTTTAAGGTAGATATTTCATCCTAATTTTTCAAAAACCCTTCAAGAGCCATAGGAAGTTATTTCCATTTAGTATTGATACGAATGTAGGTCATTGAAAATGTACTTATTTGGATGAAAAAGCAAGAATTTTTTTTATTATTTTTTCATTCAGGCACAAAACAGTTTCACAGCTCTCAAAATATAATAAATACAACTGGCTTGAAAAACATTGTCCTGTACTTAATAACAACAGTTAACAACAGTGCCATAATACTTTGAAGGCATCTTCTTCTTGCACATGCCTACATGGTTGTCTGTTCCGTTGCACTCATTTCTCCTCTTGGTTCCTTGTATCCATACATTTTTGTTTCCCTCACCGAGTATGGGTGTCTCAGTTACCACGTTGCCCCACCATGCTCTTTTTCCTGGAATTGCCTCCATTTCTGAAATAACAGTGGTTATTTTCTTCTTTCTCCTCTTCTTTTTTTTCTTTCTTTTTTTTTTTTTTTCCTTCCCCAATCCCCTTAGCCTTTGGCTGAAAGGTCTGGGGCATCTCAGAGCTCAGCAGCTTGTCACAGGAGTGATTTAGGATCCATAAAGAATCTGTAAAAGTGCAACTTAAGAACGTTCGATGGCAAGGTTCTCTCTACTGCTTACTACATGGGAGAAACATATAAAGGAAAATCATGTTAGAATCAATTTAGAATGATTTGCACAGAGACAGGAGATGCAAAAACATAAGGGAAACCTCCCATTGAGTCATGAGGTTCAGAATGGACCCCCTTGCTTTCTAAACTCCTTCTCAGAGAGAAGTCTAGGTGTGGCTGGATCCAGACTTAGTCTCAGACTTGGTCAGTGGTTTATGTCTAAAAGATTATATGTGCACAATCAATCCTTTATATCACTTAGGATTTCAAAGTTTAGTATGCTATTAATCACTTACCAGTCTGTCCAGGCCTCCAGTGTTAGTTTGCTCCAAAGTTTGAGCCCTTGATTTCCCAAAACAGACTCTGAGGCATTGAGTCTTATAAAAGTAAATAATTTAGTAGAGTGGTACAGCAGCAGGGTCAGGTCTGGTGGGGTGCCTCCAGGGAGGAACTAGTGAAAGGAAGGGGGGAAGGAGAAGAGGAGGAAGAGGAAGAAAGGACCCAAAGAAATACCTGGGCAATTATACACTTACAGACTATTCACCCGCCCCTCACACATTCTTCACACTCTCTTTGCACATCTTCCACACGCCTTTTGGTCCAATAGTGATTCTGATCCCGCACCTTCTGACTCCTTACTGGATTTCTTCACTGTCTCCAGACAGGCCGTTCCTTATCTTGTTGAGTTGCGGGTGCTGTTGACAGTTGTAGCCTTGAAGCCTCCTTGTCTCCTGATTTACGCTGGCTCTGGAGGCCCCTGTTGTGACTAAGTAGGTACACATTCAGTAAATCTAAGTGAAAGTTTACAGCTTGCAGCCTAAGGCTTCAGCAAATTTAACTACTCATGCTAAGTAAGTAAAACTAAGCAAACAGCATATTAAATCACACAATATTATAACTTTAAGTGATTCATTCTATTTAAAACTTATTTATTTAAGCTAAATGACTAATATCTCTCAATATTGAGAGCATCCCTGGTCAAGGGGAGAGTTGCCTGGTGTGCGGTCCAGTTGCCATCCAGGGAGAATTCAAATTGGGCTCATCCAACAATCTGTCGTTGGTAGAAGATCTCATTGCTGGAGATTACTGCCATGCGGCCACGCTGCTTAGCAGGGATTGCTCAAAGGAGGCTTACTTAGGCTGTCATATTTATGGGATAAAGCGGTTGGCTCGTAGTCAAATTTCATACAATGGGAGAGGTATACACGAGACTCCTTGGACCCACAACTTTCACTCTATCACTCTGCTCCTTTGTGGGTTTCCTAGAGGAGTTCTTGGCCTGGCTACAGCTCAGGCCTTTACCTCCTTTGGAGCCTGTACCAAACTGGTGCTGGTTTGGTTAAAGAGGGTCTACTGCATCCGTCACACAGCTGCATGTCCATGTCTAAAAGCAGTAAGGATCTAGAAACGTGGTATCCTTGGGCCCAGTCTTTCTGAGGGGCTCATGCTGACCGATGTCCTCTCACACACTGTTACAATAAGGACATACAGTGATGTCTTACAATTTTATATTTTTTTTAATTTTTTATGGCTGGAGCCATGTTCTGCAGCCATCAGTTTTTCAAGTTAACTACATTGCTGGAGAACTCGCCCCAGAGGTAGGAAGCTTGTTTCTTCCCTTTACTTGGGGAGTTTCACGTTCAAGAAGACCATTCTACAGCAGCGCTATGGAAGTTGTGCCTATTTGCAGAAAAGAAGTGTGATTCTGTAATGGTCTAGATCATGCTGTAGGTGCCTGGTGATTAGAGCTCTGCCATTTTCTTTGACAGGAAGTTTTGAGAAAACTGGAGTCTGAGTTAACAGAATAGGCAGTGGGGATAGGAAGTTATGTGAGACTCAGTTTGGTCCTTTATGTGACTTTGTTCTGTTCTTTGATTAAAAAGCCAGGTGTGTTTGTCATTAAGTTTATTTCTAGAAAAAAATAAGTAGCTATTTATTTGCTGTGTAGACTGGTAACAGAAATAGTTATACGAATGCATGGTGTAAGATGTTAACTCTGGGATAGGTGTCTATTGGATTAAAATATATTTGTCTTTAATAAGTGAGTGATTAAAAATTTTAATTTTAAATTAAGAGCCAATTTACAGGTGAAGTAGACTTTTTTATAAACTATTCATGGAATATAGTGAGTCATCATGGAAACACTGGAGAAATGAGGCTAAAAAGGTTTGGAAAAAGCAAGTGACAACTTGTGGAAGAAAAGAACAATGCCTTTTAGTGCCATCCTCACCTCATTTCTCTATTAAGAAACAATGTCCATTCCAAGTCACAGTCTCAGTTCTTCACATTAATTACTTTTATTGTTTTTAATTCACATTGCATATAACAAGCATTTTAAATAATTATTATTTGAGATGATGGAATTTTCTACTGTGTATTTTTTCCTGTGTATCATCTGCGTGTCTTTTCTGCGTTATTGCTACATTAATATCATTGATAATAACTGCCAGGATGAGATAAGTATTTATTATTTTTAGTAACTTAAATTCTTTATGATGGATGACTGTGTTTGTAGTTGCATCAGTCCAATATAGGGTATTGCAGAACTGAAGTAAATAGTAATTGGTTTGCAAGTTGTTTCTTTTGGTTTTTTTCCCGTTGTCTGTAGCTGTCTTTAAGTTAGAGGGTGTTACCAATCAAAACTCAGAACTTTATACCTTGACTATAAGGCAAGTGACATTTTAAATTGTATATGATTCTAGGGGCTTTTCCCTGATTGTTTCTTAATAAAATACCTTTGAGAAGAAAATGAAAAGGCATCAAGCTTTCCTTTGTTCCAGTTTGAGGTGATTTTTAACTGCAGTATAGATTAAATTGCAGCAAGCTGATAGCGATGCCTAGGAATTTGCTTGTTGTAGTTGTGTAGCTGACTGTTTCAGTTTGGGGGTTTGGGCTCCCCCCCTGCCATGACTGGTGTTTTCTCTACGTGCTACTGATGTGCGGAAAGCTCATTTTTACAGTCTTAAAGTACAAAGGTCAGCCAGGGGGTTTTATGTTGTCTACTGAATACTTCATATTTAATTACCCAGAGATATTATTTTTAAATTTCTCTATTACCTCATATAAACCTATTGTATCATGAAATATGTTTTACATCAGTTTAAAATATACAATAATTACCTTATCTTCATTATCCTAATGACATTGTGTATCTTCCTAAATTGTGACTATTTTGGTGTGAAAATTTTGATATTGATTAAATTTGGTATTGATTATAACTGAAATTTTATGGCAACATACATCAGGTGTACATTTTGCATGGTCAACAGCAACTCGTATGGATTGTGTTCTGTGTAGCTTGAAATCATAAGCCTCTGTTGGTGCAGCTCAGTAGAAGTAAATTCTGGAACAAATTTAAATGCCTTATTTGTGCCAGAAGTTTTCACTATTACACTGTTTTAAATACAGACATGCCAAAATATCTCTACATTGCTTAGCTATTTTGTTTTCATTTAAATAAACTTCACGAAGTGTCTTTGGTATTCTCAGAGCAATAAGGAGCATGACACTTATATTAGCTAACATTATGAAAAGAATTTACTCTCATCGCTGTAATGAAAGACAACAGTGTAACACAGACAAAGAGAAAAGTAATAGCTTTATGTGGAACGCTAATGTTGAATTTCTTTTATCTTTGAGTGATTAACTAGACAATCTTTATGCTCTCTTAAAGAAGAATAAAAATAAATTCACATTACTTTTGTAAAGATAATATCCTCTACAGTCAGGATATCAGAATCTATTTAAATACACTTTATGGTCAGTAAGTGCATATTATCCTTTAAAATTCAAGGCATCTCTTGTGTATCAGAGTGGAGATGCAAAGACAAGATGGCTCAAGTGAAAGGTGAAATGATGTACAGTTCAAATTTTAAAATTAGATCCATGCATCCTGAAATTTGCTGTTTATTTTAATGCTCTTTGGATTACGCCTTTAGTGGACCACCTTTTGCAGTATGTTGCTCAAACTGTGGAAAGCTGAGAGCAGTATTAAAAGTTTGCATTGCACTAAGGAAAAGATTTGGAGTTCGGTTTGGGATGTTTTTGTTGATTTTCTTTTTTTTATTTTTGAAAAAGTTAAATACAAAATAGATTGGACAACTCTGGTCCATACTTATAATGCAAAAATGTAATGGTTCTGGTTTAGAAAACAGTTCAAATATAGATAGCTTAATTATAATTGATTTAGCTAATACACAGTTTCTTCTAGTTTAGACAGAAAAATCAGATAACCAGGTCCTTGAAAGCTAATACCAACTCTGTTTTCTTTCAGAAATAAAGTTTTGAAACAGCTACAGACCAAAAAATTAAAAAGATATTTGTATGTGTTTATAGAATGCCTGATATACTACTTTGTCAATATTTCAGTATTTAGCTCTACTTGGCAATGCTAATATATTATACATGCTGCAGAAGTCTATGTTAGCACCTCACAGTGTTTCTTTTAATTTTTTTCATTTAAATTTAGGATTCATTTGATCAAAGACAAAGATGGCATAGATGATTATTTGGCGAAGAATATCAAAGGGTTGTCAAAACAAGAAGCTGCTGCGTAAGTTGGCTTTTTTGAGGCATTTTAACATCCTTAAGTTTATTGTTTCCTTTGTTTCTAGTCATCATAATCATTTAAATTTAAAGTTCCCTAGGCCCTACCCTTTTTAGTGGAACTTGGCATTTAAAAATTGAAGTTAATATTAAATAATGATGGTTCATTTCTCCTGATCTTAAATATATCAAAGCATTTAACTCCTTAGTTTTACTAATTTGTATATTTACCAAAGTATTATATCACATTTGTAACATTATTGTTAAGGTTGCATCAGTAATTATATTTGAAATTGTGCTGCTTTTTTTTTGTTTTCTTTTTGTGTTTCTTTTTCTTTTTTTTTTTTTTCCTGAGCCTTTGTGAAATATCTCCTCTGGGGTGGAAGCTTAGTATACCGACATACAATTTCTTGTGATTTTGAATTATTATTTAGCCAAGCCCAAGTGCTGATTTCTGTGGTGAAGCATTTAATACACCATTAGTTATTTAAAAACCCAATGAATGAAAGAAATCTAGATAACTTTTGATTTCGTACAGCTGAGGTATTTACATTTAGAAGTTACAAGAGACTATGACTGACTTATTCTTCTGGAGTCTTTTAACAGATCTGGGGTTCAGCACCATCAAAATTAATGAAAGAATTCTAACAAATCTGTATTGCTGCTTGCTTAAGTGAGATGATTTATTTATTTCAATATTTAAATAATAAAAAGATGCATATACAAGGGCTCTAGGCACCTTAACAATTAATATTGCAAGATCACCCTTACAGCATAAAAACATTCTATCAGACAGGAATTCAGCCAGCTAGTTTCTTGCAAAACATGCTTCTTTTCTCCTTCCTAGTGTAAGAATGTACCTGCAAACCTTCCCTAAAAACTTTCAAAATAAAATCTAGAAAATTACCAAATTTGAGTTAAGAGGTAATGACTTTAGCAGTGTCCTGAAACAATACCGTATAATACTTAGCCAATAGACACGCTTTCCTTTCCTGTTATGCATGTCTGACTCACCTTTATTTTTACAATGGTAACATGATAAAGCTAGTAAGTGTTCTGTCAGTACAAAGGTTGTAATGTATCTGGTCTGATGATCTAGGAGAGCAATCTGCTTAAAGCAAACTCACCTCACTTCATTTGAATTAAGACCAGTTTCAAAGATGATAGACTAAAGATTAGTTCAGTGATGGGACTGGGCAGGACCTTCTCAGTATGTCATCCTAGGGTTTGCAAAGTTCAATTCTGTAGGATAGACTGTTATCATGGTCACAGTCTGTGGGAGAGAGCAGCCAGACAGTGACAGGAAAGTGAGTTAGGTGAGGCAGTGCAAAGTGCCATGTTACTGGTCTGTGAGTACATGTGGTTGATGTGGGACAGTTACCTTTGACCATGCTGTCATACTAATTGTGCTAGGTGCCATAGCTGGTTTAAATATTCCCTGCTTAAAGAGAAGGAAACGAAGATTGTTCTGTGACCTGGTCACATTCTGCATAAGCTGGACCAACATAAGGAACAGATCTTTCCTGAGCAAATGCTGTGTTGACAGAGGTCCTGTCCCCTGAATTAAGGGTAGCGTAGTTATTCTGTGAGGGGGGAAGAAGCATCAGACATCAGGGAGCAGGTCTTATTTCTGCTCCCTGAAATAAATGCATTCACTTATTGTCACCCTAGTTCCGTACCAGCTATGCAGCGCTGCTGCAGTCAGTACGCTACAACAGTTGTTGCAGACTGACTCGCCCTCCCAGTGAGCTGTTTCTGTCTCTACCCCCAGTGGATTTCCACGGCACACACACCATGCTAGGGACAGAAGTGTTCTCTGTGTGATTACACAGAAGTCGCTGCTATTTTAGGAAGGCCTTGGGGCTTCAAAGTGCATTTTGCAGCTCTGATTTGATCAGGTCAGCCTTTTACTGCTATTTTAAAAAAAACAAAACACAAACAAAAAAACACCGCAAACAAACAAAAAAACCAACCCAAAATACCCTCCTATACAATTTTCTTTTTATATTCAAACCAGCAAGGAAATCTACAATGAAGTGAGAATTTTGTCATCTGTTCTGCAATACCTACACAAAGTGGGGTGTTTCCTTACTGTTTTTTAATTTGTTGTTTTTCAAAGTTATCAAAGCCTCTCAGAAGATTAAACTGAAATATTATATGTATTCTGATTTAATTCTGTGAAGATTTTTTAAGTACGTATTTTAAAAGACTACGTTCATGTTCTGTGTATTAAATTATTCTCAAAATTTTAGCTTTTGATAATAGCTCAGCAGCTACAAAATTTCTATAGTATGTAATTTACTAATGCTGTTCCATAAACCTGATACAATCATTTGAGAGCAAACAAATGGTAACAAACTAGCAGCTACACAGTCATATTAGTATTAGGCTAATCTAGTTATAAAAAAATGAAATGCATCAACAGTAATTTTAAACCAATTTATAAAGTAAGGCAATGGCATATCTGTAAATGATCTTACTGAAATCAATGTTATGCTTTGTATGTCTCAGCAGACAACAGATGTTTTTATTAAAAAAAGTGTGAGAAATGGCTTATAATATGCTGTGTAGTTTTTTAAATATTGTTTCCATTGCAGAAGTAGATTATTGCACTTCATAAAAGGACAGGACATCTTTCTTTTGCCACCTAAATATCTGTACTTTTGTTTAATATGGAGGTTAACTTAGTAAGTCAGTCATTATTTTGTCAAGACAAATTCTTGTAGCCACACTCCTGCTTAATATTAAACACCCTTTATTTTTTTTGGTGCATGTTAGGCAGATAACAAATTTATTACCTCCTAAATAAAGGAATGTATGGGTAGTATCACATTTATGGAAAAAAGCAACATTGTTTAAAGCTGTTCCCTAAAATTGTAGCCTTCACAACATTCTTTAAAATTAAGATAAGCTAGTTTCTTCATAGTTGAAGGAAAAAAAGGTTGCAGTTTTCCTTCTATTACACAGTATTGTACTCTGTTCCAAACTTCAGCAAATGAAAATTGTTAAGTGTGCTTATGTTATAATCTCATTTTTCTGGGGAAAAAATATGGAGAGGTTTTTCTTTTTTTTTTTCTTTGTAATAATGTTTTGTCCCAGGGTGATATTATAGAAGAGGAAGAAAAAACAGTGCTTAAGGAAGATAGTACTTTAATTATATTAAAACAGGATATTGCATTGTTTTTTTCATTGATTTTGTTTTGTTTCCTTCTCTAAGACTTCAACTTGAAATAGGAAGTGAATGAGGTGTAAGAAGCTGGAAATGGAAAAGAAGTAAAGGTTTCCATTAATGGGGAATGTGACTGCTTCCCTGCCACAGAATTAGGCTTTTGTAAGCTTATGAGGAAGTTGACTGACTCCACTGGACTTCAGTGTGCTTTCCCTGATACTTTCTGTTCTTGGTCTTGACTCACCAAATCATTAATGGCTCAAAATTGAGTTGCAGTAAAAATTAAAAATTGTCCTTGCGACTGATCTAAGAGTCAAAAAGTTCATGATGAGCTGTGAAGTAAGGCATTTTCCATCAAGAGATTTATTCCAGGGTTGAATCTTCAAATGAGTTTGGAGCCTAGAATGGACCAGAATTTGACATTGTCATTCCTGTTTCCTGATCTTTTTTGTCAGGGCCAGAAAGGTCAAGTAGCAGTTCTGTCTTCTTCATACAAATGAAAATTGTCCAAAGATGGCCATATCATCAAAAAAGAGTTAAAGACTAGAAAGAGATACTTTGAAATCTTTTGGTAAGAGGAACAGCTTTGTTTCGTAGTAACAAAAAAATATTACATTAGCAAATTTATTAGATGTGTTTCTGTGAATCGGATGATGGAGTTCTAGTGTCCTCACTCAAGACTCATTTGTAATCAGGTGGCATCTAAATTATTATACAGAGACAGTACGAGCTGACCTAGATATGCAGAAAACCTGTATTTGTGTTTTCTGTCTTGTAAGTCATGAATCAGTGTCTTATGGAAAGCTTGCCTTGATAAATTTGTGTCGGTAAAGACAGGTTCTGATATGACCTTCTCAGGCAGGAGACGAGATTGTCTTACACACATTTGATCAGATGTTTTTGAGATATAGTGGGTTGTTCTGCTTAGAATTCACCAGAAGGCTAGTCCACTTCAAGCTTATCTGGAACACAAAAAGGCAAAGGCTTTGTCCTGGTTTCGGCTGGGATAGAGTTAATTGTCTTCCTAGGAGCTGGTACAGTGCTGTGTTTTCAGTGCGGTATGAGAAGAAGGTTGATAACACCCTGATGTTTTCGGCTATTGCTCAGTCGTCTTTAGACTCAGTCAAGGACTTTTCAGCTTCCCCTGCCCAGCCAGCAAGAAGGCTGGAGGGGCACAGGAAAGCTGGGAGGGGAGACAACTGGAACAGCAGACCCAAATTGGCCAATGGGGTATTCCATACCATGGGACGTCATGCCCGGG
>JAVKLA010000007.1:22062665-22104234 GCA_034782735.1 Sagittarius serpentarius | reverse complement strand
CTATTAAACTGTTCTTATCTCAACCCACGAGCTTTACTTTTTTTTCCAATTCTCTCCCCCATCCCACTGGGTGGTGGGGGGAGCGAGTGAGCGGCTGCGTGGTGCTGAGGTGCTGGCTGGGGTAAAACCATGACAGGCTTTCACTCTCAGGTGGGCTGTGAGCCCAGAGCAATTACCAGCCATCTCAGCTAATACTTGGAAGATCAATCATTAAACTACTTTGCAGATTGTATACTGAATACTGGAATATAATATTTTTGCTCTAGGAAAGATGACTGGTGAATACAGTAGCAATCCTTTGCTTCCATAAACCTTTGTCCTTCCCTGCAAAAAGAGCAAAGGGGTTTTCACCTAAGTTTAACTGATCCAGAGAACTAGGTTAATCACCCATATAATCAATGGAAATAACTAAGAATAATTTGCTTCATTGAGACCCATCCTTTAGGACTCTGACAACTGCTTTAGAATAAGGTGAATTATACTTTTGAAGCACCTATTTCTCTCCGTTGCTTATATAGAGAGCTTAGGTGACCAGCTCAGATGTAGACATGGACATTTACAGCTGAAGCCCATGCTGGAGAACTACTGAATTTTGAAAGCTGTAAAAAGGATCAGGTAGAAGTCTTAGAGAGTTGGATTCACTAATTCCTGAGGCAGCGTTTCTACAAGAAGCTGGTAAGTCCAGAACAAAAGTGACCTGGCATCCATTTTAAATCTTCTGTTAGTGCCATCTGATAGATTATTTTTCCATTCTTCAGTGAGAGAATTAAAAGGGACTACCCTCCCTGCCAAGTTTCTGCTGTATTCAGTGTCAGTATCAGCTAGGTAGAGTTAAGGAAAAAAGATGTTGGAAAATTAATGAGGGATTAAGTGTTAGTGTTCAAGATAAGTTGGTGGAAATAAAAGATTTCTTTTCTACATCCTTACTTCTTTTACCAGTTGGTCTCTGAATATTCAACGGCATCTGTCCTCCAAGACTAAAGATGAAGACACTTCCTCACCTGATTAGAAGCCAGGATGATCTGGAGAGTCCACTGAGGGAGAAAAATGGGGTTTGTGGGCTGATGGAGAGGAGAAGGCCTAGCTTGAAGGTGTTTTATTCTTTATTTTTATCATAGCCATGATGGACTAGTAAGCCCTACTATTAGATTGGGCTTCTTCTGATCTTGTCCACTGTTTGTAAGTTATTTAAATTATGAGAGTTTTGGTGCTCAGTTTTAGGTTTATTTGCTTTTCTATTTGTCCTTATTCTAGTCTTTCGCATTGATGAACCAGTTCTTTAAGGGAGCTGAACACAAATAGCTGATTGGGGTTTTGACTAATCCAGACTTTTTAGTAGCTGTCACCTCTACCAAATAAATTAGTAAGGTGACTTCATAGGTGACCTATGTCTTTTACTCAACAAATAGATTGGGACCTTTTTTCATCGCATTGCCATGTTTTCTTTTTCACAACGTGAAATCTTTATTGGGGCTTCCCAATTTGAACATGCGTAATCTAGGCTGGGGAATTCTGTGTTGTAAGGTGATTTTGACCATTTCTGTGTTATATAGTGAGGCTCTGGAGGGACAGAGGAGGGACACTGCCAAGAATAAGGGTTAGGAAAAATACCTTGCTGGTGTGGGGTTAAGGCAAGGAAGGAGGAGGGGCAGCTGCTATTACTAGAAAGCTTGCAAAAGGCAATTCCAGACACAGATAATGTGTAGGTGCAGATTCTGCGTTTCCCTTGTATTTCAGTCCTTGATTGCATAGTACTTGGTTCTAGTATAGCACTATGAAGGCAAAGGGAGAGAGGGGAGCTCAAGGGAGCTAAAGAAGGCCATAGCAGCAAAAGGAGAAAGAAGTAAACTGTCCTTTCCCATTCATGTTCAGGTCCTAGCAAGATTTATCTGTTCTTGCTGATGTCAATCTTTGGATATGACCTGTGAGCACCTTATGACCCTCGTTGTTCACATTACTCTGGTTGAGAACTGGTGGAATGTTGTGTCAACTCATTTACATTTTATGAGGATATTTCTTCACTTTTAAATAATAAAAACTATGGAAAAGGGTAAATCAGAACCAAAGAAATGTATCTTTTCATAGTAAAAGAAATTTTAAATTAAGGCACTCTATCCCAAACTCCCTGCTGCTTGTGGAAAGGGAGATGGCACAAGTCACTTACTGAGCTAGATGATAAATTTTAAATTTCTTTTACAATATTATTTAAATATGTATTTTTTTCTGTCTGAATAATTCCTACCAATCTTGCTTGCCATGACCAGGATTCAATGTTTATTAAACAACTTTCAAAAAGAGATTTTAGCACTGAGAGGCACACATTCTTTTTGGTTAAATGAATGATCTCTGTGAATTTTGGGCCTAATAAACATATTATTTAGTGTAATTAGGCAGTGATCTGAAGAACAGAACTATGTGGGATGTGAATGCTTTGCCTTTCCTAAAGAAACTTCTCTGTGCGTTTGTGTAATGTGAAAGGTTTTTCTTGAAAAGGTTAAAAAAAGTTCTAATCAACTTCTGTACATTATGTAGAACTTCATTTTCTAAACTCTGCAAAAGAAAGTTTCATATTTAATGGGGAATCATGAATTATTCCATTTATTATCTACTTCCTCCTTTCAAAGACATGATCTGGATAAAAGGCGGGGTGAATAATTTCAAAAAATACAATACATTTTTAATGGGAAGGTGCAAACTACAGATTCTCATGACTATTAGCAAGTATAGAGGAAACAGAATTTTACTTGCAAAAACTCATCAAACTCTTGCAAAGATAAAATACATGACATACTTTAATAAAGAAGAACACAGTGAGCTGAAGTTTTTCTTTTTTTTGTGTAACTTGTTGTTTTTACTAAGTTTGGTCTTACGGTTTTCTAGTGCTTTCATTTCTCAGTAGTTCAACAATATTTAGTACTGAAGAAAATGTACAAGCAATACACAACTGACTTCTATTTTTAAAACCCTACATAAAGGTGAAGCATCTCTAACATACAAAAAGAGTCTGAAATAAAGAGTCTAATTTGCCTTGATACAATCATGACTTCCTAATAATTCTCACAGTGAATCTTTCTGAATTGTGCAAAATCCTCTCTTTTCTTTTCATCTCTGTGTGGTCTATTTGTCCTTAGACTACTGACTAAGTTCTGTTGGGGACTTGAATGAGATATCATAAACAAAAGCAAAAATACTGTGGTCATTGTTCATAGCAATCCATGTAATAAATGTATAGCCTTATATAGGGTTTTATGATAATTCGTAGCATCAGCTTGAGAAGATACAGAAAGTAAATAATTATGGTTATCTTTAGAAAAAGATAATCTTGCACACTGTGAAAGAAACTTGCAGAGAAATTTAATGACTCCTCCAACATCATGCAAGTCAAATGGAAAGGGTTCCAAACTCAGATGTTTCTAGCTCTTAGCCCATTAGGTCAGCTCTGAAATAAAAGAGGAAAGTTGAAAAATACTTCATTTTGATAAATAATAGTCTGTAAAATATGGTTCAAGTTACATTTTGTTAATGAACATAATTAATTTAGAAACAAATGCAGAAAGATTAATGAAGATAATGTTTTCTTCTGATTGTGCTTGAAATAATCACAGGTGTGTATGCTCCTGTATGAAGAACATTTTTATAAGGGTAGCACTTTCATCTTTATTTTTAGTGCTTTCTTTGCATTTGTGTTTAGGGGCAGAATGTTCCAAAAGTTCATTGCTAAATTTATATTTCCATTTTCTGGGTTAATGAGGATTCTTAATTATTACAGTACTTACATTCATTTTAAAATACTTTTTCTGTGTCATCCTTTGATGTTTATAATTGATTAATTTTTCATTTTATGTAGTATTAAAGTGCCAGTGTAGCTTTGAACAAAAGGAAGCGAATTCAATGTATGTGTTCTTTGCAGACTCCTACTGACAGGTTATGCATCCACCTTTGATTGCATGATGTAGGTTAAAGTGTGGTTTGACAACAGTAGGAGACTGTGAGTCAGTGGATGAAAAATACTGCATTACTTATGCTGAAAGTTGTTATACCTATATATGGAACAAAGTACCTATGTATTTATTTTCTGATATGCTTTATTTTCATCTTTCTATTAATAGTTCTGAACACATAGCTCCATAAACCTTTTCTTATTTAAAAAAATCTGAGTTGTTACAAAAGTCAATTTCAATTTGATGTTCTTCCCTCCTGATATGTACAAATTGTCATGCAATATTTTCTGTTTACTATTTAGAGTAGGGAATTCTTTTTATAACATTTGAGGGTTTGGTGGATTTTATGCTTTTCATATTAGGACATTAGCTATTTCAGCTTTATCATTTGGCATTAAAAAACATGCACCCCACCCCAATATAATTTGATTCTCAGCCTTAGTAATCAAAAATTCTGATGTGTAAGCTAACCATCTATTACTACTTAATGGCACTTACTGTACTTTCATATCTTTCTTTAATGAGATTACTATGGTCTACAATTTAACATATTACCATCCAGTAAATATTTCATTAAAAGTATTTAAACGGACAGCCTTTAAACTAGGGTTAACAAGGGCTGTGCCCTGATTCAGTTAAACAGCTTTGTATCAGTAGCAGTATGTGGTGAAAATGTGCTAAGTGCCTTGACCAGCTGAGGGCTTGACTCGCCAAAGTACTTGTATACATGAATTTTCACACTGAACTCAGATACTCAGACGACTCGGATATATTTTCAAGTTAGCTATGTACCTAACTTCGGTGGCTTGCAGCCCAGACACATGACAATGTAGATTTCAACAGTGTGAGTACATGGGTTTATACCACTGTAACCTGGATCGTAGCGTCGCTGAATGCGGTAGTCAAATCTTCAGCTTCCATATTTACCAAGTATTTGCATAAGCGCTTTTTGTGTTCAGCAATGCCCTGCAGAAGTTTTAACTGTATTTTAGATGTGGGTCACTAACGATGTTGCAAAACACTTTGGCTGTCCAGCTATAACTAAATAATAATTCTTCTTTCGATTCTTAGGCAGAGCAGCCTGAAGTTATAAACTCTTACAGCATGCTTGGCTTTTTAGTGTTTTATAGAGTATATTTGTTTTTACTTAATGCATATATTTTTCAAATTTTAGTGAGGAAATTCTGATGCCTCCTTGTTTATGCTGTGTTTGCATATAGGTTAAACACAAAGTAGCTAAGTATTCACACACCTGATGTAATTTTAATTTTCTTGTAGATTTATAGAAAGGAAATGGGGGGGAAGTAAAATGTATTTGTTCAAATAAAATTAAGCAAAAATATCTTGGTTATTTTTTCATAATTTTGTGATCCTTATCTAAGGCATTTATATCAGTCATTGTCTTGCCAACTGCAGAAGGAAATCCCAAGTGGATGAAACCTATTTGAATACAGTTTTTAAACATTATAATAATAGTTAGAGTAATTATTTTACACTGGAAGTACACTTTAATATTTTATATACTATCATTGTTTAATCCTTGCCATTTTGTGCTTTACAAAATGGGATTGCTACAGTACACTTGTATTGTAACCAGCAGCTGGCATTAACCTATAGTGCTAATTAAATCCTACAAAATCTAACGATATGAACCCTGATATTTAAAAAAAAAAAAAAAGCTGTCATCTGAAAATAGCAGACTTCAGCACTTATTTTGCATGTCTGTAATTGACCACACCAGACAGGAGGCACGAAGAGTTACGTTCATGGTAAGTAATTCTGTTATGCTATACTATTTCGGTTATTTCTAACATCAGTACCTGCCTCTTGGCCTCTTAGTTTCTTTTTTTCCCCCCTCTCTTTCAGTGTAAAGGGTAGAATGGAAATAGCCTTGTTGTGCAGGATTTTAAGTTAAAGGGAATGTAGTATGGTACTGTCCTGATCTCCCAGCATTGCTTAAGTCTTGTAAAAGTACAATACCTTAACAGGAAGGTCCTTGAGGTGGCAACAACAGTGTAATTTTATTAGCCTCACTCTGAGGGGTTAGTATTTTTGATTTTGACACTGGTAAAGGCAGATTAGAATCAGGTTTCTGTGATACCTCAGCATGACTCTAGATCGTTTTAGAATAGCAACGATAATAATAAAAGAAATCCAGGTAAGAAAATTATGTAAGTAGCTGAACAGTTTAAGAAAAGTAAAATGCCTGTAGCAGTATCCGGGTACACTTAAAAGCACAGTATTAACAGTAGCAGTGCCTTTTCTAGCTCACAGATCCACATTCAGTAAAGAGCTGCTTCCACCCATGTGATACTATACTGAAAGAAATCGTTGTCTGTAACATGGTGCCACTAAAATGGCAACTTTACCTTTCGGTGGTTATTTATTTGGCGCTAAAAATTCTTCTGACACCCACCTCGCCAAGAGCCACGCACAGAAGCGCACAGAATTTTTCCGCACCTCACGCGTAAAACACTGCCCCGCAGTAACTGCTGGCGTAGGACAAATGCACGATACCCAGCCAGGTCCACTGAGTGGACCTCATTTCACTGTTGTACCCCGCCTGTGTAAACAGACGTGTAGCAACAGCAACAGGGCTTCAGTAACGACAGAGATGGGCGTCCTGTCAGCGGAAGAGTGGATTCTCAGCATCGTCTGTGTTTGTGCCAAGTGTTATGGTTTTCATCTGTTGAATTTCGTGGATTGAAAAAAACCCCCGAAACAAATCCGCTTTAAATTAAAAACGGGTTAACTGGTGTCTTTGTTTTAACCATAAACAGGTAGCTAGGCTCCAGATTTCATTAAAAGACTAATTTGTTTAAAAAAAAAAAATCAACCTGAAGCCTTTTTCTCCTAGCCCGCACACATGATCGTTCAAAGGGGGAAGAGGACTTCAGGTTTGCATTCACGTCACGGTTCAGTTTTAAAAGGAACCACAGCCAACATCACAAAGCTGCCGGCTCATTCTAACGCGGCTGCTTTAATTGCTTGCAGGCAGCCGCGCGGGCAGCCCTTGCGCGGGTTTCGGCATCCTGCTTTGTGGGGCAGGGGCAGGGGCAAGGGGCAGGGGGAGGGAGAGGGGCAGGGGGCAGGGGGCAGGGGGCGGGCAGCGCGGCCCCGCCGCGGCCCGGCGCGTTGCCGGCAGGGGCGCGCGCCCTGCCTTTCATCCGTGCGGGTCCCTTCCTTTGTTCTGCACCGACAGCCGCCGGATTAACGCGCCCGGACTGCAGTTTTCCAGATTTCCAGTAGATGCCCCCAGAGACCATTAAACCTCTTGAACGCCTCCGCCTCGACCGAATGCAAGGCCAGTCTTTCCGCATTTTGCTTTCGAAGTACCGCAGTTGTTCGAAGGCAGCCTAAAGTCGGCGTGGACGCAATGCAGGAAAACAAACTCACTGGTTTAATAACGTACCGTAATTTATTAGGTAGTAAGGTTCAAACGGCTTAGTGTAAACTAGTTCCTTAATGTAGTAGAAACATACTGTTAACAGTTGGATTTTATGAAGTCATGTACATTTAATTAGGTAGCAGGTTTTGATGTTGATAATAGAAATAAAGTGATCTTTGGTTATGTAAAACATGAGGTGTTCTGTTTAACCTCTCGTTTTACATGCTGCATGACATCATAAAAAGCAGTACGGAAAGGATTTGGGGGACTGAGGATTTATAGTTTATCTCAAGATACCACGAAAAGTTTACTTATGTCACCTACACCACTCTTCTGTTTGAAAGCACTGTTTGTTGGAAGAAAAGGATGCTGGCATTTTCATCTGGAACCACTTTGATAACTGAAACAATTTCAGAATTCGTTGCAGTGTCAAGCTCTCATAGGTGTCATGAATACCGTTCATCCCCGTAATGTCATTCATTTCTAGCCCCATTTTATTGTTTGTGTGTGATCAGTCGCTTGTGGCTTATATAGTGCAGAAGCTTAAGGAAGCAATAGTAGTATTATTTTGCACTCGGTGTATTTTCTGGTTTCGAGTATAACTGAGAGATAACTTTTATCTTTATGCCTCTAAAATTTGGATGGTTATACAGTAGACAGCTTCATTGCTTGTGAGTTAAAATCAGTTATCTTTGCCTAAGAAAAAAATGTGCTCTGTACCGTATTACTTCAGCATTCTTTCAGTTTCTTATTAATTGGGATGGGATTTATTAAAAGAATGTTGACACTAATTTTTAAAACTGACCTGTTTTACTGTATGTTTTGTTTTCCTGTATTGGTTTGCTAATAATGCTGTCTTGTGGGGAAAATGTGCTTTGACTTCAGGTAAAATGCACCAGTCTACAGGAAATAACATGTTACATGGACACAGTTTTTTCTATTTGTATGAATATTGGTACTGTGATCAGTGAGTATGCAGTGAATGTTAAAAATTAACTGAATGATGCTTTGTTTAGTCACTGTTAAGATCTTTTAGCAGTACTTTCTTGTTTACTTCCAATACATCTAATGATCTAATGCATGCACACATATACAGACCATATTATATAAATAAATACGCATGTATGTGTGTCTGCTATACAGATTCTGCTGCTCTGAATTATATTACTGCAGCATTCAGTCCTAGGCCTTTGGAAGTTGGTAGGAATTTTTTACCTATATTCTTCAATTTCTTTTTAGTTAGATAGAATTTTAAAGCAGAAAAAAAAAGCATTCCATATACAGAGTAGAGAATACGTTGTACTGTATTAACATAATACCTTTACAGTATTTTTAAGCTATATACTGTGCATCTGATATATGACAAATATAGCATATTCTGGCAAAGTAAAATTTAAATGTTTAAAGGTATTTCTCGTTTACATTTCCAAGGTAAATGTTGCAAATGTTTTCTGCTACAGAATAGTTATATATTTTCCCTTGTCTGTGTGAACAATGTGTGCTTTTCAATCTCAGAAAAAC
This sequence comes from Sagittarius serpentarius, assembly GCA_034782735.1. NCBI lineage: Eukaryota > Metazoa > Chordata > Aves > Accipitriformes > Sagittariidae > Sagittarius > Sagittarius serpentarius. Next base: position 22,095,384 of record JAVKLA010000007.1, on the reverse strand, counting down.
ACCTAGTTATATATTAAACATAAATTCAGTACTGTCTAGTCTAAATCGTATCAGGATTTGTAATTTTTTTCTGTCCAGTTCTGCAACTGAAATGTAAAAAATACATATGAAGAATTAATGTGCATCTGTGCAGTAATTAATTGGTTTTATTGTAATCACATTAAATATGAAATAATGCGGATTATTTGCTTTTTGCATCTCACATCAGTGTTTATTTCATTGACATCTAGCTAAGAAGTTTTCTACATCACTTCCATCTTATTAGCGTTGTTAAAGAACTGCAGTAGCTCTTTTTAGGCTAGAAGTATTGGTCTCTTTAGGCTATTGTTTAGCATGAGGTCACCTGAAGATCTTACATACACTATAAATCTCAGTTTTCAAAATTCCGTATTTATTTTAAAGCTGCTGAGAATTTGAAGTTAAATGGATTTTAATCTAAAAAGACATTCTTGAACACAGTTTGGAAACTTAATAGAATATACAAAATAAAATTAACACATCTGGGTCCTCTCCATTTTACTGGGACAAAGGTTTGTTTTCTCACACTAGATACCTATGCCTGCGAACCTTTACATCTGTACTTCAGTGTTGCAGGCAATCCCATTGGACTCATAGTTTTCTCCAGGATAGGACACAATGATTGTTTCATGCCATATAAAAGAAATATTTTGATTATTTCCATAAATAATACCTCAAAAGATATATTACCTCTTGAGAATATTTGATTACACAACTTTTTGATATTGTGTATGTTATCAGAGTTTATGAATGAGATGACTTTGATATAAATTAATCATTGCATCATTTAATTTTAAAATTAGGGAGAAATTATCAAACTTTTGCATCAGTAAACCAGTCCCAGCTGAAGTTCTATGCTAAACAGAAGCAAAATAATATCTAATGATTATGTTTCTGGCATAGCATTTGTTTGACGTTTTAAACCAAGCCATCATATCCTACAGCAAAACTATTTAACATATGCATTGTTTTGACATGCGGAATGTGCCTTATTTTTCCCTGTGCACTGTTTAAAGCAAACTAAGAGTTCATTGTGTTTTCATGAACTAATGTAAACATGGCTTTTTTTTCCCCCATCAGTCAGCCTTTTTTACCAATACCAGCCAAAGAATACCGGTATATTTATAAAAAGGTTTATATATATATATATATATATGTAGGTATTTATTCATTATTGCCATATTTACGTCCCCAGGGTATGACATTCATAGTCGTATTTTAGGAGAAAGCTTTCGGGGGTGAGGGGGAAAATATTCCTTCCCCGCTGCTGAACTGCAGAGGTCTCTTCTTGAAAGCTCTTTTAGTTGTCTGTACTTCTTTGGTAAGGCGGAGAACAGAATACAGGTTTAAAGGCTTAAAATCTATCTTTCTTATTCCCAGTAACAGGAATTCATACAAGAAGAACATCTGCATAGACATGCTGCGACAGGGTTATCACGAGTCCTTCTCCGAGCTCTTCACTCTGATACAGAAGTGGAATGCCTTGAGGGAGGCTGCAGGGCCTGGGTCAGCCATATGGCAGCAGAAGTCCCTGGAGGAGCAGCCTGATAAGCTGGATCAGCTTTACCACTTCCTGACCAGGGCTGAGGCAGCCCAGCGAGCAGGTAAATGGGGGGGTTGTGGGTAGCAGAGCAGCGGGAGCCCCAGCCGCCAATGCCCGGGGGAAGCGTCCAAATTGTTTCATGTATGAATTTGAAACGTTACTGCATCTTAGCGCATTTCAGCCTTAGCCAACTAAGCTGTATTTATAGAATAAATGATTAGGAGCTGCAGATATCAGGAGAGGTTTTGTGAAGGGGCGGGGGGGAAGGGGGAAAAACGTAGAGTGCATTATGATATCATCAGAAATGTTTGATGTGTTTATAGCTTTGATAACTTCTCAGTTATTTTCTCATGGTTTCATTATTCATTGTTTTTCTTTCTCTATTGATTTGAGTAGCGGTTTTGTATTAGAAAAATTTAATAGGTGAAATGCTGTTTCACACAGTAATAGTTTTATAAATCTGATTTTATTAAATACCCTGTCTGCTAACTGTGTTTGGATTTGTGACTGACTTAAAAAGGATTGTGAACATGTCAAATAAAATGCAGCACACAGATGTAACATGCCACCTGTGAATTACTAGATATTAGTGAAGACATAACTCCAAATTACTGTATTTTCTCCATTGCCTACTATTTACTAAGCACTCATATTTATCATTTCCTTTTACTGTAAATAGTAACATAACTTACTCTCTCTTTCTCCTTTGGAATAATTGTAGGGATGGGGGCAGATAAAGCTCCAACTGCTATCCTCCTCCATGGCTGAGCTGATTTCACTATAGCTGGCTTGTTTCAAGTTACATTTTGATCATTCCAAGTACAAAAATCTACAATAAAGCTTGTGAGTTTGGACCTTAAGCTTTTTGAGAGAAATTTAGAAACAGACAGCTTCATTTAAAAAAGGAACAGGAAAAAAAACCCCTTTCACCACTTGAAAAAAGGTTCATTTAGAATGTTTATTTTATGCTTACTATGAAAGCCAAAAGTTGTGTTGCTTTCTTTAATTCACTGTAATTCTAGACAGGAAATCTAGCCAGCCCGTCATTGGAAGGAATCTTCAGATTTGTCTGAAGTATGACTAAAACCCGAATAGGCACCTCCGTAGCTTGCAGGAGTACAAGAGAGAAGTTTTGCGCTCAGGCTGCCCTCACAGAAGCATGCTGCCAACACTTGGATGTTCAAAAAGTAGTAGATATGGCTTATCTTGGTGGGCCTGCTTCCTGCAGGTGCTTGAGGAGAGCATTTTGCCTTCCTTCAGCGTATGATATTTTTCAGTGTTACAAATGGATACGTAACAACAGAGTTGGCAAACTTGCTCCCAGAGAGTCAAGATGCTGCTGACTGTGCAGTTTCTGCCCCGATGAAAGGCAGGGGCCCTTTCTCTGGCAGGACCCAGCATTTGTTGTGTGCTGGGCTCTGTAAGGCTTCCCCCCCTCACAGAGACAAGAGACCGCCGATTGTCTGACTGACTGTATCTTGCCTCTAGGAGAGAATATCTCCCAACCTTGCCTGTTAAAGTTCGTTAAAATAAAAGAAGAGGAAATAACGAGAGCATGCCAATACAGTTGGCAAGCATCTTTACTGCATTCCTAGATCAAGCTGTAGTTAGTTTTGATTTTTTCACCAGTTTCAATGCAAACCTTTGCACAAATCTCTTGGTTGTATTAAGTGAGGCTTGAGTCACCTGGCACGTGAAGGGGTGGATGCTAATTCACATTGCAGGTGTTAGAGCTAGTAGTGCTGTGAAGATGACATACGAATTATACAGCTCATCAAATACTAATTCAGTAGTTCCGCTAATCCAGTTACTCTCTGATTCTAATCAAATTGCTTGGGGCCCTGGCTTATGATGTCCTGACAACTCTAGATGACACCATTTAAGAAGTGTTCAGCAGTTCACTTCAGGTGGAACTTACCATGATGTAGCAGTCACAACAGCAGCTGACCTGCATTTGCTCTTCAGCTGCCACAGTTCAAGTTTAAAAGGCCGAAAGTAAGATTTGGGGCTGCAAACTGTGAGAGTTTTACAGTGTGGCTGATGTCACTAATATTAGGCTAGCTGAAATTTTACCTGTCTCAGGTACATTATCCTGAGTTAACAGTTGTGTTGAAGAAGAGGTAGTGGGTATAAATTAAGAAGGAAAAAAAAAAAAACCAAAGCAAAAAAACCCAGAACCACAAACTTCATGATTTGTAAGTTTTTTGACAAATTTAAGCTTTGTGAAGGGATTGGTTTTGAACATGAAATAGTAAGTGGAAAACAAAACTTCACTTACTATGTCAGTAAATAATTTTCTTGTTATTTGGTTTTCTCACCTGATATCCTTGTATCATAGACTGTTGCTGTCTTACTGTGAATATAACTTAAAACTGCTGCTCCTAAGTTTAGAGTTTTATGGTTATTACCATAGTGCCCAGAGAAAGCTAGTTATTCATTGACTTTCCATGTTTATTGGTGGAATATGTTAATCTTTTTTTTTTGATACTTTGTAGTTATAGGACACTATAATGCTGGACATAAATTCTTTGCTTGAACAGAAACAGCGCCATCCATCATGACATGGAGGCTGATATCAAAGAGCAATTATTTTCTTTATTGCTAGGTTTGAAAATAGTGACATTTTGTTTAGCAGCATTACATTGTACAGACTGTTTACCTTTACATACACCAGTGAATGTTCTCTCTGTTTTCATTTTTAGTGGAACATTTTGATTGAACTTCAATTTATACAGGAGTCATCTTTTTTTTTTTTTTTATAATTGGCTATTACCAATATTACAGTGTGTGTAAAGAAAATACCTTTTTTTCTGTCAAACTTAATCTCATTGTCGTTGTATTTGAATACCTCGCAAGTATTTAAAAATAGAGAGCTAGCATTAATCCTTGCAGCTTCTCAGAAAAACAGCTGACAGTTATTTTGCCCTAGGTACAGCATGATCCCCCAAACGCTGGCAGAAATATTGGCAATACTTGACTGTGTTCCTATTTGGTCTTTTTTGATGCAAATAATGTAAATGCTTCTGACTTCAAAATTAAGCTGTTTCTAATTATTCCTTCATCTTTCTTCATTATCATGGACTAATCTGTCTTTACTAGTTCTGGTCTCAATAGCTTAAAAAAAAAGGAGATAGTTTAGCTGTTTAAATATGTACAGTTGTAGGGTGTTTTTTACAGAAGAATGCAGTATAAATGTATAGCTGAGCAAGTGATATATACCGTTATTTCTTGACACGTGTATGAAAATGTTGGGGTTTTTTTCAAAAAGTAAGTTGTATTTTGAGGCCGTGGAATGGTCTGCCCAATTGCCTGCTTGCCTGCCTGATTTTACTGCTCAGAGTAATTTCACTTAAAGGTATAATTGTCTTTGAAAGGTATAATACAGTGCTGGCAGGTTGTTTTTTTTTTTGCTATCCCTTTGAAGAGCCACAGCTCCCTAGCCCCTACTCAGTACAGTTCTGTGAGTTAGCAGGAGGGAGAGTTTGAAGCCGCAGTCCATCCTTGTCTGACATTGAGGCTTGCTAACTAAATACCCTTTAGCTGCTGACACCCTGTGAACAAATAATGACCATACCCTACAGAGGCGCGCCAACTCAATAGAATTCTTTTTGTCTGTCTAAGACCCAGACAATATTTGACTCTATATCTCTCTGTGCTTGAGTGGGTCATGGGGAAGAACTAGGAACAAAGGAAATCCGACTAAGTCTTTTACTTATATTTTGGAATTTTTGAATATCACCCAATGTAATGTGTGCCTGGGAGAACAGTTCATTGTAATGATAATGTTGCTGTTCCTCAGATAAAAGTATTTTAAAGTGAAATTAAAACCTTTAAGCTGGTATTTGCACAGATTTTACCATATGTGTGTAACTGATTCTTTAAATCACTGCTTGGCTGCTACAGTCTGTCTCATTGTTTTAAAATGCATTGCTAATTTACTTGTTGGGTCTATACGCTTATTAGGCTAAGCCACTTCTTTGAATCATCTCACCAAAATATTGTGTAGCTACTTTTATTTAGTTAGTTAGCACTGAGATTACCAGAAGAGTGATTGATAGTATCCAGATTATACTGTAAAGCATCAATCGTGTGTTTTAGACTGAGGCCAGCCTCTCAGTGATAGTGTGCCAAATTTGGGTTTTGTCAAATTAGAGTTCACCTGTCCCAGTATTATTTCAGAAGGGCTTGGAAAGTGTTGCTTTTCAGATTACATCTGAACTACATATTAAATGTAGGCTTGAACCCTAACCAAATCCTTACCTAGGACTAGCAGAGGCCTTGAAGAGCTGGTATGATCAGTGCTTGCTAGAGTGAGCTGGTTTACTTGTATTGTACAAGTTGAAGGCAAGTGACAGCTCAAGAACAATTAAAGGAAGAGATGTCTCAGCCATTGGCCGTACTGTGCCAGAGCAGGAGAGCAAAACCAGGGAAAATGCCACAGTTCGGTGGCGGCAACGTGCGTTGAGCAGTCAGCTCTATAGTGGCAGATTGCTGTGTTCACTGTGCCAAAGCCAAAGCCCGGAACTATGCTCGGGCACGGACATGCCTTCAAAGGGGCAAGACACTGCTTATTAGTTGATCATTGGGGCAGCTGGGGGAGAGTAGGAGTTAAGATCTGGAAGCTGTTTTCTTTCTCAGATTCCATCTGCTCGTGGTTCCGGACCCCATGCAACCTTTGTGGTATGCTAAATGCTGACCCTGTGCACGTGCTGCAGGCTGCTGACCCTTGTTCTAGAGAATCTCAGATACACAGAATTAGAAGGAAGTGCTAATTTGGCTCTTTTTTCCTTACTTCACTGTAGAGAAAATTTTGACAGTATGAGTTATCATTGTTGTAAAAGATGACTTTTCATAAAGTATATGAAGAAAGCATGAGTGTTTGATGTGCTTGCACTGGAAAAATCTTTCATTGTCTGAGGTACTTAAGGTTGAAAACAGAGTTTAGCATTTTACAGAGGAAAGCTTTTCTGTAAACTTACGCCTTAGGCTGGGCTAGAAACATTGCAATAACCGTATCACCCATGCTATTTGGGGAAAAAAAATAGAAAGAGGTTATGCATTAAAAAAGAAAAAGGATAAACATACCAAAACTTCTTTTAATATTCGCCTGGAGGAGGCGTGGTTTGGTTGGGGGGGGATGGGGAAAGGAACACACTTTCCTTTTTCTAAGCAGGTTTGTCGTTCTCCATTTAATACTTCATCACAGGAAAAAACACAGCAGTTGCTAGAGACCAGTGGAGGAGTTTAGTATTTTTGTAATTATCTTACAAAAAGTGAAGTGATTCTGCCCAGGAAAGAAGCCAAGCCTTCTCAAAATATAGCCAACTGTAGAACTACCATTGGCTTCAACCGAAGCTGCATTTCTTAGAAAACTTCAGTAGTGCTTTTTCATTGCAATGGCTTGGAGTCCCCCTTTAGTGTCCCAGATTACCTGTGAATTGCCTTATGTAATTATCTTTAGATATCTTTATCCTTACTTGGCAAAATTATGTCCTGACCATTTCCTTAGCATCTTTGCACTTCCATTGACTATATTCCCCTTATGTACCTAGCAGTGTTGGGAGAGGTGTGCTCTGTGTACACTCTGTTTCATGATATATAGGAAACAGAGGGTCTACCTGAAACCTGATGGTGTCAGCATGCTAACCCACAGCAACCTTTCTTCATTTGTGTGTGAGTTTAGCTTATGGACAAACTTTCTGGAAAAAGGAATGATTGAGTGGTCCTCTACCTATAGGCATAGAGGCATGATTGTCCTGAACAAAAAAATGGGACTGATTCTTTTCCTATGTGTGGATCCAGACAGAAATAAACTGATTGCAGCGGCATATTCTATTACTGTTCATGGTTCTTTTGGGCCCAAGAGCTTCTATCCTGGATCTTTCTGTGTGTGAATTCTTCATAGCATCGGCTGCCCTGCTACTGAGTCACTGGTATTGATCTCTCTGGCAAAAGAAAAATTAAACTTCCAGTATTAATGGTGTCTCATTCTGACATCAAAAATGACTCCTAGTGACTTAATTGATCTTAGGTCACTCCTTTATATGTCTTCAGGAGTGAATGGTCAGTTATAATCAAGTCATACTCACTAAAAAACAACTAACTGAACCGGAAGATGAGTGTTACCAGCTGTTGAAAAGTTTCCATATGGCCTTCATCTGGCAGGAACAAATAACTGACTGGTGGTTTTTTGAGTGGAAAATATTAAGCCATAAATGGATGTTGAAAAATTTCTTTCTGATACCTGTATTTTAAAAACGAGTACAAGTTGTATTTTCCATTAACAAGAACAACAGCCTCTTTCTTTTCTTCTTCAAGGAAAATACCAAGCCAGGATCTCTTCACAATGGTGTTTTCATCTGTTCTCTGAAGACCATTTCTGTACTTCTTTTTCTTTCTTCTGCTACATCCTGTCACGAAGGAGATCATACAGATGCGGCAGGAATTGTACTTAAATCACACTAGTGTGGCTTGCAGATCTTCTCTATGTTTCTTTTTTCTCATATCAGCTCTGTTGGGATTGTCATACTCAAACTCCTCCTCACTATCCCCGTGCATTGCACTACTTAGTAGTTGTCTCACTGAACACAACAAACGTGGAGCATGGATGTGAGTGACCCTCTCTTCCATGTGCACCTTTGCTTGCCAAGGGAACGGTCCCTGAGAAGAGGCCAGGAACAAACACGGGTATTGTTCAGTGGGCCAGCCAGGGCCTATGGCTTGAGCATAACACGGGGAGATCCTGACAGTTCAGATGCACCTGAAGAGATCCTGATGCACAGCAGGAAATACTATATGGGTTTAAAGTTTAAGCTCAAGTCAAAGGGATTTTTTTTAAAATCTCTAACAAAGATCTCAGTAAGGTTTGATAGGGATACTTCCCTTTTGTGCATAGACACCCAGTTTCAAAGTTGTTTTCCATTGGAAAGGACAATGAAAACAAAATATTTTTTAAAGTTCAGATCAAACAAAATGAAAGAAGTCAATTTTCTGTAATTTACATTCTGTGACAAAACCATAAAAATATTAAAATATTACAAAACAAATCTGCAACATAGCATGACTTTTAATTTGTTTTCTGGTTAATTTTTGTGAAATATTACTGCCTTCTATTTGGTAATTTGGCATTGAAAAAATGTTCTATTGGATAACTGCCCATAAGATGTATTCTTAGCCCTGCTTCAGATCTTCAGTCAAGTCCAAAACTGCAAACTATCAGGCCTCACCATCTGTTCCATCAAGTCCTGTTTGGTTTGTGTAGCTGCCATTTTAGGTAGATGTTCATATTTACAGTGTTCTCACAAACCTGTGACTTAAATGTTCTGGAAGACCTGAATTTAGCTTCCAATGTTTTATGAAATTAATGTAATTTTTGAAAGATTAATGGGATCAGCCTTTAAACCTTTATCTATGTACTTTCTTAATTGTTTCTTAGTTAAAAATGAATTTGTTTTGCAGGAACCGTTTTATAATTGCTCGTGTGATTCAGACTTCTCTTTCTGTTCATTCAGTATCACATTCTAGTGCCGTCATTCCCTCTCTGATAAGTGATGCAGATAATTATATTTTTTTGTATCAACAGATACATAAAGATGACTTGTCTACATGTATTCTATTACTAGTTGGAGAGAACTTACTATACGAAATCAGAGAGGTCAAAGCTTTAACAACTGAACTACCTGTGGGAGATTCTATAGAAGAGAGTATTTACCTATTCTAATATTTTTCTTCTGCTGGGGAGGTAAAAGTTCACTTTTACAAAGTCTGACATGTTAGCTTTACCACTGTCAGAATAATCTCCATGAATTTCTTGATTTGTAGATCAGACTTTGAATCTAGAAGACAATACAGCCTTGAAAAGTCTACCTTTTGGGGTTTATTTTGTGACCAGCGTATCTGGTCAGCCACTGTCCAAGACAATTACAGAGAAGTGGTTGTCTTTGTGCACTTCTCATTGTTATTCACCGGCAGGATAGTCATCAGAGGGTCACGTTAAAGTTCATTCAATCAAAGCTGTGGCAGTAGCAATAGTCCGCCTCAGGTCAGTTCCATCTCTTGAGATTTGTAGGGCACTACCTGAAGTTATTTGCGTAATTTCATGTAGCATTAGTGCCTTGATACTTTGTAGCAAAGATTTCAAAGGCAACAAATCTGTGTCTACTGTTCTACCCCAGTGACAATCCAATTATCTTTCCCCTTACTGTGGTATAGTAACCATTTGTACGCATCCCCTGGTATCTTTTAGGTTCATTTTCACTTAGCTGTAATCTATATATGATGCATATTGTTATCTTTATGTTAGTGGTTATAATTAGGTTTTGTATTTCTCCGTTCATGTGGTTATTTGTTTATGTACTTGTAATTGTCGTAGGAACCTCTGCCTTTTACTTCTGAGGTAATATTTAAAAGTGCTCCCTTTTGCTGCAATAGATGTTTAAGTTGGGAGAAGATAAATCACAGCCAAGAAGTATCTGCTTTTCTTCACTGAGAGTAAAGGATCCTAGGTAACCCGTATCTAAATCAGTTTGGGTAAAACCCAACTATGTCTTGACTCTTTATCTACGCATATGTATAGATTTGCATACATACATATATATGCATATTGTGCGCGCACACACAGATAGATAGGTATATGTATATTAAGCCCAAACCAGTTCTGTTACTTCCAGTATCATTTGCAGAGATTTTTATGAGGCTATTGTACCCAAAATAGTCTTGATTTCTAATGTATAAGTTTTATATGATGTACGCTCCTGGATATTCTGAAGAAGAAGTACCTAAGACATACTTTTTCAGCCTTGAGGGGGAACAAAAGGCATGAATACTCACAGCCATAAAGAATGTTCTGATTAGGAATACATGAAGTCTATTTATTGATAATTATTCCTCTCAAAGCCACATTTCTAAACTTAAGCTGATGTTTTGGTATCAAGCCTTAGATACAAATGGTGAGATGATAATCTAGATGTAACTTCTGGGGTATTTCTATTTTGGTGATTCTAAAGAGATTGTGAAACATTCTCATTTCTTGGAAGGGGTGTTATCTTATTTAAAATACTAGAAATGGAAATGTATGTAACACAAACTGTTTCAAAAATCATAATTTTATATTTTTTAATGAGAATTATTAAAAAGAAATAGGAGGTACTGCTTCATGGAGGAAAAACTCTGAGAAAAAAAATAGGCAAGTAAAAGCAACAAAAAAGTATCATTTACTTTAAAGAAGAAGAATGAATTTGTAAATCAAAAGACAAAAACAGAGAGTGTTCAAGAATTGGGAAAAGACATTTCACCTTGATTTCAGAAAATTTTAAGCAGGGAAAATTCAGCCAATGTTCTCCAAAATGGCCAAGATAGATAAAAATGGAGGAGAAACAAATACTAGATAAAACTCTTGAAGACTGCAGGCATGATTAGGTGGTAACAGGATTCTTTCAGAAGTCAGAATAGAGTTCTTACTGTGCTGTAAAATGCACTGAAGAGCTTTATCAAGATGTTCTGAAGTCAAAGAACTTAGTCATGACAACAGACAGAAGGAGAGATTTAGATTGCTTCCTAGTATACCATACGTAATTTGTCATTTTTAATTTTGAGATGGAACATACTAGAGATGAGGTGAGGAAACATTCTCTTGTGTAGTTTATTGATGTGTTCAAAGTACTTTTTTGAGTAATTGCTGCAGTTTGTTCCAAACAATGCAACTGACCCATGTAGACGATAGAATTTACAGTTGAGAAATTAGTCCTTTTTGAAAGTTGGATTTTCCCCAATTCTTTCTGCAGGTAACAAAAGAAAATTTAACTACATCTTTTGATCAGAGTGTTTTGATATGGTATCATATTTTTAAAACACTTAGAAAAGATATGGACTTTGAGTGAGATCTTGTATTGAAATCAGGCTTTTTCCCCAGTTGATTTCTGTGTGGTGCTTCATACCCAGGAGCAAGAGGGTTATTTTTTCTCTCTCTTCCCCCTTTTCTCTCTTTGTTGAGCAAAGCTTACAAATTGCAGAACTCCCGAAAGCAAAGTAGTTCTGTTCACACATCTAGCTTAACCAAACAATCTCTTACCTGCTGCAAGACTTGTGGTTCTTAACTCCTTCTTTACCCAACTACATGAAAATTCTTTTAAGAACAGGCTGTTTGGCTTAAGTTCATTTAACAGCCACAAACACAGTAAGTAGCCAACCAAAACTGCAGTGGAGTTTTAGCTAATTATTCCCATTCACATCTGACACAAGCAGAGTTTGGAAAGAAAGTTCATTTAGTTTAGCCAGTGATAAATTTAGCTGTGAAACATACAGATTCATGCTGTACTTTATTATCTCATAGATTCTTCAGCATCATGTAGCAAATATATATTTCAAATTTCCTTCAGGGAGAAGCAGTATGATAAGAGTTGTCAAGTAAGTTTTAGATCTCTACTCCAAATTAATATGGTTTTGGAATAATCCAAAGAGGATTTTTTGTGTGGGGTTTTTTTTTTTTTTAAAGGTGCTTTTCTGAGAGAAATAACTCTAATTCCATAGAAGCTCTTATTCTGTAATTTTAAATTGTGAATAATATATTTGTTGACAATTTTGTAATGCTGCTTAGATTTGAGACTTGCAGTGTTTTTATAAATTTTAGGGATAGTGTGTGTTCATTTATGTCTGAGATGATGAGTGGGAACTAAATGTGTGTGTGGGGGGTTTCTTCAGATCATAAAGGAGTTCTGTGACTTTGAGTCTCCCCTGCTTTCCACACTTGTTCTGAGAGCAATACCTTGGTGAACTGTCTTTTTCAGGGCAGGGTGTAAAATTTCAATTTGTCCTTAATTTCTAAGACTGGTAAGGTACTAAAAATGGGAATATACATGAAAACTCAAAACCTTTCTTGTTGGTCTTACTTTAAACATTTTAAATGTTATAAATTAATTCATTGTGTTTGCAGAGTGTTCTGTTCGGTTCTTTATCTCCACCACCACAGTTGCTACCTTAGACCTGTTTTGAAAGTTCTCGGTGCCTTTTCAGGTCTCAGTGGCTCAGACAAACGCTTCTCTAGCAGTGACCCTGTGCTTTCTGTGCTCGCTCTAGCTTCTCTCTTTTGACTAGCCAATGTCTTATCCAGGTTTTGCACGTTTTATGGAACTGAATTTTGGTTTTGCATACAGAAATGAGAGCAATTTATTGTGGTTTTGCTAAAATCAGTTTCCAATTCTGCCTAATTTATAAGGTTATAATCTTCCTCTTATCTATTTCTTTGAATGCACATGTAGGAGAACTTGGTGGGTTTGAGTCGTGGAAATATAAATAGCTCTTCATTTTCATTATATGGTTATTGCTGTAATATGTAAGATTTCTGAAAGCCAGTGATAATCTAACATTTTGACTGTAATTTTTGTTTTTAAAGGGTACCATGAGGAGGTGTATGATAACCAGCTTAACTTGGCCTACTGTTTCAATGACCCTGAGGACAAATGGTTAAGTAATTACTTTTATGAGCAGTGCTTTAACACTGCTCAACTAATAAAAATTGATGGTGGGAAAAGAGAGGCACAAGCACATGCAAATATGGGCCTCATCAATGAGGAACAAGGTAAGCTACTAAGATCATAAAGCTACATTGTATCAGTGTTGAGACAGTCATATTTGGCAATTCGTGTTTCATCACAGGGCACAGTGTTTCAATGTAAAATTGATTTGCAACCATAATTTAAAAGAAGTTTTAAAACTGTTGCAATTTTCATTTTTGGAGCAGCAAATAGGAAGACAAAGAAGTCTGTAATTATTCACAGACCTCTGACATTCCAGCTACAGTTGAAAGTACTCCATCAGATGAAAGACAAAACACAAGTTTAAAGGAAGCATTTGTTTAGCACAAAGGTTCTTTGGGTTTCACCTTATTTTCTTTTGCTTGTTTTTGGCAAGAGACTGGTAATGCTGCCTCAGGCCACAGGTGTTTGAGTAGGATGGCATCTGTAGTTACGCAAATGGGGTTGATTTAGGAGAGGTATGAACACATCATTCAGTTTAATCCTGCCTCCAATTTACACTTGGATAAAACAGCCTATATTTTTGTGTTCTTTTTAAAAAATACCTTCTGGTTCTCTTGACTGAAAATGGCACCCTGTTTGTTTGTATGTGACTGCCACATTGGTGTTTGCTTCAGATTTATACCTTACCACAAGCTCCATTCATGTATCTGTATCCTCAAACAGTGAGTCTCTGAAACTAGAAAAGATATTAATAGAAGTAACTAGAATCGTAGAACAGCCCAGGCTGGAAGGGACCTCAAAAGATCATCTGGCCCAACAGTTCATGCGAAAGGCAGCCTAGATGAGATTATTTTAGCACAATGTCCAACTGCATCTTGAAAACCTCCAGCGATGGGGACTCTACCACATCCCTGGGGAGGCTGTTCCAATGAATGATTGTTCTCACTGTAAAAAAACTGTTACTTTTTTATATCAAGGTGAACCTTATTTCTATATTTAAAAACATGCATTACCTTTCATGGCAGAGGGGTTTGTGCGTGTATAGCTGTCTGGGTATAAAAAAAGGTGTTTTCCTATGTTTATGTAAAATCCCTTCATGTTGTGGGAAGACAACCCATGAGTGAGCCTCAAGTAACTGAATAAAACCTGTCTTCCAGTTCTAATTCCTAAGTGTTCTGGATGCCTAGCCATTGCTTCAAATTTATGTGATTTGTATAGTCATTACGTTTTTGGTTTTAAGTTTGACTTTGTGGGTTGAAACCATTGCAACTTTGAGCTCAGCTCGTGGCTGGTTTCTCAAATAGAATGGCTTTTCTCAGAAAAAAGAAGATTCACAGAAATTTAAATATTTTGTGGAAATAGTGTAATTCCAGTAAATGTCTGACAGAATGGGTGTTTTTTTAAAGATGGCATAATTTCCCAGCAAAAACCTGGACATAAAACCTGCAGTCTTTTTTTTTCCTGGTTTTCCCCCAAACTTCACACCTTTTTTAATATTTCCTCATATTTTCTAGACTGCTGGTCATTCACGCTGTTTTCCTCTGAACTGTTGCCATATCTTTCTAGCCTACAACACCCAGAGCTGGATTCAGTTTTAAAATTTGAGTTCATACCAATGATCAATAAAATAGAAGGATTAGTTTTCTTACAAGTTGTATTTTTATTTGTGTGTTCAGGTGTGACATCTACATTCTTTGTTTCAGCATAAATTGCATACTCATTTCAGTTCATGACCTTCAGTAATCTCTCAATTCTTTTCTGAAGAACTGTTACCTAACTATTCTGTTCCCCATTCTGGGATCACCAGTCAGTTCTGCCTAAATGCAGTATGTTGCTTGCTTTTTGCACTGAGTAGCATCCTGTGTTTCGTAGGCAGTTTCTAGAAATTGTCAAGATTGTTTTGAATTCTGAAGTTGTCCTTCAACACGCTTTTTCTTCTTCCTAGTTTGGTATCATTTGAACATTTAAGAAGGGTTTTTCTATCCTGTAATTCAGATCCTTAGTGAAAATACTCAGTAGTAAACTGGACCTAGGACAGGCACCTGTGGAACATCACTGAGTACCTTTTTTCATACTGACAGTGAACTACTGATAACCAGTGTCTATATCGGATTTCCTAACCAATCTGCACTCACCTAACAATAGTTGCAGGTGAACTATGCTTCCCTAATGTTTTACAGGAAAGTTATATGACAATGAGAAAGAATTTACTATCTTTACTAAATTAAATAGAAGATTAGTTTGATGACATTTGCTCTTGATGTATTGGTGTTGGCTATAATATTTTCACGTTTTCTCTAAATGCTTGGGATTAATCTATTTTTTTATTCCAGTATTGTTCTAGGAATTGAAGTTAAGCTAAATCCAGTTTCCCAGTATGTAAGATAGCACTTGCTTAAAGCCCAGCCAGTCACAACCAAGTTATTTTCATTTTGAGTGAAAAATGCTTGATTAGGTTATCTGTATGATGCTCGGTAGAATAAAATGGTTGAAGTTGCTGGATTTTTTGCTACATTTTCACTTGGTCCTTCAGTTAATAAAAAATAAAATTATAAGAAGGTGCATAGAAAGAAACATCCCTATCCATTTGTAGCTTCAAAGGCTCATACTGAGTGTGACTCACTACTGTTAACCAACCACTGCCTGAAAAAAATTTAACATTTCCTACTTTTATGATATGTTAAGCAAAAGTTGTTGAGTACTTAAAGATATTTAAGCCTGTTACAAAAGCATACAAGTAAAGCTGAGATGCTCAGAGGAGGGGAAATGTCATTTTTCCTGCTGTAACATATTAGAAACTTTCAGAAGAGAGGCTTCTTATTAACATTGGTAAGGAGAGAGAAAGCAAAGTGCTTTTTCACTGCCCAGGGTAAAGCTACACTGAATCTGTAGGGTCTGTCTTTTGCAAATATTTTCTTTCCATAGAGAGAGGTGAAAAAATGAAGAAGCTGAAAGAGTAAGCATAGGATTTGCTTTGAGGGACCACTGAGAAAAAGACAGCAGATATATTCCATGCACTTTTTATTTTCAGCAGGTGAAAAACTAAATCATAAGCTCTGATTGCACAGAAAGTGTAAGAGCAGATGTTGAATTGGCATTGTATATAATTACATGAGAATTAGTGGTGTTAGAAGTAAAATTCTAAACATGCTATTTTTGATATTAGAACAGATAGATATAGCTTGTAAATTAAATAGTCTTTTTTTGTTTCATTTATTTATAATGCTGTAATCTAATTTGTGAACTGAATGAGTCAGATGCCCAGGGATATATATAGGAATAAATACACAGGTATAGACATGTATGTGTGCTTTAATATATACATGTAGGAATACATATGTGTACCTATATAAATACAGGGATGTGTGTGTGTGTATGTGAATGATGCCTAACATTTACATGATACTCTCATCTGATTTAAATCATCATATCTATACTAACTGCATTGATTAACAGTGCAGCCAGGAAGACAGGAGAATTTACAAGAATGAGAAGTTAGTCTTACACAAATTCATGTGCGTCTCCTTTTAGATGTAAATATCTTGTTCTCTCACCCAATAGTGTATTTTTTATTATTTGTGAATGGAAGCTGTCTATATATGCTTAGGACTGATTGCTTGGGAGTATAAAGTTAAACATGTACTTGTAAAGGTTGTTGTTTGCCTTGGAAGCAAATCAATAAATTTCCTGGGTAATTTTTGTGTAATCAAATTTAAAGTTCTTTGACTTTCACCCTGGTCCCTGTCCTAAAGGCTGGATATAATCTGATGTTCATTAATCTTCAAAGCTAAATATTTGAGGTGTCAGCAATGTAGACTTCAGTCATGATATTTGGATGCAGGCGATTAGTGGCTGTCAGTACATAAGGGAAAGAAAACAATAGTAACAGGGTAGCCTGCTACAGACACAAATGGAACATTCTGCTTGGAGCAAACATGATTTTAGTGGCAAATCTTTGCAGAATGAGATTTTAACCTCTTTAAAAAATCCTGTTTGTAAAATAAGGTCTCTGTTTACAAGTTACCCAAATGAAATGCTACTCATTGATTATTGTAGGAGTGTTCAGGTTATGATCATGTTCAGTTAGCTGTACTCCCCCATAGTTTGCCCTTCCTCTGATAAGAAATTTTTTTATTAGTTTGGTTCCTAGTCATTTTTCATATAGCTATTAAAGATACCAATGTCACTTTATACACATTGAAAAAGAAATGTCATATTTTAATATTTTTTTCTCACATTAAATCCACCATTACTTGTCATCCAAATAAGCACCGGCTTTGTGACAGAATCTCAGTTAAGAAAAATTAATTTTAAAAAATATTTTTATTCCTGTACCTTGAATGTATTTTTAGAAGTAGTATCAGTCATTATAAATGTGTGCATTTTTCTGCCTATCAGAGAATAAGATTATCATAGTCTGTGATAATTCTATTATATTAGTGTAAAATCTGCTAAAGTTAATTGTGCACTTCACGTTTACACTCTTCTACCTTGCAGAAGAAACACAGTCTGAGTGTACTGATAAACGTAGTGGCTAGTGCTAGTTTGTATAGGTTCTTACACTGCCAGTGCTCATCACTACAATAACTGAGTGCTTTCTGTTTTGTATTAAATGGTTAACTTCTATTATGCATGAAATTATGTAGACCTTAAATATATGCATCCCAGAGTTTCGGATAACTTTTATCATTAACAAAAGCAGTCCAGGGGAAACAAGGAATTTGTACTTGTAGGAGCTATTTGCTTCAAATAGGTTAGAAATATATTGTTTCTAATTTTGTTATATATTATTCAAAACCATAATAAAAACAGATATCTGAAAGTGTGCTTGTTCTAAAAGCAGCCATCAAGGCCATTGCAAGTAATACAGGTGTTTGGATAAGTATGTGTGTATGTATGTACATGTATTTATACTTACACATCTACATACAGACATATGTATACATCAATATGTACACACACGTTCAAATACAGCCGGAGCTCTAAAGCCAGTGCTTCAGATACCAACATTTCAATCTTAATGTCAAGCAATTCTGCATTTGTGCAAGAAGCTTAAAGATGACTAATTAACACATCTGATGGTGTTTTTCTAATACAGATGCATGACTGGTCTTTCCTTAAGGCAAACCCTTACAGAAGGATAGGTTAGTGGCACATTGACTGTGGGACAGTGGAGCAAGAGTGACATCAAGAACTCTGGAGGAAGCAATGAAAACATCAACACTACAATCATATTCTAAGTATCTATCCTCCTAGCCTCAAATGATGCAAGGAGCCCAGCGCTTACCTTTCAGCCATTAGCAGTGAAGGCAGACATTCACAGGCCACAGTCGCTTTCCTGCCTAAATTAATCAGTGCGTGGGGATGCCTATGAGTATTGGAGCACAGGCGAGGGCTAAAATGGTGTTAAAAGTCCTGCACATACTTTTAGCTTGTGCTGACTTGGACTTTCCTGTCCTGCCAATTATTCATGGGCACAGTTTGGTAATTAGGAGTGTTGCAGGGACTTTTCCTAACAGGCAGTTTGCAAGCAGCTGCACTGTTTTGAAGGGTAAGAGAGTTTACTGGGGTAGATGCACTTTTCCATGCCTGTTGGTTGCCGTGCTTGGGAACATTTCTGGATACATCTAAACAACTAGTTTTGAGAAAGCATGTAAGTATCACAGTGGAGTCCAATGAATAAAACTTGCACAACGCATTCCAAATGTAAATCAGTGCCATGCCAGAAACAGCATATCCCCTGGTATGAGAGCTGAGAGATGTGTGAAAATTACGCCGTTAATCTCAATGCAGTGGTGGCTTTGAATTAGTCATCAGATTTCTATTCTGCTAGCACATAAGGATCAGCAAAATTGGAGGTGATACTTTTCCTGAAATGCTTACGGACTGGAAAGACTAAAGGCAGGCAGAACTAGTAAGAGAAAGGGATGGAATGCAAAGCAAATAGCAATGTTAGGTATCTCAGTGCAGATTCCTGTAACATACAGCTAATCCATAAACCCAATTTTGTCTGTCTTTGTGTGTTTTTAAGATTGTAAGTCTTAAAGAATTCCTGATCAGGGCCTCCTTAGTTCTTTCTAAAATAAGCTTAGATATTTCAAAAAATCTGCCGTATTCTGCAAATTAATGAAGGGGTTGTAAGTGTTCAGTCTTAATCCAGTGCTACCTTGATTATAAGCAGTGTTAAGCTCCTGTTGCTTTTCATTCAGAGCAGTGTTATGCCAAAGTTGATCACTTCTGATCCCTCCACACCCACGCCAAAAATATTAATAAATTGGACCTAATTTATGAGAAAGGTATAATTGTTCTATCTGTAATCATGGATAAAATACAGTCTATTTCGTATGTTAGAATTTGATACAGACTTTTCTGATTGAAAGGCCTACTGAACACAAGGGACTTATAAATAAATTTAATTAATTTGTTGTGGGGAAAAAACAAACAAACAAACCACCACAGGGTTCTTACAGACTTTGACATCTGGATTAAGACCGAGGAGTAGGATTATACCTATCATTTTATCATACTGTTGAAATTAAAGTTTTTAATCAAGACATTATAGAAGTTGATGGAAAGATTCCTACTGAGTTAATGGGCATTTGATTCAAGCTTCTGAAGCTTAAGTATTAATTACTAGATACATTTGCTAAACAACAACTTAAAGACAGTTCATAACATCATCTTTTTGTTTTGGAACATAAAAAGCCTAAACTGATTATTTTCTTGTTTTCAGCAGGTCCTGTTTAATCCATTGCTACGAAATTGTTGATTTTTTTATTTTGAATTGTTTATGGCAAGTGTTTTTCAATTAAAAAATGTAATGTATAAATAATTGAGAGAAACTCAGCATACATTCATGAGTATCTATGCAGAGGAAATATGCACATTTAAGCAGAATTTCCCCAATTGGTTTGCCTTGAGGCAGAAATAACTTATATTCGGATTAAAAAAGAGGATGTTAATATTGCAAAATGCAGTGCTAAAAAGGTTTAAAAAGGCAAAAGTTAAAATTGCTTATGAAATTCATTATGCTTTTGTGTGTGCTCGTTTTTGCAACTTTGTTTTAATTACATAAACTTGTTAGTGTCTTTTGCTAGGAGATTCCTAAGTATAGCCAGAATAAAATCCACCTGTGGGATGGATGGCCCACATGCACCTTCTGCACTAATAGAACTTTATACTATCTGTGTTGCAAGTCTGCAAAGCCCATTTAAATAGCAAATCCTTATTGTGCTGTATAATGTAGAAATTAAAAGTGATGCTTTACAATTTGATTGCAAAACTAGAAACAACTGGTGAATAAAACAAACCAGTGGGACAACATTTGTGAGGAGTGAGAAATTTCTTCCTTACTACCTATGGAGTGCAGAACTGTTACTGATAACGGTATTGTTGTATTTGAACTATCTAACCTGCCTGTTTAATGTTGTTATTTCCACCCTGAGGTGTATAGCCAGTATCTGGAGGTCTCTACACTGTCGTATTCACAAGCGCGGTTCTGACACTGGAAGGCAGCAACGTAAAATGGATCCCATCTCTTTCTTCAGGAACAAAAGCAACTCAAATTACTAACTAATAGCTACCCAAGGCCTTTCTGGTTTCATCTATCCTCGTGTCTGTGTTAGAGATTCCTTTTTGTAAGCAACTTCTTTTGGTTTAAAATGATACCTAGGTATGTTTGTGATTTTTGACAAAAGATTAGCCTCATAATTTCCTTTCTCTTTAGTTTTATAATGGGATTTTTTATAGTGTGGAACAAAAAGAGAAAAGGGATTTAAAGATATAAATGCCTATGTAATTATTTTCACAGGAAGCCTGAGTGCTAGTCAAAATACAGCAGTGGTCTAAAGGAGAGTCGCAGTTCTAGAGATATAAAGACTCTCTCTATATATCCTTTGAGGCAGGAACCACCATTTTGTTCTGTGTTTATAGAATACCATTTCCTGTATGATTCTACAACACTTGTACTTGGTGAGGTTTGGTGTGTGCTGTGATGAATTGAAAGCTTTGTGTGAACATGCTGCTGGCTGGCCAAGCAGCATGCTCCCCTCTAGAACACGTACAGGAGAGTTCTGCCTGTCTTTCTGTCTGCTTGGAATTTGGATCAATCTCTATCCTCAAGCTACTTATCTTCCAAAAAGTGGTGGGAAATTATTCTGCTATGGACTTCTTACCACTTCTTACCAAATTTGGTTGAAGTTTGCTCCAAATCTAGTTGGAGGACAGGAGGATCACATAGGCTTGTTTCCTTTGGACACTAACCTAAAAATGTCTTTTTGTACTGTTCATTGTTTGGAGAAAACACGTAGTGTGTTTCATTTGATCCTTTTCATTTTTCTTTATATAACAGACCATATCCGCTAGTAACCAAATACCCTTGATTTATCATGATATCCCCCCCTCGCCCCAAATTGCATATCCCAAATTGCTAACTTTTAAAATTTATTCCTAGTTGTGATTATTTATTCCAAACAACTTTTTCAGAAAAAGGAGTTTAGGAATAGTTCAGACCTGAACACTTACTCATGTTTCTCCAAATCCTGTTATCTTTGACTGGATATATCTGTTGCTGAACTTTGTCTTAAGTTCATGTAGAAGCATATACCTAAAAAGTTTCCACATCCGAGAACTTCAGAAACAGAAAGAAGCCTTTCCTTAATGGGACATGGAATTCTGCATATCCAGTTTGCCCATTTAAAACACTTCCAGTCATTGATTTTCATCATATCAGTTGAAGCTACCTCTTCCTTGTTCTTCTGTACTTACACTATTTCACAAAGCAGTGATATTGTTTTCTTCTGGTTGCTTAAGAATTGAATACATAAGTTAGCTGAGAAAAACTTGATTGTAGAGCATAATTTTAAAAGTTTAAGCAGCAAATTGCTAGGAGATAAAGTCTTCGGATACGATGCTTTTCTCTGTCAGTCACTGGCAGACAGAAGCAGCCATAAATCCAGATAGATTCTTGGGGAGGACAGATTTAAAAAGTTTATTAAATAATTGAGCTCATCCAAGTGCAGAATGTAGTTCCCAGATGAATGACATCTTATTATTACAGGGTTGTTACTGGTATTGAACTGGCAGGTAGTGCTAGTATTGAATTGATGTTATAGAAATTAGGTATGTTTTCTGTTCAAATTAGTATACTTTTAAGAAAGTCTGAAAGGAGCTTCTGAACCAACAACATGAAAGCAAAAAGTGCCTGTTAAATTCATAAATATTCTTCGTATTATTTTTAATTCTTATTTTTTAAAAGGTGTTGGTAGGCAGTGAGGATGTTTTCAACAAGAGAACTCGGGGAGTATTCTGTAGGGTCCTTATTTTCACTTCTGAAAATAAATACTATGAAAATGAAAAACTTTCTTCATGCTTTTCCTTCAGTAGATTTAAATCAAGGTTTATTATTAAGCACAGGGAAGTAATGATATTCTTTACACTAGGAAAAAGTAAAGAGGTTTGCCAAAAGCCTCCTTAATTCTTCCACCATTACTGCCACTTTCCTAGCCTAATTCTTCAAATGGAGAATCTTTCAGTTCTGATATGACGCCTGGGGGCAGGTCTGTATTCTTACTTTGTAATGAGAAGCTCTTCAAAATATTCACAGTAGTGCGTGAGTGCTAATTCTAAACTTTGTAATTTGCTTTTTCCTTAAAGTTTTGACATAAGCAAAAAATGAAAAAAATCTTGAATTAGTTTCTGTTCTTAGGTATTTGGTGATTGCAAAGTTCATTTTCAAATACATCATAAAATTGCTGAAAAAGTATTGCTGTTGTTTACATTGAACTATGAAAGATACTATGTCAGAAATATTTTAGAACACTGTGTACTTGAACGTAATGTGTAGCACTCAAGGGAATTGTTTATATACGCACTTTTGTAAGAACCATATTCTTAGTGTTTTTGGTATCAAATGTTGCTCTGTTTGCTTTATGTGCATGTTCATAAGACTATGACATTTAATGAAGAGATCTTTTTAAAGTATTGATAGCCATGAGTAAATTATACTATGTTTGATCTGTGTTAAAGATTCAAAGTCCAAGGTCTTTGAATGGAACTTAGAATAAAAATGTAATTAGGTTACATCCCTAAAGTCTGATATATCTTTAAACAAGACTGCAAATGAAACTTTATTAAAACTTCAAATGAATTATTTCTTTGCTTTTTTAAATTCTTTTTCCCTCTCTTCTCTTTCATGTCTATTACTGACATTGCTGCTTGTATTTTACCTGTCTTTTCCAGGGTGTTTTAATTATTTACTGCTTAATGAGTAGTACTGAGATGAAACTTCATTCGAAGCTACCCGCTCACTAACAGATTTTTTCGCTTCAACGCTTTGCAAGGTCTTGGACTACTGCAGCTGAACCAGCAGTTGTTGTCATAAACTTTCCTGGAGGCAGTGTTTCCTTTCAGTAATTGCTAAAGGAGGTGCTGTTTCCAGAGGTGCCTTCTCAGTGGGACTGAGAGCTGACAGGGTTGTACGTCCTCAGCCATTATCAATAATCTGTAGAAGTCATAGGTAAAACAAACATTATGAAGCTATTGATAAAATTATATCTTTCTCTTCAGAGGATCATAGGATAGCTAAAGTTGGAAGGGACCCCTCAGCAGGTCATTAGTCCAACCTGCTACTCAAAGCATCCTTCTGAAGCGGATTATCTGCACAACCGAACAGCTCCAGTGCTGCAGCATTGCGTCTGATATTAAATTTATTATTGGATGCTGTGAAAAGTAAGGAGAATGGGGTAGAATCTGAATAAAATGTAATCACTACCAAAAAATCGTTTAAACTGAGGCAAGCATTTGACATGAGTTAGCAAAAAAAGTAATTTAGTGAAACTAATCTGCTTCAGTGTCACTTTCTGTATTTAACAGATAATGATCATATTACTCTTTGAGATTAAATAGTAATATAACTTGTTTTCATTTGGTTCTATTGAGTTAAAAAAACCCCTCAAGCCCTGAAAAACAGAACTGCAAAGCATGTGTCGTTCTACACTATTCATCACTGCATTTTCACCTCCCTCCCCTCTCTGCATTTGGATATCTGCCTATGAACACCAAAATATTTGTGAAACCTGAAGTGTGAGTATCCCACTGAGTGTAGGCCTGCTCTTATTCAGAGCCTGGAGCCTTACATTGTGAGCTTCTTGAATACATTTTGCGTCTTAGGTAGCTTTTGCATATAGAAAGCACTCTGATGCTTTACAAACATGAAAAGAAGAAGGTTTGCATGTTATCGTGAAGCAAGAATTCCATTCTCTTTAAAATGGGTATGTTGTCATTCACCATTGTTTGAAAAGTTCTGCTCTAGATTAAAATTGACATATATCAAAAAGTGTTTGTTTACGTATAATCAAATCAGAAGAAAGTGTCTGACAAACGTTGCTTTCATAAAATGTTATCCTAAAAAGATAAAGGAATTTTAATTGTAAACCAAAATATTCTGTATTGGTTCATTTGGATATGAATGTAGGACAGACAAGTTAGTGGAATTTTCATGCAGGACCTATTCAGTTGTCAGTTTTTTTCCTGAAGTTGGACACTGATCTTCGAAGAGTAGTTTTTTTTTTTTTTTTTTTTTTTTTTAGTTTTATGTCGCATGGTGGCAAAATGCTGCTAGACCAGTTTGTGCAATTGCAGTGTTGCAGAGCCTTCAGATACTAGATTCAACCTCAGACCTAAACTTCTGTGAAAATGCCTGAAATATGAACATTTTTTTCCACAATTAAGCCTAAAGCAAAAGGAAAGATCAGTGATATAATGTAGTTCAGATAGCAAGACAGTAATTACAGGTTTCTAACTTTCAGAGTTAAGGGTTACATTCAGTATGAAATCACTCTTTGATTTATTATTGTCTTTCATGTATGTCCATATGTTAACATTTTGTACCACTCTTTGCAAAGTATATGTGAGGTCTGTGTGCGTATAGTTTTGGGGGAAATCTTGTAATTGACACCAGATTTTCTTTGTAGAGTTACTCTGAGTAGCTGCAGTCAGTTTAGAGAGTAGCTGTATGTCTCTTAGAGAAAATCTGAGAGGTTTTATGTAGAGCCAGCAGCAATTTAAGGCCTGGAGCTAACCCAGAATTTTGAGGGTACACTGCAGTAACTGGAAGGCAAGAGGAGATTTGTTCCAGTATCCCCTACAACAGTGCATGTTCCTCCTGTGCTTAACTCTTCATGCTTTCTTTTAAAACCAAGAGATTTTTCACAGCAGTTCCTCTCCTGGTAATGTGCTCTTCAGTTAATTACAGGTTCTTTTTCTCTTACTGGTCTACAGTAAACTATCCCCAAAGCAGCTGTCACGTCGGCTGCCTGTGGGAAACCCTTCCTTCTTTGCAGTTCAGTAGTGTTGGCAGCAGTAGGGGAAGGGATTAGAGAGCAGCCAGGCAAGCAACCAGAGAAACTGGTATTATCCCTAGCTTGTGAGTTATCTCTTAAAGAACCCTTTAAGCAACGTGGGTTTAGAGCATTTTTAATATCTTAATGTCTTGATGATGTGATATAACGTACTGTGAACAGTCCTACTGTGGGTGCTACAATATGCACTGCCCTCTAGGTTTATATAGGTATATTTTGAGTATTCGAGCTTTAGGGCAAGTAATGCAGATCTTCAGAGGAAAAGACTATATACGATCTAATGCTCACTGGATTCCTATGGTTATGTTTTTCTTTTTGGACAACAGATACTTGCTTAACTAACATCAACAGAAATAATGTATCATTCTCTAAACTGCAATACCAAGGATTAGCCAATCAATTCTTGACCCAGGCAAGGGACCATCTTTTTACACTGCAGTCTTAGTCCACCAATGCCGTATCTCAGGTTGTGTGATGCTCAACTTTCCCTTTATCTCCTTCCTTCTCCTTTATGTCCTCAAGCCTTCTACTTCTCAGGCATGTGTTCAGCTGACCTTGAGCAGCTTAGACTCCAAAGAGAGCTCTGCTGGTATATTGTCAAATTGGGGAAATTGTCAGAATGCCCCATGATGAGCCAGCATGACCAGTACAATATTCTTATGAACTCTCTATGTCATTTTGCTAAAACTCCCTGTGGAATCTTTCTGAAAAATGTTATCAGCACCTGTATAGTAAATGAAAATAACCTTTTATCCTTTGTCTTAAAAATACTCGATTTTTATCTGATGATTGGGTGTGTTTTAAACGAATCTTGTAGAGCTATGGAACCGCAAAAATTTATCTTAAATATCTTTCACAATTTTTGTCTTGGTTTTGCAGATGGCACATAAAGTCAGGTTCTTGCATCTGAGATCAGTCCCAGTGACTTCTGTACAATTAATATTACCTCAGAAGTCCAGGGTGGTTCAACTATTTACCGAATGAGAGCCCTGTTTTATGATTCTTGTAAGCTTTTTGTTCCACCTCCCAATACATCTCTGTTAAAGACTTACAACAACCTCTGCAGATTGTGGCTCATATTGGAAACTGTGACAGATTCTTAACTATTTCAGCATGAATAGTGCTACCGTAATTATTGTAACTGAACATAGGAAACTAAAAATAATACAAGTAGTTCAAGCAGTTAAACTGAAATTTAAGCGTATATCTTTTAAAATAGTAATAACATTTTTCTTTTTTTTTTTGCTACCATTAACTGTTGCTTCAAGCAGATTTTATGTCCATATTGTACAGTGAAATAATCAATTACAAGAGATGTGCTAGTTCTAGGTTAAAATATACTATAACATACATAAAGCTTTATTGTTCCTTTAGGTTCTGGTTTGGTTTTTTTTAAGCTAAAGTGGAATATTTTCTAAGGTCCTCAACAACTGTTTACAATTTAGAATTAAACGTGCTTTCTGCTTATACTAGTGTTGCTGAAGAAACATACCTAACAGACCTGTCACTTTTTTGTGCAATTGTTTCTGTGGCATTATTTTCACTGGTAAATGTACGAGCTGATAGAAAAGGAAATCATTAGGTGCTCTCAGTATTGCTGAGGTGTGGAGCTAGAACAGGTCAGTCACTGCATTTTGCAGATTGTGACATTTTAAATTACCTGTACACTACTGGAAGCAATCTTTGGACCTAATTAACATTGCACCTAATTAATGTCAGGACTGTATACAGAGAATTCTAGATAGTTTTGCACTGCCTTTATTTATTAAATACCACATTATTCAAATTTGCTATCTTTAATTTCAGTATTGAAAACTTCAGATTTGTGCGCTGTTTTCTTAAGTGGGAGTAACTTTTTTTTTTTCTCCTTCAAGTAATCAATGCACTGCTGAATGAGTTCATTTTAATGCACTCAATCATGCCACTAATGTTTGTAGCTTACGGGCGCAAGCATCAGTAATGCAGGAATGTTATATGGCTTTAGTTTGGGCCATTTCATAAAATATTCATGGAATCAAAAATGTGCATCAAAATAGCGGCTGGGAGAATTACATTTATGTGCCTGCTTTTATGGCAGCTTCACATTTAAACCCATTTGTGTTAATATCTAGTCAATCTTTCTACTTAAAAAAAAAAAAAGGCAAAATAGTAGTCTCCATATATACCCCTTTTGGTTTGATATCTATTTTGATATAACAAATGTATACTTTTGGAGTGGGTTTTAGGAAGAGGAATTATAAAGGAAGTTTTAGATAATGTAAAAACGTTTCTCTTCAGTATTTACAAAATTACATTGAGTTCTTTTGCTTGAATGAATAGATTTATTTTTTTGACTTCTAAGCAACTCAGTGAAAACTGTGGCACAAATCTTTGTGTATACATATGTAGCTGTTATGAAAATGAGAGTAATTTCTAAAATTTGATACTGTTAGTGGCAGAATAATGTCTTATATTCATATAATTGTTTAAACCTGATTCTTTACTCCCAAAATTACATTGTGACAATGTTTACCTCCCATGTTTAAGACTAAACTATTGCTGATAGCGTTTCTTTTGTTATGCTCTGAGATACATTATACTATAACATTTTAGTAGTGGTAGTATGTGTTGTAAAAGTTACATTTCTGGTTTTTTGATTCCTTTTATAAACAGGGAAGAGATATCGGAGATTCTCAAACTCCATTTAGTATACACTGAGCTAATTTCTGCATGGCAGTGACAAAAGAAATACACAATTGCTGTTAGCGTTGCCAACTGAAAATAGCTATGCTGCTTTGTGTAACATTTTGCAAATAGATTTTTCAAATATAGATTTCCTAGAAACACCTTCTGGATTTTCTCTTTGAATTCCTAGAGATATTAAAGATACATTTCTGCAAACTATTCCAAGTGATTTTCCTACTGATTTTTTTTTTCCTCTCATTTTGCCTTTCCCCCTCCCCCCCCCCGCTTTCTTCTTTCAGTTGATACTAAAAGTCATTTAAAAATCTGCATTCTCACTGCTCAGGTGCGATAAAAATACTCTTGCTCAGAAATGTTCTATCATTGGCTTAGTACTTTCTTTTAATGTTTTTCAAGATTTTCAGACAGCATCTACCTGTGTCTGCGCCTAACAGTTGCAGTTAGTTCAGTGTTTAAAAATTGGAATGCACTGGCCAGATCAATTCCAACTGAACTAACTCATGACAGTGAATAAACTTGCCACCCCCCTGAAAACATTATTTTTCCACAACATTTGAGGTTCACGTAAGCATTATGGATTAAAGAAATACAGCTCATTTGCCAATGAGAACAAGGTATTTCAGATTATTTTAATGGAGGAATGAATTCTAAAGTCTAAAATGTTTTACCTTCCATGAGTTTGAGAGGTCTCCAAATGGTTAGTATTACTTGAAAGAGTCTTCAGTAAGCAAATTCCCAGCCATGGAAGGACTTTCATGTCAGGAATTCCATCTCTTCTTCATTTAGGAAACTAGCAGGTATTTTATTTTTTTGCTCAGCACCTTCTTTTTTGTATTTCTGTGAGCAGATTGTGTTTTTTTGACTTCATAATCTTTCTTGGTAGTTCAGTGAAGCCAAGTGTAATTTAGTTCCATTTGAATACTACTAAAAAATTACATTGCTTTTGTATTTTGAAGCTTGATGTAGATGGATTGTTTCTAAAGAGGTTTCACTGGGATCTGGTGAAAAGGATGTCAGGTCACAGCTCTTATGGTTAGGTCAACTCTTAAGAACTATGGGGTACATGGGATATATGAGTTCAATTTCTAATCTGACAGAAACTTTCTCAAGGGGATACTGCAAGTGAGGAAGCATGGGTAAGAATTACCATACCTGATAGTTCTAACAATCTAAACAATAGTTCTGAAGGTTGCATGTATTTATTTACCTAAATGATGTGTCCTGTTAGATTATATTACAGAGTCTTAAAAGAAATTCAGATACTGTGTTCAGCTTCAAATTATGTATCCAGGTGATACCATTCATTTGTTTGCTGCTTACCATTCTTACTAGAAGTTTCTGAGTTACATGTAAATCAAACTCTATTAGTTTAAAGAATCTTCTACACATGTAGTGAAACTAGGTCATTTAAATGTATGGCAATATCCTTTCAAAAGGATAATCAGTTGATAAATAAAATTTGGAGAGAATTCCAAGGAGGAGTCTGTATGTGCTTATAAGTATCCAAGTAGATAAAATGCTAGATCTGGCTATTAACATTAAATTTCGACTCAACTTTCCATCATTTGTCACAAAGCCAACACCAGCTTCTTCAATTAATATCTTAAATCTGCATTTAGCAACCTGGATAACTGGAATTCTGTTGACTTCTGAGTTGGACTTGCCCTAAGAAGTTAGCTGGACTGGATAGGCAGAAACCCAAATCCAAACTGGAAACCTCCTTAGAATGGATGAGAGTTTTCGTCTGGGTTTAGCAAGTCTACATCTCTGTTTCCTGTTACGTGTCCTGTCAGTGGATCCTTAAACAGCTTGTGCTGGTCATGATAATTTCATTTTGCATTTCTCTTTGTTCAGTCTGATGTCAAGTATGTGATATTTTGGAAAGAATGTATAGATCTTTTCCTGTCTGTTTACAGGGTCTGATAGCTACTCTGGCAATAAGGCTTTTTTCCAGCGTTTTGGGCCATCTCTCTGATACCTGTCCCTAGCTAGAGTGGAACTCAATAAAGCCTGCTGTGTCCCCTTTCACCTGACACTTCACTCTTCAGCACTTTTTTTTGTGTCCTCTGGGATTCTTAAAGGAATCATAGGTTGTAGAGCCTTAAAATGATTTGTCTATGAAACTCATTTAATTAGTTGCTTCTTTGAAAGAAAAGTTTCTTGTGCTTGTCAATTTTAGTTGAACTCATTTTAATAATCAGAAAAGCTTAATATGAAAATAAATTTAGTTCTAATAGAGGCTTCTGTTTTATATTGCAAAGTTGAAAGCATGGTTATAAAAGGGTAACATATGCAAAAGACGAATCTAAATTAAGTTAATAAGAGGAATCTGTCATAGCTGTTCTGCTGCCTCTAGGTTGGCTGGAGGCCTGGGGAACTAGCCTCGTTTTCTCTTGGAATGCTTAAAGAAGGTCCTTCTCCAGACTCCTCTCCCTTCCTTTCCTGCAACTGGGAAACAACTTTTCTCCTTCCTGGTTCTTTTTGTAATTTGAATGCAGCACTGTAAAAACAATCTACAAAACAGTAATCATTCCTTATAAATCATGTTTCAGAAGAGGTGTCAACTGCAAACACGTCTAAACAAACTTAGGTTTTGGTTTGTTTCAGCTTTTAATAGAAATAGCAATTGATATATTGATGATCTATGGGACAAGATTCCTCCATCACACACACACAAACTTACAAAGGAAAGGTCACATTCACGGTTCTTCCTGCTACAGAAAATGCTTTGTAAAACAAGGTACAGTGACCAGAATGCATTTATTGTTTGGGTTGTTTTTTATTTTTATGTAAATGGTCTCATCTTACCTGCTTCCCAGCAGCTTTTCTGTACCCATTATGTATAAGGTAAAGTTTTTCTGTTCTTTCAAAGGGCTTTGAATTTCCATTGTCCAGACAGCATGGAAATCTCCTAGGTTGCATGTATATGTGGAGATAAATCTTGCTGAAGGTAGAGGGGAGGGAGGAACTACTTGCATGTTAAAATGAATTGAACTTTATCTTCAACCTTTCCTTTGCCTTTAAAGATGTTGAGTAACTTATATTTGAAGACCTTAAAGTGTGTTACTTCAGGCTCAATTCTATTGGTGGTTAATGCTCTTCCAGTAAATTACTACATAAACTCACCTACCTGGCCTAGTAATAACTGTTGAATAAATTACTTTGCATAATACTTCTTTTTTCATCAATTAATTTATTTGAATAAAGATTATTTTTTTTTCCCCCGTGGTTTTGAAACCTCTATTCTCCACATTTCAAATCTTTCAGCACAGGTTTTCATTATGGAAAAAGAAACTTGAGGAACAGTTTGAATTGTGATTATTTAAGCATAGATGTGATTTTGAAATATGAGATCTACAAAGGCTATATTCATGAATCTATAATAGGTGTATTTTCTAGAAAATTCTGACTTTGCATACTTGATATCACACACCCCCAACGTTGTGAATCTACAAAGGAAAGCTAATTTAAAATGTGATACATTTAAATTACAGCATTACTGGTAACTGTGGGATTTGGCAGTATTTTCCAGTGATCTGTAACTTATATATTGAAGATTCTTGAAAAATCTGTGAAATGATGGCTGCAACTTACTTTCTAATGAGAAAATTGTTATAGACTAATAACTTTTTAAAATTTTGTTGTTTACACTGATTGTAATTACGAATGATATTTTTCAGGTCATGTCAAGAAAGCTGCTGAGCATTATGAAGCATTTTATCAGCTAACAGAGGGTTCGACATGGAAGGATGAGACAGGCCATACTTACAATTCACTGGCGTGTGAGCATCTCTGGAGAATTTATACATTACTAGCAGACAAAATGCTAGAAAATAAAGAACACCAACAGGCCATCAAAACGCTAATAAAAGCTTTAAAAATGGCAAAAAAAGGTAGGTGGAAAATAACACTTTCACATTCCTTTATTTGATGTGCATGCCATGATTTTCCCAAGAGCAAAGTAGAAATTGTGAAGTGTTTGACTGGGTGATTATTTCCTATGAAATTCAAAGACAAATGCTATCAATACACTTCTAGATCTCGCTAAACCAGAAATGCCGCCTTGCTGACAACAAAGAATCTTTTAGATTCCTGAAAGCTTTATCTCAAAAAACAAAAAAAACACCTTGTGGGAATAATAGTATAAAAGAGTGAACCCATAATCAGAAAGTGAGGTCACTGATGGAAGCTCAGCTCACTGATTTTGATTGGCTAGTCGCTGTTGATTTGGCATTTTTTGAGTGATGCCTGCTGGAACACTACCTTCTCACTCTACGTAGTTTTTTACTACTTGCAAAAAACAGTTTTCTGTCATAAGCAAACAAGATTTCTTTGAATATCTTAATACATGTAAATACTTTGAAACCTAAAGTAAAAAAATACGGAGTTGCAGAAGACCTGAGGTAGGAACAGAGATGTCTGGAGATCATGAGGGTCAGCTAGAGGAGGCTGCCCAGTAATATACCCAGTCAAGTTTTTAGTATCTCCACAAGTGGGGACTCCATAAACCTTTCCACTGTTCAAACACCCTCACAATAAAAAAGTATTTTGTTGAGTTCAGATAGAATTTCAATTTGTGCCCGTTGCCTCTTGTCCTGTCACTGAGCACCAGTGAGAAGAGCCTGGCTCCCTCTTCTTTACAC
>JAVKLA010000007.1:22038634-22061870 GCA_034782735.1 Sagittarius serpentarius | reverse complement strand
CAGAAGCCTTGCTAAAAGTGTGAGAAACAACTTCCACTGCTTTTCCTTCATCCCCCAAGCCAGTCATCTTATCCTAGAAGGCTATCAGGTTGGTGAAGCACAAATTCCCCATCTTAAATCCATGCTGACTCCTCCTGATTGCCGCCACCTTCTCGATAATGGCTATAGGAAGCTTTGTCCATGTGTGGATATGTTTAAAATCGGAGGAAATTAGAATGGCATTTCAGTGTTATGTATGATGTGAGATTTTGATCAGCTAGAAATGCCACACTCTGGAGCATTTCTTACATGTGAGAGCAAACAGAAAAGAGAAGGCAAATCTTACAAGTTGACTTTATGAAAATACACATCATTTTCCAGATTTTTCAGAAATCTTAATAATGCTTTTTTCTCAAAAGATGCTGTTACATGTCCACTTCTACAGACATGCTTTTCCTAGAAGATTATCCTAGGTAGTTATTGGATTGCTTCTCAGAAGACAGGAGGTCTCAAATAATTGTATTTTCCCATGCACAGCAATTCAAGAGCCTTTCATAGTATTCCTTAAGGGGCATATTGTGAATATGAATTGCATGTACAATTAAAATATAATATTAATTCAATATTTATCACCAGATACATTAGGTTTTTAAATTTAATAAAGTGTGCCCAACATTAATCTGTTAGCCAGTCTCTAAGTAGTAGTTGGGATAGGTAGAATTAAACTATCAAAAATTACAAGATAATTGAAAATATTTTCCAAATTTTAAAATTAGTTTTGCCACAAATAAATACATGACTATACAGGCAGATAGTATGATACAGCAATCTGTAGAGAATTGTAAAATGTGTTCAGTGAAGCCAAGGCAAGTCCCTTAAAAGAACTGTCTTTATTAGACCAGCAGATACTCTTGGAGGAAATGAACAAGCTTTCAGGCATCTAAGCCCATGTGAACTTTGCCGTTTATTATTTTAAAAAGTGCCCACAAATTATTTCTATTTCAGGGGTTTTATTATGTTGTCTTTGATTATATTAATTCTAAAGAACCAGAATTTCTCATCTTGCCTTATCTCGTGAATAATAATATTTTAAAACACCACTTGAAATTTAAATGCTTTTATGTGGTAATTTTTGGAGAATAAACCAAACAGGACTTTGGGGGCAAGAATTCAGTTCTTTCCATTCCAAATGTTTAATTTTTGAGGGTATATGTATTTGGCTATTTTTTTCTTTTAATTAAACCGCTAAATAACCTATTTTGTTTTTATCTGCACTTTACATCACTAGATCTGTTTTGCGAGTTGCCTGTTTAGATCTTTTCTCTTGAGAGTATGTACCCAAATACTGAGAATGCCAATACAGTTAATCAGCTGAAGAAGGACATGTGTGCCCAAAAACTTCTCCATCTTTTCCAGCTGCATCAGTTGATCAAATACAAGCTTTTAGCTTTTTCTACAGCTGTTGTCTATAATACATGCTTAAGTCACAGCTACCATAAAACTGCTGCTACTAATATTTGCTGTGGTAACTAGAAGAACTGCTGATGAAGTTTCCTATCAACTTCTTCCCATTGCTAGTGAAAACTGCTGGAAATGAAGAGATTGTTAAAATGGATATGATTCCTTTCCAAAATGTACTTTGACTAGGCAGATGTTCCAGTGCCTTTACTTCAAATCAATCACTTTCATAGCTTCCTGAGACATATGGTAAATCTTACTATGCACAGCATACTTGGCTTTGTTCTCTTTAAATGTAAGCTTTAGAAGCTTCTTTCACATGAGTTCTTCAGTCCCCATTCCAGAACCATAGTAGCCTCTGTGTATGAAGCCCATATTTAACTATTTATTTAAACCCTTATGGGCACTGGCTGCCATCTGTAATGTCCATTCTGTCCTTCTGGACCACCATCTATGTTTATGTATTTTATGAATTAGGATTAGGTATTGCCCACTTCAGACTCTCAGACTGGTCTTACTGGGGAAAGAAGTCTTTCATATCCCTAGCAACTTTTCACTTATTATTCCTCTGTGAAACTCTATTTCTGTACCATTTTGCCTTATTAAGCCTTTTATGGGATATTGAATATTGGAATAGATCATCAGGTTTTTGGGTTACAGGCTTTTCATAATTTTGTGTGACGTATTAAGTGCTATAGAGAGAGCATTGCTATGGCCTCAGCAATTATAACATTCAGAGTGTTCCAGAACTAGATGTAGGCTTCTGTGTGTTTGGACATAAAGAATTTATTAGCCTGATAATTGTAAGCAGATAAACTCCCTTTTCATTGCAACTTATTTATGTGTGCACTTTACAAAAATCTTGATATGCAATTATGCTTCAGGTTGATTTTCCAGTCTTTATTGTGTTTGAGCAGATGGATACTGAGCAACAGAAAGACTGAATTTTTGGCTATTTTTTATATAATTTCACCTACAATCTTTCTTATGGATACTCATATTCTGGAGGGAAAATTTTTAAAATAGTGTGATACAGCAAGAGTTTAATTTATATACATTTCAGTATTGAATGGATGATTTTCTATTAGGGAGCAATATAAAAAGACTAGCAACAAGTGTTTGTTAGATCAGTATTAGTGAATTAAAACTTGGCATGGGAAAGTGTGATGCACCTCAGTTAGCAACTGCCTGTACAGAATTTTCTATGGCAACTGCTTGCAAATATGTTATCCCTTTTTTTAGCTCTTCTGGCCTACAGTAGCTTGCAAAATAGCTATGAGAATAAGAAATTAACCTGGTCTACTGAAAGTTCTCTCTTGGTGTTTCACTGAGATTCACAGTGAAAGTGTATTCACATTAGTGAAGTGTATGGGTCAATATATTTTGTGTTTATATATTAGGGTATATTATACATTTGTAGCTACTTTTATTTTATATATGAATATAGAGAGAGAGGCTACTATGATTTTCTAATGTGAAGACACTCTGAGTATTATTAAACATTTCATGACAGAGAACATTACAGCATGTTAAATTGATTGTACTGCATTATTTACTGGAAAGTATTTTCCCTGACTTTGCTGAACTTCCTTGTTGAACTTTGTTTAGATCCATAGCTTCTATTTTAAATTACCACTATATATTTTTGGACAGAGATAAATGGCAAGAGTAAAGAGAAGGAAAAACTTACTACAGTATTTAAACATCTGTATGTTATTTGAGAACCTGCAAGAACTGTCTGTACTAACGTAATTTTGTTCAGATTGCGCTGGTAACTGTAACTTTAATCCTTTCTTTAGGAGGTGATATGAAGATGGAAGGAGAAGCTGCGTATTGCTTAAGTTTAGCATATCATTTTGCTGGAGAACAACAGACAGCATTATCAGTAAGTTTATTTTAAAGTTACTTTAGATTTCCCAATGCCTTTCTCTGCCTCCTTGGCATCTTAAGCACTTTGGAGAGTGGAAAAGACTTGGAGAGACTCAGCTCATGGATCTCCTAATAACTGTAGACAGGGATCCATGTGGCTTAAGCAAATATGGTTCCAATAAATTCCAGAACTGATGCGAGTCTAGGTTTCCGTGGTTGTATCTGTAGAAATAACAAAAATTGGCAATTCAGGTTATATGTGACTAGCTTTCCATTTCCTGTATTCATACATATATAAAACAGTTTTTATTTAGTTAGGTTTTTGTATAAAACATCAGTTTTGCAAACTAGTTTGATACAGCATATTTATGAGCAACAATTAAAAATCTATCAATTCACATGTTGAACTTTTCAGAACATCAGGAATTTAAAAGAAATATGAATTGCTTTTGGTATGAAAAGCTGTATGCTGATGTAATCCCTTCTGTTGATATTTGAGTTCAGGTTCCTCTTCTCTTGTTTCCCTTGGGCCTCCCATATATAATAATTCTAACACGATGAGAATTCTACATGTGGAATTCTAGTCTGGAAGGAGGGTTCCTCTAGTTCATCAGATCAGTGTGAGAAGAAAGATAAACAGCAACTTGATTTGTCTGTGCCGGTCATCAGAGAAGTCACAGTCCTCCATGATGCTCTCAAAAATGTTGTGCAGAAAATCAATTTTTTTGAATATTTTGTCCATAATTATTGCAATCAATCAGCTGCATAATTACTATTTCTATTTCTGCTTGTTCCTTTAACTGCAGAATGTCTCAGTATTTTATTAATGAACATGTGTTATAGAGGTCATTCTTTGTGGTTATTTGTTGTGGTAGTTTTTTTCAGAAATACACCAAAAGAAGTCACAGAGTGAATTCAGCATGGGTTTCAATATTGATTGCTTGGCTTCTGCAGTGTGGGAGGGGTTCTAGATTTCTGTCTTGAAATATTCTCTTACATGCTTTTAATGTTTTGTGATACGATGTCATGGTTTAAGCCCAGCCAGCAACTAAGCACCATGCACCAGTGGGATGGGGGAAGAGAATCAGGGAAAGAATAAGTAAAACTTGTAAGTTGAGATAAGAACAGTTTAGTAGGACAGAAAGGAAGAAAATAATAATGATAATAATAAGATGACAATAATAAAAGAATTGGAATACACAAAACAAGTGATGCACAATGCAATTGCTCACCACTTGCTGACTGATGCCCAGTTAGTTCCTGAGCAGCGATCTGCCAGGCCAACTCCCCCCCGCCCAGTTTATATACTGGGCATGACGTCCCATGGTATGGAATACCCCTTTGGCCATTTTGGGTCAGCTGTCCTGGCTGTGTCCCCTCCTACTTTTCTTGTGCTCCTCCAGCCTTCTTGCTGGCTGGGCCTGAGAAGCTGAAAAGTCCTTGGCTTAGACTAAACACAACTTAGCAACAACTGGAAACATCAGGGTGTTATCAACCTCCTTCTCATACTGAACTGAAACCACAGCACTGTACCAGCTACTAGGAAGACAATTAACTCTATCCCGGCTGGAACCAGGATATACAATTTTCCAAAAGTTATTGACCATCTTTATACGTAAGTCTTCAGTGATGGTAGACCTGTCTTCTGTATAAATCAGCTGAATGCTGGAAAGTGGGAGCATGTTCTCACATCAGTTGCCTTCAAAGTCTGTAGCTGAATGTGAAAATATTTCAAAATGAAATAGCTACGTAGAATTTTATAAAATTATATATAATAGTTGCAACAGCAATGAGAAAAGGATATTTGATCTCTTCCAGGAATACGGTATGACAGATTAGACTAGAGTTTTTTGTACTGATGTTTATCTGCATTGGTTTTTGACTGACAAGTGTGCCAGTATTCTCACCTGATCAACTGTTCTGTTAAGTTTCTGAGAGTCACAATAAGCTGTGTGAATGATGAAGAGCAGCAAGATAAACAAATCTGCTGAATAAAGAAGCCTGCATGCATATTTGATCTCTCCATCACAGCAGAAATTAATTAACAAGACTGTGCAGTCTTCATGATATACAAAGGATCAAACTACCCTTGAAAGTGTCAAAAATATTAGATGTCCTGGCTGTGTTTCCTCAGGATCCATTTTGCTTACATTTTATAGCTGCTCCTTTCCCTTCACCGCTCCCCCATGCCTCCTGCCAAAAAGTTACAGCAATCATTTGGAAGTTCCATTTCTTTTTGTCACATCCAGAATTATTATTTTTTTCAAGGAAGATTCTGAAACCTTGACTTTTGTAATGTCCTACTACTAATTTAAAACATATGCATGATAGGTTGTGCCTGTTGGTTTTAGTCTTACAAAAACACCTGGCAGGTAAGGAAAGCTATGTGCATTTTTGTTAAAAGAGAAAGTCTCTGTAGTACAAAATATAAATGTTACATGACTTTAAGAGTACAAAATGTTAACAGTAATGAAAATACCCATAATTTTCTGTGTAAATAATGTAGTATTATGTTATGTAGTGGCATTTCCTAATATAGCAGCATTTCCAATAGTACTACATAAGAAACCTATGAAGTACTTTCATTCAGAAAATATAGTGCGTGTTGTGGGGCTAAGAAAAAGGGGTAAAATTTTAGTTCCTTTTGTCCTTAACAGTGATCAATACAGACAGCAGTAAAATATCAGTGGCTGACAGTACTGTTGAGCACAAGTTGTCTTCACTCTCCAATTAGAAATCATTGCCTAAAATTTACCCTTCTGTTCTCAGTTTAATGGTCTCTGTATCCAAGGGGAGCTCAGATGCTTACAGAGATGAAATCATTGCATCCTGTTCCCAGGGGACTACTGGTTATCATTACACATAACATGCAGACAATGCTGCTAGGAGCCAGTTTGCCTCATGGTAATATGTAGTTCATCACCAGCTTCTGTAGCATGCTAAAGAGGTCTTGCCACACAGCTTGGGACTATTCGGGTGTAGACTCGGGGGTCTCAGCAGTTATTTTCCTGCTTTGCATCAGTTTTCATCTTCTTTATCCTTTTGTGCTGTGGTCCACCTCAGGCAGTCTCCTTCTAGGGGAATCTGAAAGGAGCAGCTGTTACAGACACCATTTCCTCCAATTGTTGCCACTTGGTTCCTTTTGCTCTTTAGCGGGCGACTCCCTCCCCCAACACGCACAGACAGTAGCATGCATATAAACTTGTTTCTCTTTCATTTGTGTCTTCTAGCGGAGTGGAGAAGCATATGTTCAAAATATTCATTATCTGATGCAGTAATTAAAGGTTGAAATGATTAAGCTGCAGCCTATTATATCAAAAATACGCAGTCACTTCATATCGAATGGGCTAGTTTTGTTGGAGAAGGTTTTTTTATTTGCTAGGCACTTGGTGTTTAATCTAACATAATTTGATTTGGTGTATAATCTGTATAAATTGGTTTAATTTTATTTGATATATATGATTGATTTCAGTGGACCTACTCAGATGTAAAAACGTAAGTGTGTGCAAGTTTAAAAGCCTGAGAACTAATTATGTTCAATAGCGGTGTGGTATGTTCATAATATTTTTCATATCATCTGGTTGATAATCAAGCCTAATGACTTTTCCACAAAATATGACACAAAATATTAATAGTTCACATTATATAGATTTTATCTTAAACATTACAGATTTTGTCAGGGAGAGTTCTGCATCTAGGCTAATTTTAAAGTAAAAGTTACTGTTTACTTGTTTTTCTTCAGACTTGTATAACAAGCTAAGTATTAAGTGAAACACTTCTGTGTCATTAGAAATCTTGCATTCAGTATTGTAATCTAATGTTTGATGTGGGAATTTTTTTTTAAACTGGGCTTTCAAGAATGCTTCAAAGAGTTGGGCATCATGGATTTTTTCTCTTTCAATTAGAGTTGCATCCCAAATCATCAGGAAAATTCCAGTCCTCATCCCTTGTCTGAGTGTTAGGTTTTTTCCTAAGTATTCCTTTCTTTTGGATATTGAATCCTGTGTTTCAGATGTTACATACTTAAATAACAGAGGCAGTGTTCATGAGTACTGAGACTCATGCCAAAACAAATGTGGTAATTTATGACATAATGCTATGTGAATGAATTGTCAGAATTATGATATATAAGCCACAGGCATAAAATTATCAAGAAAATTTATGAACTTACAAAGACATCTTCACATTCAAAATGACCCTATTAAAGTAATCAGAGGTAATTTATGACTGTAAAGTTAATTTCTGAAAAAGTCTATGTCAAAACAACTGAAAATTTTGTCTCAACTCATGCAGCTAGAGAGAATATAAGTAAATGTATCTGGGATGCAGGTATTCTGAAGTTGGTATGCATGGTACATTTTATCTAACTATATCTATTATAGCTAATTATATAGAGATGATGCCCATATGTATGTATGAATTTGATGAAGCAAGAGGGATCTTAGCTAGTAAAAGAACTCCAAAAGGTAGACTGAATGTTATCCTCTTTTCTGCCAAACATTGTGAAAGGTAGTTGAGAAGAATGAGCGTCATTCCTTTGAGATTTACTTACTCTTCTAGTGCTTTGCTAGAAGGCGGAACTTCAAGACATGTTTCTGTCAATGGTATCTGGGTAGACCACTGAGTTTAGGTTTAAGCTTCCATTACTGTTACTACAAAAAGAAACACTTAAATGGAGACTTGCAGAACACATCAGAAGAGACTATTCAATGGGAATTATTTCAAATTTCCTTCTTTAAGTCAGCCAGATTGTCCTTTATTTATTCATCTGTAAGTGATATTTAGCCATTAGTAATGAAGTATAACGGTTTCAGCTTAGCAAATGGCGTCATGTGCTTGAAAAAACATTTTAGCATACCAGTTAAAGAAAAGGTCTCATCATTCCTAGAGGCTTCTATTTCTTTGAAGCAATTTTTAAATTGTTCTTAAAACTGTACTCCTATAGAAATTGTGTATTTTTCATATCTAAGGAGTAAAAGACCAGACAAAACTCTGAGTCATCTTCAAAGGTAGGCAATTCTGATTGATCTTGACACTGACAATGGATTATGTACAGAGAAAGGTTTTCTTCTTGAAGGTCTAGAATTAGTAAGCCAGTTCTGAAACTGATTAAATTTCAGGTTTCTGAAAGGTCCCACTACTGCTAGGCACTGGTGAAGACAGTACAAACAAAATTATGTGAGAACAGTTAGTACTGGTAGTGAACTTTGCCCTGACAAAATATGCTGACTTAAATACTGATTGAATTAAGAAATTAGAAATTTTTTTTGTTGAGAATCTTAAAGAAGACCTGAAACTTTAGGAAAGAGGTGAATGGCTGATCATTCAATTAATTTTTTCTTGTTAATTTAGCACTTAATTCTTAAAGTGAAAGAAAGATTTAACTTTTTATTTGGTTATGAAAGTTAACAGCCTCTTAGTGAAGGAAGGATTTCTTCTGTTGGTTTAATTTAGATAATCATTTTCCTATCTTAGCCAGTTTCTTGAGAACCTAAAAAAACCCAAAACAAAACAGGGAAAATGTTCTGAGTAGCCCTGAGATGTAATGACACTATTTCCTTCAGTAATTTTCTGTATACCACACAAATTTGCACCTTGGTGATATGGTGTCCACTACAATTGCCTTGGAACATGGTATCATTTTTCTTTTGAGT
Source organism: Sagittarius serpentarius (assembly GCA_034782735.1). NCBI lineage: Eukaryota > Metazoa > Chordata > Aves > Accipitriformes > Sagittariidae > Sagittarius > Sagittarius serpentarius. The sequence goes on along the minus strand of JAVKLA010000007.1, from coordinate 22,052,910 downwards.
TGGTGGTTCAAATTGCATTTTGCTTGGCTAATGGCATCAGAATAACTCCCCTCAGTAAACCGGATTTTTGTTAAGATATACCACAAGAATACCCTTTGTAAGAAAACACTCTTAAATGCAGTGCTGCAGTCATTATACAAAAATTATAGAGCATGAGAAACAAAAGCATTAAATACATAAAAAATCTATCACCTGATGACAAGCAAATCAGATTATCAGATTTCCATGTTTTCCCATAGCAACAATGAAAATAAATGCACTAGTAACTTGGTATCAACCTTACTCTTTAGGAGTCTCTTGTTCCATAAGACTGGCTACCAGAACACCATAAATGGGTGGACTTTCATCTCATTCATTACAATTTTGTATTTAATCATTCATACATCCCAAAAGAGCAAGACAACTGCAGTGAGCTGCAGATTTGACTGCATGTTCCATTAGATAAAACTATAGCACCTTTTCAGAATTTTAGAACTATCTGACCACTGGTGTTCTCAGGAATCTCAATGCAATTGTTGGTGACAATAAGGTTGAAACCCCAATTTTTTGGGCTATGCATGGAGGACATTGGTTTGTTTGCATGTTTGGTTTTAATTCCCAAACAGTGTGAAAGTTGCTGGGTTTATATACATTTATAAGGTTTATGTAGCCTTACTTAAAATATATATATATATTAAACATCTTGAATTTAGAATTCATGCCACTTAACATATCAAACCTGTTTTCCCAAACTTCACACTCTATTTTTTGGTAAGATTTTGAGTCAGGATATCTATTACAAAAAGAAAAGTTTTGTTGTTACCTTATACACACATACACTTGCACATACACACACACACTCTCTATGTAAGTTTGCAAAAGAGCTGGAGGGAGCTGCAGTGCAACATTAATAAGAATTATTACATGCTTCTGCATTAATAATAACAATAGATATCCTAAGATCAAGAGAATTCTTTATATGACTCTGATTCATTTCCATGAAATTGTTGCTAGCTGTTATGTTTGAATGCAGAAGAAGCAAATTGTCCCTTACTGGAGGTTTGCTTAGTCCTAATATGTTGAAACATTGAGAAAAAAGCCATAAAAACTCCTTAAGCTGCTCTGCAAGGGAATAAAAATATCTTTGCATCTGTTTTCCACCAAGGCATGGAGGGAAGAGCAGTTGGCAATCATGGAGCCTTCACTCTGGTCCTACCTTTTTGATATAGCTGACGGGATGGAACAATCTCTGCTACTCTCTGCGTATTCTCTGCTAGGTATGGCCAGTGGAGATGGCTCTTCCTTATGCTTTCCCAGGCAAGATAGCAGCCAGACTGTGACCACAGCTATACAGTGTCTGTTTTATGGGATATAAGGTAATAGTTATTCCACTTGCCCTGACTGAGGTTTCTAAAACTCTAACAACTGTCTTCTGTCAGTTAAAAGATGTGATTAGGCAGGCATTTTCTACTTACTGTGTTGAAACTTTTTTTTTAGAGTAGCTAATAAAATATACTTTTTTTTTTTTTTAAATAACTGCTGATATACAAGTTTCCATTCATTTCATTCCCACAGGCTAGGAACAGAAAAGACAAAGCAGTACAATTGTATGTTATAGAGGTTATTTACTTTATATGTATATATATGTACTTTAGACTATGTTGGATTTCTAGCTTAGGTGTGCTAAACCTTGGAACGTAAATGCTGTATATAATTGAGAGAAAGAGAGAGTTACAGTACGTCTAAGTTCATAGCTTATATTATCTGAGAAACAGTAGCATGAAAGATCTTAAGAACTGTCAGTAGTATGTGTGTTAGTGGAACCACACGTATTATACCCAGGGCTGTAGCAAATAGCTGAAAACCTGTATAAGAAATTTTCTAATTCTGTTACATAATATACTTATGGAAGCCAGACTTTTTATGTGTTTTCCGAAATGAAATGTTTGTACCTGCACTGTACAAACTCAGGAATTTCAGTACTTAAATGCAAATATATTCATTATCTGGGAGGTTTTGTTTTCCTTTGCATAGTTTAGTTCAAACAAACAGACTTTAAAAAAATTTCTGTAAAGTAAGGCTTTTAAAATTAGATTGGTTTCTCAAATTGGTATAGTTCAAGCTACAGCAATTTGGTTACTAAATACGTGTTTAAATTTCAATACAGTTATTCCCATTGACTTCAAGGGGACAACTCATATATTCAGGTGTAAGCAAATGCTTAACAATTTTGCTTCATCAGAACCATCAATGGCTAGATTGGAGAATAGGAGGTCTTGATTCAGGCATCAGGTCTTAGGGAATTTAAAATTTATCCTTTGATAGATAAATAACCTGGGAAGTTAAAACACTGAAGCATGCCATTATAAAACCTAGAGCTTGCTGCTTCATTGCTAGGAGCAATTTGTTTTGCTGTTTTGCTTTCAGCTTATGTATTATTTCAGAGCTGATCAAAAGAATTGGTAGCAAAGTGTGAAATAAATTGTACTTCTAAATAAATTGATTTAACATTCCTTGGTGCTTTAAGTGATTTTAGTAATATTAATATTTAAAATATTTCTGTCTGAAATCTTTTTATGACTACATATAGCAATAACGGCCACCATTTCATTCTGCTGTTTTTCATATTAGAATATTACACAGTAAACATTGTAAAAATACTATCTTTTAGCACTGAAATGGATGCAAAAGATTTCAAGTGTGTATTTGCATGTAAATGACTCAAGTTTTATTCAGTCAATAAAAACAGTCTATTAATCCTTTTACTACTTTTCTTACATGGGTTAAAACTTGAAGAATATGAGGGTTTCAGCTGAATGAGAACTTTTCCTTAACTTCCGTATAGGTATGCAGAAAAATAATGGTTTTTAACTAGCTTAAATTTTTTGTATACCTTCCTAGTTTATCTCTGCAGTTTTTTCCATTGTGTTATTCAAATTTAAGGGTTGGTTTGCTTGCTTTTAGCTACGAAAACTTTGTGTAATTAAAAATATCTGTTTATGGGTGGACTAAAGATATTAATAAGCATGAAGCAGAATATTTATAGGTGCTTTGTCCAAGAAGTAACAGGCATTTAAGCACGCATATGCATATAGTATGATATTAATGTCTTAGGAGGCTACACCAATCTGACAGCCAGGTACATTCATGTAGACACAACAGGGTGATAAAAGCTGTCCAGACATCTGAATCACAGTGCTGCTATACAAAAACATTTCTGAACAATTCACATTATTGCACTTACCCAAATTTCCAGTCTTGTCCACCCATTTCTCCTTGTTTCTTTCTCCGCCTCTGCCTTTGTCTTTTATGTACTTGCAGAATCTCATTTTTCCTGTACAAGTCACCTCCATCTGCTTATGTGTCAGAGTGGCCCTCGTGCCACACATCACATTGAGGAATTCTCAAGATGAAGGGCTGTATTCACATCACTACTTCTGTCTCAGCACTGTTTCATGCTTGTCACTGCTCAGCACTCAGCGCCACACTGCCTTGTTTTGTCAATAACCATTTATTTGTTGCTGGAATAGCAGCAACCATTACATCTGACCTCCCTGTTTCATCAATTATGGATAGATTATTGGATGTGAACATCTGCAAAAGCTTGCTGTTGAACTTACCTCCTGGCTGGGATTAGATAAAGTATTAAACTGTTGTTTATTGTCAGGCCAAAACTCTACTGGGAAGCCAGGGAATTCCAAGACTAGCAGACTCCCATCAGCAAGCACCAAAAATTGTTTAGTATTGCCACCGTTTCCCATAAGATCGTAGCCATTTATTATTTACACTTATTACTAGTTGTTATAACATACTTGATAAAAGCTCTTGGCAGGCACAGTGTTTCCAGCTATTGTCACATCTGTCAGGATGGAAAGGATACATAAACTGTTTTTTCCTCTTATATTGCTGTTAAAGGGTAACAGATGAAGCTTCTTCACTCCAGACTGTTAAGCCATGCTTTATTTTGAAGAAATATGTCAACAGTGGCTGGTTTGGAAAACATTACATTCCCATACTAAATAAAGATTGCAACAACCTTTACTAGAGTAATGCCTCTTGCAGTAAAGATTGTACAATAGTAACAGACTAAAATACCTGGGTTTGATGTTTGCATAGGTTTTTGCTCTGAAGCTGATTTTTTAAAAATTTTTTTATTTATTTTAATAAAGCCCTTTATGAGGTATAGTAAATAATAAAATGCTGATTGCATTTCTACAAAGTTGTAGGTGTAGAGAATCAGAAAGAATATAATTGTTAGTGGCACAGAAGGCCAGAATTAAGAGCAGTAATACAGAAGCTAATACAGAAGAAATAAGAAGGATGGGAACAAAAGTTAACGTTTATTCAGTCATCTGTACATTTCATCTCTCTTAAGTTTCCTGTGCAGGAAAATGAAACATACAGGGTGAATTCCTGACCCCGTGGAAGCCAACAAAAGTTTGAAATTACTCTGGGGAAAGGAACTTTTTCAATTAGTTACTTGTATTTACATATCATCCATTCAGAATCAAAGCAAACCAAAACATGCATACTCCAAATATTATGCAAAGCATACAAGTAAGACTTGGTACAGGCAAAGAACCCTAGGTGTTATCTTTTTAGACTGTTAAGGAATGAGAGAAATGTTTGTCTTCCCTTCTCTAATCCTTCAAAGAGATGCAGACACAAGTAACCTGCAGCATGTATTGCCATGCAAGTTTATAGAGCATCAAGGTAAACATTGCACTTGATAGCCAAGTATAACAAGGGAGGGAAGAGTGTGGACTGGATGGAGCGGTTACCCCTCAGGGAGAGTGCCAACCAAGCAACACCGTAGTGATAACCATGTCCTAGCAGGAGCCTGTAGAAGATCTTGAACAAGGGTGCTCCACTTTGATGTGTGACTTGGCCAGACTTCTAGGTGGCTTCTACATCTGTCCCCATCCCCCTGTCCCCGATTCCCTTGCTCCAAGATGCATGGTATGCATTATGCAAATACCCACATTAAAGTCCCTGGAATAGCAGTTCTGGAACAGACCAGACTGGCCAGTTCCAGACAAATTCTTTCTGTCTCTGTAGGAACAGTGACAAAGTTTGTACATTTCTGGTTTATTTCTTTTCCATTTATTTATCAAAACAGTGCAGTCCAGTGTAAATGGATGTGGCTAAGGGCAAGGAGTCAGCATTCACCAGCTCAAATTCTGTAAATGTGAATTTCAGTTGTGGGAAAAGAGGGAGAACTAACAGTTTTGGCAAATCGGGGACTGCGGCCTCTTTCCTCAGCACAGCACCCAGTTTCAGTATCCCTTGGCTGTGAGCATGCAGACAGAATGCTGAACTGCTTCTGCCCTGGATGCTTACTATGCCTGAATACATTTAGCATTTAACAAGGTGCGGCCTGCCATTCAGTGGATATTGGTGTATTGTTTTCCTGGGATCAATGAGCTCTGCTCATTGTAATCAATAAGTTACATGAACAATACAGTTTTCTTATTGCTGTCCAACCTCTCGCATGCTGTGTTTTGACCAAAACAGGAATACATCTGGGTTTGTATTGTGAAACTCTTCTTTGGCCTTAGTCAGGATGGCCACAGGCATGTAACCACTCAAATTATGGTAAAAAAGACTGTACTTTTTAGGCATTTTTAAATACGCATTTCTTGGAGAGCTATGGGAGAGAGTTCACTGAACTGCAAAATGCCTATGCATACGGTTCTATTTTCTTCTATTTTCACTGGACTGTATGGAAGTGATTATATAGTGACTGTCAGAGCTATGTGTTTTTTCTGGAAGTATTTAAGAGGTACTAAGTGGTATGAGGCCGGTAGTCTCACTCGATTGCATTGTCTGTCTACCAACACCTATTGTTGGCTCTAGAAAAATATTGTCGGCTGCTGCTAGCCAGGCTGGGCCTTAGCCCGTTACTGCAGCACCTGTCAGAAATCATTAGCTAGTGATCTCTTTGACTAATGTTCCAGTTGATTGTCTGATTCATGTTCAAGATCTGTAAATGAGGCAGAAGCACCTTTACTGCTCAACCAGCTGTGAAATGGCTAAACACAGCTAGATTTTCAGAAATCAAAATAAATGTATTTCTAATAAAGTTTGACAACAATATCAAGTGCAAAGCTGAGAGCAGAACTATGGTTTTGTGTTTTTTAAAGTTACAGTATTATAAATCAATATTATACCATCATGTTTTTGTCAGAGTAATGTATTTTACCAAAATAATGAAATACTGGTAGTAGCATTAATTTGCGTTGAGTTGGATAGACATTCTTTATTCAACATAAAGTCATACCTTTGATTTTTACTCTTTTGTCCGTTATCCCCAGATGTATCAATGTTTAGCAGAGCCTATGCCCTTTTGTCTGACTCCTCAGTGTATGCCAATGAGTTGGGTGCATGTTTTTATGTACATATAAAAGAAGTACAGGTGTGACAACACTAAAAAATAGAGTGGGATTTTGGGGAGGGGGAGTCTTGGGGGGAGGAGCTGGTGTATCTGTTTTATATTAATGGAATAACCCCAGAGGGTCACACTGGCATAATGCTGAGATAACTGAGACGCAAAACTGGGCCTGAGATCTGACTAGTATTTTTCTTCGCAAAGGTGGTAAACATGAAATTCACCACTGTCTAGAGAATTAGTGCAAGAGCTACACCACAAATAGGCTCTAGTTTGAGGATTTAAGCACAGTGTGTTACTTTACTTGTTTTTACACTGTAACTAATTGTAGCCACAATAGACTTACACAGACCCAGGAAGAGTTGATTTTGTAAATAAATGCTCCCGCAGTAGCTATCTTCCTTCCAGGTGTGCCTGCACCCAGCTTTTAGTGCTAAGCAAGAAAACAAGGGAGATTGCACAATGCATCCTGATCTTTTTCATTTCTATTTTGGAGCCATAAAAACGACAACTTTTTTTTTCTTCTTCTTCCCCCCCCCCACCCCGTACACACCAAAATAATAGTGGGTGGCATGCAGGACAGTTGTCTGTAATGTGGAAGACACAGCTGAAGTCTTTACCCTGCCACCTTCCCACATCCTGCATGCATGAGAACAAGTGATTGAAACACCGTTCATTTCTGCATTAGACTTTGATTTTCATTTTATTTGGTTTATTAAAGCACGTATTTCCACTGCGGGCCCACAGAAGTAGGAATTTTGAGACTGTCAGTGTGCTTGATCACATAGAGCCAAAAACTAATTGGTGACCAGAATGAGTGCAGTTTTTGTAATTTTCATTGTGTTAAACTTACCTTATATTTTCTTTTTAGAGGTAGAAAAGACTGTATATTATTCTAGTCTGTTCCACTGCATATACAATTATATTTTTCCACTAGTTGCCAGGAGAGTCAAACTCTCTTTGAAACACTATGGAAAATTTATAATAGAGCCTAGCATGATCAGGATAAATGTCTTGCAATAGCTTCCTTCCTCAGAACTCTTTGTACATAGCAAATTAAGAATAAAAAATAAAAAAATACACCACCACCAAAAAAAAAAAAAACCCACGCAAGACATTTTGCCCCTTCAGTAACTCTAACTCTGAAGACTGTCTGAGTTTTGAGAAGCAAATACAGCCAGATTTGTATAATACCCGCTCTTTTTAATGTACATTACCAGTATAGATTCTGATGTAGTCCCATTCAATACCTCTTTACACAATGTTATATATTTTTATTTACGTTTCCTTAACATGAAGAAAATTACCAAGACGACATTTTAATGCACAATATTTACCACAGAATACTGAAACAGAAGCATGTTACCTTAATATGACGACTTTTGTTCTGTTGTCTAAAACAATTTTTCCATCTTTTTTGTTTGTGTCATGGTAACTATATTCTCTAAGACCACAAACACAGCAAAACTGCACATTTGTGTAGGAGTTTTCAGCATTAATTATTAACATGTTCCACCTCTTCTTTGGATGTCACTGTCCTCTGCACAGATTGGCCAAAATATATATAAAAGACCTGGGTTTGGCTATAATTCTGTCTAAAGGTAGAAAAACTTCCATGGGAGCCTATAAATTCCATTAGATCTAAATGATATGTGTTCCCAGTATTTATCCGCTTGCCAGAGAGCTAATAGATGACTGGCCCAGCCATGCCCACTCAATGCTTTCTTGCCACGTGCATGTCTTCTCTTGCGTGGTATTCAGAGGAACCCAGTTAGATGGACCAGTTGTTCATATCCCATGAAAATAAACAGGAAAGTTTTTGTGTCCGTTTGTTGTTTTGTTTTCAGGCTGCTTGCAGATTCTGGCAGACAACACCGTGTCATTTCCGCTTGATTTGCCAGCATGCAAGCTTTATAATTTTTCATTTTAAATGAAAATTAAAAGTGGACTGTAACTGCAAGAGACTTTGGGTGAAATCCTCTAATGCTTACATGTTATTCCAGCATTTTATCCTGCCCTACCTCCTCTTCTTTTTCTGTCCTGAATGTTGCAAGTAAGGCATGCACCATAGGTGAGGAAACCCCTCTTCACTTCCTCCACGTAAATGGATACTGGGCAATTGTAGCATACAGGGGCACTACACAGCTCCTTCCCGTCAAGGACGTGTCCCTACATAGTATCTGAAGCTGGAGGAGTAATTTGAAATGCTGAAATATAGAGTATATTTTCTACTGTAAATTATCAAGATTTCCTTCCTTTCATGTAGATGATTTAATTATTGTTATTTCATCCTTATTTAGATTTAATTATTGTTATTTCGTCATTATTTAGAATGGAACAGCTGAGTTGTGTAGACTAATAGTAACCTGGGACTAAAATGAGGGCTTTTCATCAATATGAATAAGTGGTTTTATTTATTTACTTACTTCTTTCTAGCAGATGTTGCAGAGATGCAGTAAAGCAGCTTTTTACTTTAGCTGCTCTGTCTGTGTTTTTTTCTTGGTTTTATCTGTACTTTTTAGGCTTTGTAATATCTTTGATAGAAAAAAAAGTACAGTAGCCTAAGCCTTAGGTGCCTAAGTAACCTTTCTGGGCTAGACAGTAACCACTAGCGGCCCTGTGTCCTAGTTTAATATTGCAGAGGCCAGTTTAAAGTAGGAGTGATTTCAGTCTGGTGCATAAAATTTTGGAAACCTCCTGACACTCTTACAGCAGGTTTTCTGGTATGGGCACGATTTTTACAACAAATGTTGTAGGTCCTGTGAGTTAGGCGCAAAACCAAGTGTTTCTTGGACACTTGTGTGCATTTCTGTTACCACCCTGGATTATTAGAAGGACACCCTGCAGGCCTTGACAACTTTACGTATGCATTCGATTTAGGGCGAGTTCTGAACGGATGTGACAACTTCCTAACTGAGGTGCCTTTATACTCTCTTTGTCATATCTTATGCATTGATAACTCAATTGACAATGACCTTCAAGTATAGGGTGCAATGCTGATGTACATGAGAACCTAACTGGTAAGAAAGTACTTGAGGGATGATAAATAGTGCAGTGCACATTAATAGACGCTACTTTTTGCGCACGCGGAGCTTATAGAACTAAAAAATAAGAGCCTGGTGCAGGAATACTCCTGCATGTAGGAAAAGTCTTTCAAGAACTAGGAAATCTGAGCAGTGGAAACAGGGATAGAAATGGTGACATCCATAGCATTAGCACACGCAGGTTGTCTTCTTTTGAACCACACACTTTGCCAATGACAGGGGATGCAGTCTTAATAGAAAATGCCCTATATTTTACCTCAGTATAAATAGGCGTCTTGGGGCATGCAGGATACTGTCGTACGTCCCTGGGCATCTCCCATCCCCCTTCGGAGCTGGTAAATGACATTCACTACTCCTTTCTCTGAAATGTGCAAAAAGGATTTCCATAGATAGTCTTTGGAGATTTCCTGTTTTCTCATGTGTGTAATAGGTTGGGTCAAGCAACAAAGAGGAGGGAGGAAAGAATAGGATTTAATTTTATATGCGCTCTCCTGTCATCACCATTGGAAAAAAAATGGATGAAAAGAGAAATTATGCAATACAGGTGATGTCAGTGTTAAATTAAATTAAGATCATATGTTTTTATGCAGCAGCTGTAAGCCTTCGGTTATAGGAAGGGTCATGATAATAGAGTACATTCCAAACAAACGTTAACAAATTGCTTGTGTGCGTGAATAATTAGTCATAAAAATAACAACATTATCTACAGTATTTTAAGCCAATATAGTTTAAATGTATAACCTATAATTTATTCACATTTTGAGTGTCTAAATTGTACTAAGAAAAGTTGTCATAGTGACAGTTTAAGGACAGAAAAATATTATTACATTGTATTTTAGCATACAGTTCTAAAACATTATGAATGCAAAGAATACCATCGTAAGGTATTGATTATCAGAAATTCATAAAAGCACAGCCTCTTAAAATCTTTTAAATTATGGATGCGGAAATTTATATTGCAAATCAGGTAATACCTCTTTAGTTTTTGCAAAGTGCCAAAATATAGGGATTTAAATGCAAGTTTTATCTTTTTAATTTGTAGCTATTGAGTAGTTTCAAACAACTATAAGTAATGATCAAAAACCTAGTCCCTTTACAGCTAATTACAGGAGAAACGTACAAGTGGGAAAACTTTAATTTTGTTTTTCGTATGAACACAGAGACTAAAAAAAAAAAAGTGGACATTCTTGGCATTGTATTTATTGGGGTTTATTTTCCTGTTTCACAGAATTTGAAGACCTCTGTAAAAATCTTCACAGCACTTTGTGATTCTGCTGGCCTAGGCAGAGCATATGCAGCTGTAGCCAAGATCCTGGTAAGGTAGGTTAGCACATCCTTGTCTGACTGTCAGTGCAGGTTCATTCAACTGTGAAAGACTTAAATTGTTAGAGGTCTGTCGCTTCCCATTACTGACTGCTTAAATTTTAAGCAGTGCCCTTCTTGCAGTAAGTGACCCTTTCATTGAAAGTTATTTTAAACTGGTACACATTTTTTAAATTGTATGATTCAAGCTTTTCTTTACCTGGAAACTATAATATGTCCTTTTTTCCCGGCATTTTGGGGGCTTTTGAAGTTATTTTTTTTTCCCACAAGTTTGGGAGGGACCTTACTGGAAAATAGAAATCCAGGCATATTTTCCAGGTTAAAAAAGACAGAAAATCTTGAACAGTGTAACAAGCTTCAGTAGGTGTCTCAGTGTAATCTTTTCTAACTGTAAGTTTCCATTTATTGCGCTCGCTTCTTCTGTGGAGGCATTTCTGGTTTGTGCATGTGTAACTAGATAAAAATTATGCAAATAAGATGCTTGTCTTCAGTGGGGTTTTTTTTCAGCATCTGGCAATAAAATCTTCTTCCAGGTGAATTAGTTTGAAACTACTTCAACTTCTTACGCAAATAATTTTGCGATAGTCTAAAGCAATTATCATATGAAGTAGGAAATAAAGAGATTAAAGTGAAGGTTGCAGCTTATCCTTGATTCATCCCGTGTTTGGGGACTTCAGTGCATACGATGCCTGATAGAGGTTAGCAAATTGTTTATGGAGGAGGACTTGTCACCAGGTTTATCTCAGTGTGTGGAGGAAATTCTCCTGTTTGAGTTAGATCCCTTGTCTCTTGGCCTTTCAGAGCATATAGGGACCAGCCACAATCACAGTTCTCTTCAGCTCTCTGATACATAATTCATGGCTACTCATATTCTGAGCATCCTAAATAAGCATCCTAAATAAGATGTTCAAAAAGCCACAGAACAGACTTAGAATACCAGGTTCCATTTTCAAAACTGTTTTAAGCCTAACTGAGAAAATTTTGTTGCTAGCACACCAGCTGTTACAATGAGTGACTTTGCAATGCGTGCAGAGGTATCTGAGCTCTCAGTAGCATTCATGGGTTCCTTGTATTCACAAAAAGCAGCAGTCTGGGTAGAGGGTGACCTAAGATAGCCAACAGGACATTCCTAGAAAACCATGTATATTCATTTCCTCTCTCTGTGATTTAGGCATTCTGGAATGAGAGCACATACATTTATTTACTCAGAAGTTACAGATTTGGAGATCCTTCTGAAGTCAGCTTGATAAACCCTTCATCTGAAAGACCTTGCCAGTGCAAATTCTTTTCTTAAAAGCAGAGCTAAAGGAGTGGCTAGTGATTTTCTTCTGCGCCATGTATGTACTCCACACATTCTGGGAGCATTCTCTAGCTATCTGGGAATGGACAGTTTCACTGCTTTCCAGTTATTGCAATTTGAAAAAGAGGAAAGCCAGTAGGTAAGGAGAAATGAGAGGGGAAACTAAGAGCAATAAGACTCCCCAGTTTACTATTTAAGGCATTCTCCTAGGAGAGGAACATTCTGGTTGATTCAAGTGAAGGAAGAACTCGCTCTCAGGTCTAGGATCAGGGATTTAACTGCTATCTATTGCACAAGTGAAGACACAACTGTAAACCCTTCCTCTGGAAAATGGTTGCTGTGGTATTTTTTGTAAAACCCATCTGGTAGTTATGCCCTGAGAGCATTAACCAAATTAAACACCTTACATATGGGCCTGCTTTGGAGACCTTTAGGTACGTGATAGGCATAAACTGCTCAGCTCTGTAAAATATCATGATGATTCTCAGCACCTTTCAGCCATTTGAGAAACTTTTATGTAGAAAAGTGTGGGCACCTATGAATCATAGAACAGTTTTGAGTTGGAAGGGACCTTTAAAGGTCATCTAGTCCAACCCCCCTGCAGTGAGCAGGGACATCTTCAACTGGATCAGGTTGCTCAGAGCCCCGTCCAGCCTGGCCTTGAATGTTTCCAGGGATGGGCAGCTACTACCTCTCTGGGCGACCTGTTCCAGTGTTTCACCACTCTCATTGTAAAAAATGTCTTCCTTATATCTAGTCTAAATCTACCCTCTTTTAATTTAAAACCATTACCCCTTGTCTTGTCGCAACAGGCCCTGCTAAAAAGTTTGTCCCCATCTTTCTTATAATCCCCCTTTAAGTACCGAACAGCTGCAATAAGGTCTCCCCAGAGCCTTCTTTTCTCCAGGCTGAACAACCCCAACTCAGCCTGTCCTTGTAGGATAGATGTTCCATCCCTCTGATCATTTTTGTGGCCCTGCCCTGGACCCGCTCCAACAGCTCCATGCCTTTCCTGTGCTGAGGACTCCAGAGCTGGATGCAGCACTGCAGCTGGGGTCTCACCAGAGGGGAGCAGAGGGGCAGAAGCACTTCCCTCGACCTGCTGGCCATGCTTCTCTTGATGCAGCCCAGGATGCAATTGGGTTTCTGGGCTGTGAGTGCACATTGCCGGCTCATGTCCAGCTTTTCGTCCACCAGCACTCCCAAGTCCTCCTCCACAGGGCTGCTCTCAATCCCTTCATCCACCAGCCTGTATTGGTAATGGGGGTTGTCCCATCCCAGGTGCAGGTTGCCTTTGTTGCCTCGGTCTCTAATTCTTATCCACAAGCTTTCAGCCTGCTTGTGGCTATTCATCAGAGACAACTCTTCACACTCTATACATTTCTTGATGTAGAGGGCAACCCCTCCACCCTTCCTTCCTCGCCTATCCCTTCTGAACAGCCTGTAGCCATCGAGAGCCACACTCTAGTCATGGGATTCACCCCACCAAGTTTCAGTAAGGGCAACTAGAGTTGAGTCAGAACTGAATTCAGACATTCAGTTGACCAAAAATTCAAAGGATCACAATTCTGGATTTATGCTCCAAAACCTCAGGTAAGATATATAGATCTGTTTGTGTATGTGGGCCTTACGTCTTCCTGAACACTTGAACTCTATGACTGAAGGTCATAGAGACTTGGGAAGTTTTCATCCAGTGTCTTCATGGGGCAATTTCATAAGGAGGTCTCTCAAATGGGGAGACGCCGTTCCATAAAACCCATTTTGTCATTATTTTAAGTAGAAATCGGTAAATTCCATGATTACTTTTACTATATCACAAGCAACAAAAAAAGCTGAGTAGACCGTAAAGTATCTCTGACATGAGAAAATAGCATAAGCAATATTTGAATTGAGTGTTGAGGGAGCTGGCCAAAGCAAGGCCGCTTTTGATTATCTTTGAAAGGTTGTGGCAACTAGGGGAGGTTCCTGAGGACTGGAAGGCTGCAGACATCACTTCTGTCTTTAAAGAGAGAGGATCCAGGAAACTTCAGGCTAGTCAGCCTCGCCTCAAACCCTGAGAAGGTGATGGAGCGAATAATCCTGGAAGCAATTTCCAAACATGTTAAGGACAAGAGGGTGATTGGATTTAAGACAGGGAAATCGTGCTTCACCAACCTGATAGCCTACTAGGATAAGATGACTGGCTTGGGGGATGAAGGAAAAGCAGTGGAAGTTGTTTCTCACACTTTTAGCAAGGCTTCTG
>JAVKLA010000007.1:22013851-22037819 GCA_034782735.1 Sagittarius serpentarius | reverse complement strand
GTGTAAAGAAGAGGGAGCCAGGCTCTTCTCACTGGTGCTCAGTGACAGGACAAGAGGCAACGGGCACAAATTGAAATACATAAGATTCCATTTAAACACAAGAAGAAGAAAAAAATTACTGTGAGGGTGAATGCTGGAACAGGTTGCGGAGTCTCCATCTTTCAAAACTCACTCAAAACTCCACTGGACACAGGTCTCCTCTAGCTGACCCTGCTCTGAGCAACACGGATGGAGATTATCTCCAGAGATCCCTTCCAACCTTAACTATACTGTGATTCTCATATCTTTGTCTTAGGCAGTCCGTCTAGATAAATTCCCTTCTGCCATGTAATGCTCTCTAATAGAGTGCTTTCTGTAGCCCAGTATGATGGATATTTCAGACAAACCTACTTTTCAAAATTCAGTAACAGCATTTTTCATGAACAAAATCATGCTGGTCCAGTTCTACTGGTTCTTCCTAGGAGGAGGAAAGGGCATAGAAAAATGATTTGAAAAACCAATGTAAAGAGAGACATTAAAAAAAACATAGTAAGTTTCTGTTTACTCTCACACCAAACTTTTGGATATTTACTTATCTGATGTATAGCAAACAAGCAAATTTCTGGCAAGCGTGTTCAGAAAATATTGGATAAATGCATGAATAATTACTGTTGGGGACAGAATCTCCATACTCAACTTGATCACTTTTTCTTTACTTGTATTTTTACCTGATCTAGGCTAGGCTTGTGCAAATCATTTTGAATTTGATGGATAATGTCTTTACAAAGAAAAGATGACTGTTTCCCTAAAATAATGCATTATAACCATAACGTCTGTGAAAATTTGAACTGATTGCCTTGTGACAAGGTGGGCAAAGTGGCTGAGCCCTCCCCAGTCGCTCAGAACTCGTCTATGGCTTTGGAATTTTTTGTGAAATCTTTGCTGCAGATGTTTCCACAGACCATGGGAAACTGCAAATCTCTATCATGTGCATTTAGGTATGTCATTTTCCAGGGAAAAATCTGACATAATAGCATCATGTTCTTGACTTATTCTGTCAGTGTCCACCATGGTAATGACTTCTCGTGAACACATGATTTATACATCCAATTCAATCACATGAGCAATCCTATAAAAGGTGCATATTTTCATAAAAGTCTAATAGGGGTAAAAATCTCATAGGGCATTTTAGCATGAAACTGGAAAATGAGTTGCTGTAGATATGTAATCTCTTCTGCTGAAGTCATCATAACTGTTCTGTGGGATCATGAATGACTATATCTTTAGGAAATTACATTTTATGCATTTAGGAAGGTGATGTCTAAGGAGATAGAAAGTATATGGCTGTATAAAATAACATGTAGATTTTTGAAGGAACTATAAAATATTAGCCCTTTGAGTAGGAAAGACCTGTTTATCATGTTATCAGGTCTTGTGCAGGATAAAGTGTTTCAGTAATCCTTCTAGCATACTTTAAATATCTCAAGCTGTAGTGCTTTTAAAAGTACTTCCCTTGAAAAATTGTTAAACTGTACCAACCAATTGCTAGTTGGCATAAGTGAAGTTCTAACAGTGAGAAACATCTTTCTGATATGTATCAAATTGATTTCTGTTTGCTTGAAGGAGGTTATATGCCCTAGCAATTTTCATATTTTCTATATGTGGAGCATAGGGTTTTTTAAGTGAAATATAAAAAATGGCCAAAAATACATCAAAACATTTCTATTAATTCATGAAATTAAGAAAACCTTTTTACATTTTCTCCTGTCACTGATTCCATTTGCTTTATTACTTTCAGCCTCTAGCCCACAAACTTGGTGGCACAATCAACAAACCCCTTAGTGGCTGTTTCATCTCTGCTCTATTTGATTTCTCCACTCTGAGTAAATGATTAAGTTTTCATGCATTGGTTCAACCAAAATCTATGTTCACTCAACCACATCCTTTATTGATTACTTCTACTGCAAACAGTAGGCCAAGTGTGATATACATAATTGGACAGTTGTCAGGGGATGTGGGTGTTAACAGTCCTGTTTTCCCAATTGGAAACTGGAATCACCTTGATACACAAATATTCTGCACTGTTTCATTCTCATTCCTTGGACCGAGGAGTCCTTTTCCTCAGAATATATGTTTTTAACTCTCAAAGGTCTGGTTGAATGGATTTAATGATTATACCATATAATATGGTCTTCAAGTTGCACCTGTGCACTGCATATAGAAAACTAGAAAAACTGGAATTAATATTTGTCTAACACTTTAACCTTGTCCTTTAACTTATATAAATCATATGCTGTATTTCTGTGGGGAAACATTCGATTTTCTCTTCTTAGAAAAAAAAATGGGTTTAAAAAAATGGGTTTCTACTTCTAAAATTTAGAACCTTTTGACATTTGGCAAATGTTTACAGTACAGTATATTTAATATTCTCCTGATATTAAAATACTTAAATTAGGAAACTTTAGTAAATCCAGCTCTGCTTATTGACAACTAAGCTTTACAGTAGCGTATACCTGAACATTTCAAGCATGTTAGTTTGCAGCGTTTTAGCATCCTTTTGTAGGAATCTAGCTCGTCTCAGTCACATGCAGATAATCTCTGCAATATTGTAAATTTGCAGCCATGCTTTGCTGTGTTTCCTGTTCCATGGCAGGCTCTACCCTGTTATAATTACTCTGATAGCATAAGACAGGGAACTGCAGACTTATGCCAGATTTTGAAAGCACATACCCCTAATATAGTTTATGATAAAAACCATAATGTAAACAAACTCCAGTCAGTCATTTGCTGCAGGAATATAACTTGAAGGTGTTTTAAAATCGTGAGAAAATAAATCACAATTCTTTATCACTTACAGGAACTTCTATTTCTGTGAGTTTCTTAATTAAGACTGGATTTTCTGTCTTGCTTGGTGGCTTGACATTTAGCATGCTACACTCCTACCTCAGTGACTCAAGTTCATGGCTAATATTGAGGTCAGCTGCAGTAACACTTCAGCCTTAAAGGGAAAAAGCACGGAGTGCCTTACTCACAGGCAAATCCAGATATCTGTCTTATATCTTGTAATCATACTGCAGAGATCTTACATTGTTAATATGACCAGCTTTATTAAAAAAAGGAAATCTGCAAATGTTATTGTCAAAGTACATTGGCCAATTTTCAACATAGATTCGGCTGTGACCTCAGGTTGCTCTGATCTCACTGGGATAAGGGGGTGACACCTGCAATCCACAGTTTATGGGTTTGCCTGTGTGACTTCAGCAACCTTTGATCCACCCAGCCAAAGTGCAGTATTACACTCGGGGAAAGGCTGTCATCCCCAGAACCAAGAGACAGCGTCTTTAGGGAGCTGCTGCTGCACCACCAGGGTTCTAGAGCAAGAAATGGCAGCTCTGAATGACAGGAGCAGGGAAGCCTTACTGAAAAACTAGCCGCCCTACCTCCTTCCCCTATTTTGTCAGGATATGAGGGCTAGCCATACTGAAAATGTTATCAGCTGCTCAGTAGAAAAAATATTAAAAGAATGGAAACTCCAAACCCCCTGTAAAATCGTCACCTGCATTTTCATTCTTGGCCTTAAAATACAGCACAGTATTCTGAAGAAGGATTTTGTTTTATTTTGCTCCAAGGATCCAGTCCTGCCCTCAGAGGTTCTGCATGGACTAGTCTCATTGGTCTCAGCACAGGTAGAGCCTAGACAACCATTTTGGAAATAAAGTCCAGTCATGGATGAGTCATCACAAACTAAAGTTACTTCAGAACAGGGGGATAGATCTTCAGCATTTGGAGAAGCCATCTGAGTGAATATTTAATTTTGTCCCTGTCTTTTGCTTCAGTCAGGGAAAAGTGGCTGAAACTATTCAGTACTTGGGAGAGTTTATGAAGACTGCTGAGAACGCTCATCTAAGCCAGAGCCTGGTGGATGCATGTGTATTGCTTGGGAATATTTACAATGAAAGAGTAAGTACTGGCTGTAGTAATGATGTCAAACAATTGGGTTTAATTCATGGTAAAGATCTGGTTTTGCATATGAAATGACCCAGAAGGATTTGGTCCAGGGGTATTGTATGTAACGAGAGTTACCAAAGGATACTGTGTGACTGAATAAAATGTGCCTTAAGTTTTTGGGAAAGGTGAAAATTTCGCATCATATTTAACACATAGGGTTTTGTTCTAGCATTCAAATCATGACAAACTTTGAGTGTTGTGAAAAGTCTGCATCCAAATCACTGTTCGGGCCACATATGCCCATAAAGAGTCATCAGTTAATGCAAGTGAAATTTTACATGGAAATTCGTGCTTTTTTAAAATGAACGTATACTATACTGCTTACTGGGAAGAAGTTTTTAATCTTAGCTTGATTTCTTGTCTACATTCTCTTTGCCAAATTTATGAAATGGGTGCTAGCAGCAAACAGTTTGGCAAAGGTCTGTGTTGGTAGTGGAAGGACTTTCTCTTCTGCATGCCTCCGTCCAGCCTGATGGCTTTCATTTGGCCTGTTTAAATCAATAGATGGGCAGTGACGGACAATATTAAGCTAGAGGTAACCAAGAAACTCTCTTTATCATAGTTTCTAAGGTCTTTTAAAATGCTTCTTTCTGACCCATGTGCCAGTCTCTGAATCGTTCCTCTGGGGTGGACCCTGCAAAGGCAGCAGTTCTGTTGGCTGCCTGTCTGGGTAGCGGTTTCCACGCTTACTCTTGTCCCTTACCGCATCTAGAGAAGCAACACTTGCACTGCAGTAGCACTTGGTTTTTGAAATCAGAAGGGTTAAAAACATTACTGCAGAAGTGAAAGATTCATGTTGAGCCCTTTAACACCTATTTTAGAGCTGAAATGCTACATGAAATTATTTAGATACAATAAGCAATAAAAAGAATTGGTTCTGCAGACAGGACAGTGCGGAAATTAGGAAACTCTTTCACTATGAACAAAATAAAAATAGAAATACCTTTCAAAATCACCTTTTCTAGCTTCTGTTGCATATTTTTTTGACAGAATTTCTTTTCTGTCTGTAATATATTGGACAGGCTATTTGCCCTTTTTCACTTACACTACCCCCAAATGCCTTTTTTTTTCCTGGATTCCTCTTACAGAGAACACCCACTACCAAAGTTGCTGGCCTGTTTTCGTTTCATAAGCAGTAAAAAAATTTCTTACTCTGTAATCTCTGAATTAGCCTGGGAGTTTTCTATTTACATATGTTCTTAGCATGAATGCCAAATTTCTTATTGAAAACTAAGTTTTAAAGTCTTGGAGAACTTGCTGAAGTAACTTTAAAACGGATCTGAAACTTAGAAGAAAGTAGGGTGATGTGACACTGTGCTTAATTGTTCTATTCCAAATTTGAAAAATAATTAACTAAATTCTGTTTAACTACTTTTATATTTCACTGCTTCTGCCACCATTGCTAATAATCAATTCTATGAGAACTGATATTTTAAAAATTAACCTCTTTTTGTTTATTCTCTGAATTCTCTTTCTCAGTTCAGAATTTACTGCCTTGAACTAGGGTACTGGTGTAGAAGGGAAGAAAAGTAGTGACTTAATCTTACTAACTTACATAAAATACATAATTTAAATATTAAAAAAATCTCTTAAAGTTTTACAATTCCCTGTTTTCTATACCATTCATTTTTTCTGCAAGGGCAGCAATGTTTACCAAAACTAAGTCTAAATTAACATTTCCTCTGTTGGGCCGCTGCCTGCTTGGTGTCAGCTGTCATCACCAGTATTCTCTAAGTTAAGTCATTAGCAGGGTATTTTCATTCAACTCTGCACTTCCCCCAGTGATACAATTTGCAGTAGTACTGTCCTTCTCACCGAATTAAAGATATCTCTATTTATACCCAGATCTATCCTTGGGGACCTTTAGTAAACCAGGGATATAACTTTTACTGTTCTTCCCAAAGTGACTTTGACCAAATCCACTTTGCTCTGTCCACACTGTTGCTGTACCTTTACAGTTCTGTCATCTCACTATTCCATCACCATCGCTGCCTGTCTTCAATGCTGTACACCCGCTTCCTGCTTTCTAGTCATGATTGTTTTACCCATATGTTTCTTGTTTCCTAAAATGCCTGGGTTTGTGTTATGCAGGAGTATTAGGTCTAATTTCTCCCAGTTTGTTAAGCAGGTTTCTTACTTAATATGCAAACTCTGATGGAGTTAGCATGACAGACTCTGTCATTTCTCATTTCACTTTTCTCAAGTTTCTTAGTCTGATTTGCTGCATTCCTCTCACTAATTGCATCACTTAACCTATTATAATTCTCATAAGTACGGTAGGTAGATGTTTCTGCTTTTTGTCTATTATTCTGCTGCTTATCATTCTTTATTCATTGCTGTGTTCTCATAGGCCTAATTCTGCTCTCCTGCTTTTAAACAAAGCCTAAAGACTACCTGAAGTCCTATTACTCTTTTCTCCTTTTTTAATTACAGGCACATTTTAGCAGTTATACAAATTTTGATCCTAAAAAGTGGTATCAAGTGCAACAGGTATCAACTGGAGTCTCTTCTCCTGGTCTCTGTACTCTGTGCAGAAGGGAATTTCAATCTTACTAAATCAAGATGAGAGTGAAAGGATAAGACAGCTCTGAAAATGTTTTCAGTCGGGAAGTTTGTGCCAGCAGAATACTGCACCGATGGGGGAAATGGAAGGCGTCTTCCAGGGAGCAGGCAGGCTATACTTAGTGTTAATGACAGACATATAGAAACTGCCACAAGAAGTTTGTCTAGCTCTGACAATAGCCAGAACTAATTCCTTCAGAGTTAGGTAAAGGATGAACAGTTCCATAATGGCTTGCTCCCAGAAAGACCTTTTTTTGCCTTGTCTTGTTGATTTTTTTTTCCCCACAAGGATGTCCAGCTTTCTTCTTAGTAGGCTTGTGATCAAGACTGTCACCATAAATGATCCATTAAGGGGAGAGAGCTATCTGTAATTATTTTTCAATTTCTTGCTCTTCAGTTATATTCAATTCATCCCTATTCTATTGTAGTTGGTAGCAATTTTCAGTCTGATCCTGGCTTATATTTGCTGTTTGGAGTATATTTACTTTGTCCAGTTTTATTAATATACTGTTTATTTACATAGATTGTATGTACTCTAGCTTTCTGCACTGCATTCTTGATGCATCCTAATGTTTTGTTTGGCCTTACTAGATATTAGAGCTGTTTTGCATTTAGGAGAAGCCACTGCAGAGCTGCTTGTGTTATTTCAAGTCCGCCTTCCTGAGCCTGAGTTAATTAGAACCCACTGAAAGTTACAAATAGTTCAGGCGGTATGAATTACCTCATGTTTTCTAAAGAATTAATTTTGTTTGCTATCACATAACCACTCAGGTAGTATAATTAGGTCCCTTTGAAATTCCTCAAAGCCTTGCAAAAACCTTCCTTTTTTACCTTTTTCAACAATCTTGGCAAAATTGTCATCTGATTCTTTTTATATAATAATTAAAGATCAGACAATACAGATACTAGAGCATAAAGTTACTGCACACTGCCATGTATAGTATCAACACAAAATGTACTACCTTTCAAGCCTGGATTATACTACCTAGTTTTAATGAGGGATTTAGTTTATTTCCCAGAAATTCAATCTCTTTGTCTTTAGATTTCTTCAAATCTTTTATTTATGCTCTGTTTAGGTCTGGTGGTATGCTACTTTTTAAATTAGAAGCTTGCTCCTGCAAATCTTCTTTTGACTCCATCTCTGGTGGTAACTCAAAGTAGCTTCATGGCAAAGAAGAAACATGCAAAAGATGAAGAAATATACTACGGAATATTTTAGCTTTTCAGCAGTATCCTTCATCCTATCATGATTTCCCCTAGTTTTCTCTTTGTTCCTCTTTGGTCAAGAAGTTGAGGAGTTTTCTTTCTATATCTTGCATAAAAAATAGTTCCTGTTATACTTTTAAAAATTCCTCTTAATGTTTTATCTGCTGTAGTTTATGTTCCTTTTTATTGGATTCATGAATGTTGGATTTCTGTATTCTACAGGATAAATAATTTGGCTTTTCTATTTAGCAACACTTGGCTTATAGTTCTCCTACTGTTTCTCTTTTCGTTTTAGGAATATCCCTGGGTTTTGGTATACCCCTTCTTCCCCCATAAATCTGTAGGTTTTATTTTCTCTTCTTTTCTTTGCTTTAGGTCCATCATTTCATTATCCTCTTTTTTCCATTTTTAAGATTTCTTTTCTAAAATTTAGTATCACAACAGTAAAGCAGGATCTTTCCTGTCACAGAGATGTTAAACTTAATGAAACTATAGTGATAATTTCTAAATGGCCTGGCTGGAATCAGTATTAATACTCAGCATTGATATACTTAGATTTGTATGTTCAAAATCCTACACAGACAACCAAAAAATAATTCTGTTCCTGAGAAAGAGATGAGCAGTGTTATCTGGATTTTAGAGGTTAAGAAACAGCAAGGGAGAGTGGTTCACTTAATACCATGCCATGAGTCATTCTGTGGGCTGGCCTCTCGGCGGCAACATCTCTGAGGTGCCAGAGGAGCAGGCTCTAATGTCAAGGTAGAATACAGGTGACTACAAGTAGTTTTTAGAATTCTTTTCTTTTCTTCTCTTCTTTGCTAGGGGAACTATAATGAAGCTTTTGAATATTTCAGTCAGGCTTCTGAGGCAGCAAAAACTTTAAATAACTTGCCCTTAGTGGGTGAAACAAAGACTTACTGTGGCATTGCGAAGGCTCATAAACTGATGGTGGCATTTAACAACCATATAGAAGCAGAAGATCCCATCAGCCTCAAGTACCTGCTGGCATGGAAGGAGAACAGAAGTGACATGTGCACTGACCCTCTTACAGTCGGTAAGACATTGGTTATGAAACACATTAGTGCTGTATTGTCCTCAATGTTTAAGTCATTTTTCTTGTAGAGTTTTATTAAATTATTTCCTGGGTTTAATCCTTATACTGAATGAAGGTTGGTTAGGTTTGCTCCTTTGTGTGCTTATTTTAAAGGCTGAATTAAATAGGTTTAAATACAACATAGCAGGGAGAAACAGATAGTAGTAGTTGCTATGGATGATAACTTACTTTTTTCAATGCTGTTTTCAAATACATCACAGTTAAGGGCAAACGGTAATGTATTAGTTTAGCCACATATTATTATTTTAATCTTTAAAGAAAAGAATAGTAATAATCTTCATTTGCAGTCAGTTTGTCAAGTGCATCCAAAAATACGTTCCCTGTTACTAAAAGTAGGAAGTAATTTCTGCTTGACATAGTGGACATAGTTCTGAATTCAGAAGAACATGCTGTTTTATTTTTGGCGTCCTTATACTTGACATTGGAGGGGAAGAAAAAAGAAAGCAACTCTGTGATTTCTTCACTGTGTTTCCTTGTCTCAGATAAAGAGTAGAGGAAGACTTTGTGTGGAGTAGACCTCTTTCTTCGTGGGTTAAATTTTCTTTGCTTTTTTTCCCCCTGTGCTATATGTTAATAGAAGATAAACTGAATTATGCATTCAATCCATGTATTGATAGTATTAAGCTGTATTGTACTGACAGTATTAAGCCATATTGTACTGGAGAAGGAAAAGGGGTAAGTCTACTCCACCTTAAAACTTTCCTCTCTGCATTCCTGTGGAGAGGTGTGAACCTGGAGTCCAGCGGAAATAAATGACATCTGGGGCAAAGTCATAATATGGAGCTTCAGAGTTACTGTGTCCAAATTCCCTCAATTATCACACTCTCAAAGACAAAGAACTGCTTGTCTGCTGTTTTCTTGTATACCTTTTCCTTTCATAGAATTGGAACAATTAAGTATAACTTCAGTTGTGAATTTTATATATAAAATTAGTGGTTAATAGCCTGGTAAGTGAAGATGTTAGCAGTTTAACAGGAGCCAGGATACCAGAGGCAACACTGGAAGCAACTGAGAGTTGTGGAATGAGGACATTCATTGGCATGCTGAAGAGAGAACAAATTAGCCAGCACTCTGTTTAGAGTTCCAGTGATGGTAACAAGGCAGTTCTTTCTCGATGATAATGTGTTTCTTTTTCAATGAATATATACATATATTTATGATTTTTGCCTCAATAAGTGAATATCCAGCACACTCACAAATTTTGTCGACTGGCAGAGTTAACTGGGGTCATGTCTCCTGCAAGGGATAGTAGGTTTCTAGACCTGTAGCACAGATGCCAAGAATTCCAACAGAGCTGGTCAAAGAAGAATCCAATGTCAAGCAATTTTATATGCATTTGTATGAGGATCATTAGCTGTAGCTGGTGCAAATAGGAGGTCAACAAAAATCAACAATGGCAACAGCAAAAAAACAGGACCCTCAAAGAGATAGGGTGATCTTTGTATCTTCAACTTGTATTTTACTTCTTGCACCTAAAGAGGTTTTCTGTTCAACTTTTATACATCACTTTTTCCAACCAGTTGTGAAACTCGTTTATATCCTGAAGTGATATGTGCCCCTTTAAGCTCAAGCTTCGTCCTCCTCTTTAACAGTACTTCAGGGATAGAAAGAGTATGATTAGAAAATCCCTTTATGTCCTGGCAAGCATGGTACCAGAAACAAGTTTTGCCTGCTGAGCTTCTCTTCCTTCTGTATTTCTGCCTAGTTTACCCTCTGTTACTTTTGGTATTACAGTTTTCATTTGAGTTCCAGTTAACTCCAGGAACCCTGTGGCTACTGCATATTTAGCAGCTCTTCCAGTTCAATATCATTCTTCTCATTAGCACTCCAAGCTTGCTCTCATGATACCCAGATTACATCCAGGAAAACATAGTGTCACACTGTCAGCACAATCTGTAACGCTCTTCATATTGTGTGTGCCAAATCTCTCATTAGTACTGGCATTACATTTTTAATATCTTTGTCTGGCAAAACATGACCTGGCACCAATTCAATATGAGGATTCACTGGCTTTGAGTTTCAGGTGCAGCCTTTATCCTACCTTCCAGGAGAATGTCTGTGCATCCTATGATAACTCATCACTTTGGAAATTCCTGCTGTGATAATAGGAAAGTATTTCTAGCTCTTTCAAACAGCTCAACATCTACTAGATTTTTCTCAGTCTTTTTGAGGATAAAACAGCTAAAGAAAAGATACAATGGTAGTTCTTAATCCGCAGGGGAATTTAATGAAAGGAAGAAGGAAGGTAGTAAGTTTTTATTTCTAACTGTTCTGACTGAATAATTTTTCTGTGACAAAGAATAAGAGTGGTTTCTGTATTCTTAGGCAAAAGAAATACTTAGGCTAGTGGAGGAACAGTAACATTTAAATTCAAGTACTGCCATATACCTTATGTCTTTCAACCGAGGCTTATTTTCTAAATCAATCATTTCAATAACCAGGCAGGAAGACTCATTAATTACTCAATTTACCTCAACATTTATTAATAAAATGGATGTTTTGACCAAAGTTGTCATGGACAAAAGGGATGGGATTGTCACAAAAGAGTGTTTATAAATACAAAGGAGAATGTGTTTTTATCTGCTACATTTGACTCTGTCACCTGACTTCACTTACAAGAGAGTTATTTCTGCCATTGTGAGATGCCACTGCAAGACCAAATATGTTTTTATTGATTTTTTTGTTCAGTGTAAAAAAAAATGTATATAAAAAAAATTAGTATCAGAATCGGTAGGAAAAAAGGCTTGTGACTCCATGTTAAAGCCTAAAAAGGACCCACAGCATGACTAACATTGTCTGATGAGAAAATATTTCACAGATCTTTCAATAAATAATCTCCTGACTTGCTGCCTTCTAGAAGGTAGAAGAATAATTAAAGGTGCTGAAGGCAGGAAAATTTTGGATCAGATTTTGGATATGGATTACATGAAATGCTGACCAGGAATTGTGTTTTCTGTGAATCTGGCAGCTCTCGGTCCAGGTCGTTGCATCTGGCAGGGCTGTGCCTCAGCAAGAGACCTTGGATGCCTGAAATCCTCTAAACATTTTTAAGAGTAGACTTAAAATGTGTTGTTTTCCTCATACTAAAAAGTCTTCAGTTGTTTTCTTGAGAAATGTTTTGTGCTTTTGACCACAGTTTAGATTTACATTTCTTGACTTTGGAGAACTTTGCAAAATTGATGCATTTTACCATAGGTTTTCTGTGTTTGTTTTGCTGGATTTTTTAATAATAGCTACAAATGCAGCATAAATGATTGTCGTACCCATATCATCAGTTTTGAGTCTTATAATCAATGAAATTATCTTGTTCCATCAACTTCAGCATAATCAGGACTATTTCTAGCATTCCTCTCGTGAGCAGCCTTCAATGTGATTTAAAATGCATGCACCAGCTAAAACTACAGCTTGGAAAATACAGTCCAATGAGCTTTTGCTCTTACTCCCAAATACGTAGTTCTTCAATGTTTTTTCTCCAGCTCCCTCATAGATGTATAGAATGGTACATTCCATAATGTGAATGTGTCCTTTTTGTTGTGTAAGAAGTTAAATTGTCATCATAACAATTCAAATTTCTAAAAGCTCTGTAGGATGTTTTATAGTCATTTATCTGTAAAAGATGCGGCTAGCACAAAATTGTTAGTGTGTTGAAGAACAGAGATCTTACCAGGTGCATTTTAGACTGAGCCTGTGTGTGACTGTCGTTCATTAATAAAAGGATTATCCCTAAAGAATGGTAAGGTCGGAAGTGAGATAAGAGATCAAAGATTACACTAAACGAATTCTGTTAATGTTCCTCTACTGTAACTTACCACAGCCATGTAATTTATGGGCCATTTTGGTGATAGTGTCCAACAGTAGAACAGTCTGCTTCATAATGTGATAAACTGCTTTTTTACTGTCTCTTCTTTCTGAAATACACTAATTCCAGGAAAACTTCTAACATTACAAATCTTGTCTTTCCTCCATTAATAAATTATGTTAGTTACCTCAAATGCATGCTAAATAAAACTGTTATGCCATGGCACTGTACCCAAAATGCTTGACTGTACTTTAGCAAATCAAAACCAATCTTCATCAGGAATGTGCATTATAAATTATACTTTATGTTTATCCAGCAAATGTTCATTGGTGGTAGCAGATTTTTTGATCTGAGAATATTTAAGAGAAAGAAAAGATATGGTGCACTGATCAAAACTACAAAAACAGCAAGTCTTTATACCTTATACACAGATATACATCCATAAAATAGTTCTTATGTGATGTCAGTGGAAAGGTAGAGGCTTGTGTTAGCAGGTTCCTTTCACTGCATATTTCATATCCAAAGCTCTGTCATAGATTTTGACATACCATGATACTGATGTGGCACTACCTGAGCTGTGCACGTGCATGCACTCCCTCAAAGCCACTGTTTGTGAGTCTGTTACATTGTTCGGCTCATTTATTATTTAGTAAGTTCTATTCTGCAGTTAGCACGTACAGAAAGCAAATATATAGACTTGTATGGTGACTGAAATTAGCATGCAGTCTTAATACTTTCTGTTAACATGTTTCTTCTTGATAGTATATTAGTGGGTTTTGTAACTAACTTGTTGAGTAAAGATAATTAAACGTAAATGCTGTCAGTGACTAAGTAGCTAGGCTGAATTTGAACAGGCCAAGCTGATTTTCTTCCCAATGACTGCTGTAAAGGAGATGGGAATGATTCAGACCCTCGTTTTGGGAGGCGGAGAGCATGCCCATGCCTCCCAATGACCTTTTGGGTCCCTCCTTCCCTCTCAGGGGTCTGTTTGCTGTGCAAGAGTCTGGAGATAGGATCTGTAATGGACCCTGCTTCAAGCTTTATATGCCTATGAATTATGTCAATAGCAAGTTATACAAACTGAGTGTTTATTTAATTTTTTCAGAATACGTTGTTAAGATGACCAAAAGTAATGAGAAATAGAAAAGATTTTAGAGACAGATTTTGGTCATTTCTCAGAAAACTCAACTGAACATGAAATAAGGGAATTATTCACTTGTTCACACTGTTAAATAAGAATTATGATTTTAAATTATGGAAAGGAAGTGTGTGACCAAGTACAGACTCCAAGGCTGTCCCTGTGCCAGAGGCACAAAGGCTCACTTCTTAATAAGCGTGTTTCAAAAGTAGCTCAAGTGCTTCAGTGTCCCCTTCTGAAATTCACAGGATGGCTTCTGCGCATTTTTGTGGGGTTTATCAGATAGAATAATTTTTTCACTTCTGGAAAAACACTGTGGTTAGAAATGCCAAAATATATACAGTTATGAAAGTGATTACCAAAAAAAAAGTTGAGAGGTGGTTCCATCATTATTTCTTTTTTCCTTAAAATTTTCTAAACTTGTACTGCCTCTTCTTATTCACATTACCTAGCACTCATCAGGTGCTGAATTTTAGCTTATCTCACTTTTAATTTAAAAACATCTCCATAATTTTTTATAATGCTGTACCTTTGGTAATAATAACAAATACCTTAAGTAAACGTTGTAAAACAGCATGCTTACATATAGATGTTGATGACATGGAACAGGTGTATTTCAGAAAAGCGGCTTATGTGGATGTGATTCATATATCTCATGTTATTTATTATTAATTGGGGTTTGGGGTTTAAGTATTTGATTGTCTGCTTAGTGATATACTCTGATATTTTTAGAAAATGAGAGTGATTATTGCTTGGACTAGAGAAAGAATCAAGTGTGAAGAGAAGAACTGAGGGTGACAGGGAAGTTTTTTGGCACATTGTGATCAGTGGCCAGACGCACCAGATTCTCAACAAAAAGTCTGAGAACACCATTTAAACATCTATGTCAGTTTTGCCATGAGTGCAGTAGCTTGTTCTCTTTTCTGCTGATGGCTGAAGTTTGTATGAAAAAACATGACAGGGGAGTGGGGATATTCAGTGTTCTTGTGCTTTGTACAAATGCACCATCCAGGGTTTTTTTCTTGTGATTTCTTTTTAAATACTGCCTTAAATAATTGGGAATTGCTAGACAGGATCAGATCTAAGCCAGGTCTGTGGATTGGCAGCACCACATTTGAGATGAGAGTTTGTGGAATATTTTAATGTTTAACCGTGGAATAATGTGTTAGGAGAGGTTTCTTCATAGTCTGCCAAGGGTTGGCAGTTCTTGTATGTCTAAGTGGTATTATAACTTCAAAAAGTTCACTATCATTCTATCTAATGTGATTGTAAGTGTTCTTGTCATCTACAGTTATATAAAAACCTCTTAGCCAGAGGAGAATTTGGTTCTCATCTAGATTTTTCTTCCATCTGATACTTTCTATGAAACGTCTAAATCTTGCCATGCATTTGCTTTAGACACATTCTGTGCTAAACATCGGTGGCATCCAGCTGTATTTTCTCAGACAAGCTTTCTAGATCAGCAGAAACTGGTTCCCTAAATAAGGTGAATTGTTCTTTCTTGTAGAAAAAGAATGTTGGAAGTGGTGTTCAAACTACAGTATGTTGTCAGACCCTTTAGTGTAGCTTTATGCACTGAACGAGCGTAGCTTCGTGCACTGCACTGTCAGTACTTCTACCAAGAGTGGAGTTCCTTACCAGTTTAAAAAGTGAAAATTTTCAGGGCAGAAGTGCAGTCCTGCACTGATTCTGTAGGGCACTTGAATGGTGCAAAAGAAATTGAAGCTCTTGCCCAGCCACATTAGGTCACTTCTGGAGAAATCTTGATTTGGAGGCACCTTAGACGGTTTCGGTTTGCCTGCAGTCCAGAGCATAAGAAATGCATTGACAAAGAGAAGCATCATAAAGCAGAACAGCTGGCAGCTGCTGTGCTCTGGCTGTCCCCTGATGGCTGCAGGGCCAAAGGAGGAATAACCAGTTGGCATACTTTGAAGTGGCCCTAGGGCTCCTCCACACGTGCCCATCATAGGCCCCTTTCCATTGCTGCATACCTGAGCAGAGATGTCTCTGGTGGTTTTATGCGCTTGTTCTCAAAAGGGAAAATTAATCCTCAGAAAGAACCAAAAGCAGACTTTTATGTTTTTGTTTAATATTGAGAAGGTTGTTGTCATTTAGTTTATAAAGAACCTTTTATTGGTGCTGTCTGCAAACATGCCAACTGAGAGAGATTGACCTCAGGCCAACATGAAAACAGTTCTCTGCCGCAAACCCTTCCTTACCAAAAGCTCTCCAACAATCTTTGGACACAGAAAATCAAAGCCAAGACAAAGAAACTGTATTCAGTGCATATTTTCTGTAAAAGAACGCCTAGATCACCTCAGGAGTCACAGCCAGTGTATCGAACACCTTCCTTCTCCTTGGTCTCCCAAGCCAGCTTTCTTTTCTGCATCTCTGAGGGTCTTTTTTTCTGAGATGCCTTCCCCCACCTAGACATATTCTTTTGTGTTCCTCTTATGTTTAAGTAACAAATTGCAGTTTTTATTAAGACTCTGTGGTCTGAAGATAGTCAAGATTTAAATGATTTACATTTAGAATGATCCAATCTATTTTAAAAAGTGAAGTGTCATACTTCCACAGTTAATGTATTTGTGAAATCATATTTCTTTTGCCCAAAAATCCACCTCTCTTTTTATTCTTTTCTGTAATCTTCAGGAATATTTTGAGATTTTTTTGAACAGTTTATGAAACAGTTATTTTGTTTTTGTTTCTTCTCCTTCCCTGTCTGTTCTGTGCCCTTCTTCTCTTTTTTCTCTCCTGTTCTTCGCTTTTGTATTGCAAATCATGCTCTCTCCCTTTTTGGCCCCACATCTTCATCCCAAACCCCAATTTTATCTGTGTTTCCAGTCAATGTTTAAGGAGCATAAGTCAGTTACCTCTGTACCCAGTAGCTAGCATCTCAATCTATACCTTATTAGGTACATCTTTTGTGCTTGTAGTAGAATCAATAGGGATTTTTTTTAAGAGTGGTGTTTCCGTTTTTTCATACTTATGGTTTTGGCACTGTTCTTTATGCTCTGTGGTTTTATTACATTGTGATCAGAGAATACACTGGAAACAATCACACTTCATATTGAGTATCTTGGTAAACTGGTTAATAGAAAATTGTTAAGTATCAAAATAGCCTTTAAAGAGATCTTAATCACCTGTGCGAATGGATTGACTAAGTTTAAGTATACAACTAGGTGATTAATTAGCTTGAAGATCCAAATGCGTGCTTAAGTAGATGACCATGCCCTCAGGCTCATCCACTTGTTTCCACTCACTCAGTTAAGCATTCAAGATTATCTGTAATACAGACTATTCCCATTGAAGGGCTCCTACAAGTCTTGCCACAGAGCCAAATAATTATACAGTATTTTCCATAGTGTGTCATACAAGCACATCATTTTGAACATGTACCTACTATCCTGTAATACTGATATTAATAAGTATCAGAGTAATTGATCAGGGGAGGCTAATTTGAAATTGTTCTGAATCAAAGGGGTTTTTCACTTTTTTTCCATGGTTGCTACGGTGTTTTAATACAATTCCTTTTCCTAAAAAATTCTGACATATTTTTTTCATTTTTGAGATGTAGCTTCTATGGATGTTAGTCAAACACAATGTAGCTGGTGTCAGCTCCTGTGGGGCATTAATCTTCTGCAGCAGTTTTTGAAATGGAAACTGCAAGTGCCCAGCACCTCTCATAGCTAAACCTTATGCTTATTCATATGCGAAAGATAATGTCTGTGAAAGCCAGTACTCAAACCGTGTCTTTTTTGTGAAGGTGTATTTCATGCTGTCTGATATCTACAGATGACGTGAACATAGACATCGAGCTGTCCGATTGTGTCTACGCATCTCAACTGGGCATCTAGGTGATAGTACTGTGCATTCAACTCATTGCTGATATAAAATTGAACCTGAAAAACAGAGGATGAGTGTGCCGTACGGTAGTCTTGCTCAGCTCATGTTGTGCACCCAAGGAATCTGAGGAATAGGAACTCCAGATCAGTAGCTGGTGTCAAGGAAATCAGAATTTTATAGCTGGCAGGAACAGGAGGGAAGGGAGAAGCATGCTGCACGGTGTTGGGAGTTCTGGGCTGTCCGTTGGCTTCTTATCCTGGGTGCAGCGCTTGCAGCCCTCTGTTTACCTTACACTTTTGTTCTCCGGGTGGAAAATGTCACTTCAGGGCGCTGTGGACCCCAGTCCTTTGACTCCAGCACCTTTCAATCTGCTGAACAGCATCTTGAGTGTAATTCCCCAAGAGTGATCTCATCCTCACTGGTACCTTTAGCTCAGTTTTGAGAAGAATATTAAAGCAAATTATATTTTAATTTGCTGATATTCATGCAAGTCTGCATGCCTATGCTGCAGTAAGAAGAGAATCGAGATGAAACATTGACAATTTTAAGCATTAGGAAATCAACTGATATACTGGAGGATAACTGGGTTTGTGTTCTTCTCATCTCTCTCGTATCTTGAAATGGCTCACTGTTTACATAGGGGAAAGCAATACTTCTTTTGCTGTTTAAAACTGTTAGTAATGACTGCAACAAGTTAGCTGTGATTACCAGAGAAAGATTGTTCAGGCTGATGACTTTGAAATTTGATTTAGATAAATTTAATCTGGTTTTAGTTCAAAATAAAATATTTCTTTCTCTCACATACTTTGATAAGTTTTTAATGATTGTTCTGCAATTATATTAGTTGTTTGGAAGGTGTCTGTGCATATGGAATATATGTACATATATTTGTACATACAGAGAGAGAAACTGTATGGCAAAGAGAGGAAATTGTTGCAACTATGCTAAAAACTGTGGACCAAATACTGCTTTTTGTTATGTCCACAAAATCTTGTTGATTTGAGGGGGGTTGCACAAGTGTAACTATGAGCAGAATTTGTCCCTTTTATCTGAAATGCATTGTTAAAAACTTCTAGGTAAGTAGAGGTTCAAATAACTGGGGGAATTGCTAGGTATGGTTTTCATGCTGGAGAACATAACCTCGATAAAAGGGAGGTTCTGATTGAAGGTGTTCTAATAAATAGATTTTAGTATATTATATTTTGTATTTCCAAAGA
Source organism: Sagittarius serpentarius (assembly GCA_034782735.1). Lineage (NCBI taxonomy): Eukaryota > Metazoa > Chordata > Aves > Accipitriformes > Sagittariidae > Sagittarius > Sagittarius serpentarius. Next base: position 22,018,950 of record JAVKLA010000007.1, on the reverse strand, counting down.
GTGTTGCTTGAGCTTTTATGTTGAGAAGCACTGGGAAATATATTACTCACTAATCATAGTTGTAGTATGTTTAAGGAATGATCATGAAACTAAAATCCGGAAGATGGAGGAAGAGTTCTAATACAGCCATAGGAAAATACGGGGTTAAAGTGGACTATATTTTAAGCAGTGTTCAGTTGACTTGCTGTGTGGGGAGAGACTGAGCAGTCCTGGCTAATGACTTGTAGGTACTGAATCCTCAGGTCTCTCAGGTGGTTTCACTCGACCAGTTTCAGCAGAATGATGAAAAGGTTGAGATAAAATAAACTGACAGTTGCTACTCATCGCAGGCAGCAAGCTGTACCCTGGCAGATGAGACCCTGGGAGCCCTCTTTTTTTAAACAAAGGCTTTCACTGCAGTGAGCAATGAACTCCACACAAAAAGGGAAAAGGAGAGAGAGATTGGCAGCTGGTGACCGACAGGAGGAGGGAAAGGAGGGAAACTGAGAAACACAGCAATTGTTGGCTAATTAGAAGCCATTCCCACCTACTTAATACCAACCCATTAAGCAGAAAACACTTTTCATCTTACTCTCGCTGCTGCACATGACATTATACTCCAATCAATACCCTCCCACTGGCTGCCCCACTGCCCACAAATGAATACATTGCAGTTCAAGAATGCAGTAATTGAGTTGGGGCAGTGAAACTGCAGCTCACAGTCAAGATCTTTCTCTGAAGATATTAATGCAGTGTTTGTGATGCTTGGATAAAGAAATCAAATCCCTATATTGACAGCTGTCAGCAACTGGTAAATGGACGCAGTCAGCAATGAATCCATTTTAACCTTTGATTGAAGAGACAATAAGTGTTTCTTTTCAGAGTATTTTTTCCCCTTTGAGTAAGAGACCTAGGGCTTTTGCACCCAGATGTTTAGATTTTCCAGGGCATTTTGCAGTCTGGTCCTCGGTTATACTTACAGAATATATATATGCACGTCATTATGTACATGCAGCAGTACATCTCTGTATCAATACATCTCACAGGCTTCCCTGTTTTCTGGAAGGTTTTGAGGTAGCCCTAACCTTTTAAAAGCATTTACAGCTGCTTGTTTTGTTGGGGTTTTTTTGGGTTGGGTTTTTTTGGGTTGGGTTTTTTTTTTTAGTTTTGTAGGCTACATATACTCAGGCTATTTTTTTATTCCTTTTTAAGTCCTACTATGATTTTTAGGGGTTACCTTAAAATGTACAGTTTGGTCCACAATAGTACATTGTGCAGCAGATCCAGGATCTTACATTTCGATCATTAGGATCTTACATTTAAGTTCTGCATTTAGATTCTTGCAACCTTTTTTTCGAATTAAATCCCTTGTTCCCTGAGCCATCTGGAGGTGGTAATACTATGCACAATCTGCAGCATAAAGTAACACTGTGCAGACTGCAGTACAATTCCTTCTTCGTGCCAGTTTTGTCACCACAGAATCAAAGCACCAGGACACTGTTACTCTCCCTCCTTGCTTAGCCTGAAGAAGAGATTGGTGTAAGTCTTTTGGAAGTGCTGGAAGGAAGTTCCAACCCAACACATGACATCTCTCCATCCCTTTCAATTCCAAAGTGAATTGGGTACCACTTCAGGAACTTAGATTCCTTACAGTGCAAGTTTGAAACCATCTTTTCGACGCAGATAAATTGCGTACTGTGACATCTGATATGTGCAGAAAGAGACTACCATCATGTGTGCTGTTCATTGTCATAATAATATTGTGGCATTTGCAGTATGGCATTTCTTCAGATGCTGTTTGCTGAAGTACTTCTTACACACATAATGGTATAATGCGCTGTTAACTTGCCTAGCTGAGCCTTGAACCCTTGAGTTAGGCATTATGTATTTGCAATAAGTTAGCCTGCTACTTGGGGGTCTCACGATTTAACAGCTTATCTATATCTGAGTAAGAATAGTTAAAGCTGAGTATAGTCAATAAGGCTGACACAGTAGTAGCAAATGTTTTGCATGTTTTGAAATTGTAAGCCAAATACAACAGACTGCTACTTTGTTGCCTCTTTCCATTTGTATTACAATATTTTAAGCTTATTAGTATAATTATAATTAATTTTCACTCACTTCATCTCCAATATTGTAAAGCACCTTTTCAGCCACCCTCTTTGTGTGTGAGCCCCGGGGTTTCTTTTGACACGTTAATGACAATCTTAGAAAAAGATTTGTCCTCAGTACAGTCTGTAAAGAGGAAAGAATCATCTTCTGATGGAGAAAGCTGGAATCTTCGCCACTTGTGAAGATGCAAGTACCCAGGACATAGGAGCTGAATATGATAAGGCAAGGAGACAGAGGATACTTGGATAGGGCAATCAAAGATACATTCAGATTCCATGTAGGTACAATCTGCTTTTTTTAAACAATCTAGTTCTAACATTTGTTTCTGTAAACTATTGGACTTCGATTCATTTAAACACAGAGGTGTGCAAGTTCAGTCTTACTTTGACTAGATGCCAGTTAGGAGGATCAGAGGCAGGCTAGGGAAAATGTGAAGAGCAGTTGGCAGTCTTTCTGTTTCTCAGTGCCAAAGCCTGTGGGGTTAATTTGAAGATACCCAAATCACCTTGGCAGCATCATCTCTAGTCTTTTCCAGAACTGTGGAATTTAATGAACCAGGACAATAAACATAGGATCATAGAAAAATAGTAATGGAAGGGACTTTAAGAAGTTGTCTTCTCCAGCCCCAGTGTAGGAGCAACTATATTTACGTCATTTCTAAAATAAGTTTGTCTTGCCTGTTCTTAAAAAATACCTGGCAATGGACCTTCCACAGCATCCATGGACAATCTGTTCTAAAGGGTAAAATGATGCAGGAAAAGGAAAAACCTAGAAAGTTTTTCCTTTAGGTCTAAAGTTGTCTGTAGTTCAAACTCTGTATCTATTCAATGAGGACTTCAAATACATTCCTTCTGTCTTTGCAATAACCTTGGGGAAAGGAATTATCTGACAAATGCTGGGGTCTAGAAAAAATTTTATAGTGATTTCTGAAAAGGATGGTTCTAAGGATTACTTAGTCTAAGTATTAATTAGGTGTAGTTCCTTCTTATGAGCACAACTGATGGAAGGAGGTATAAAGAAGACACAAGGATCCTGTTTCCTTTTTATTTATTTTCCAGCTACATTGTCCAGTAAGACTAGTACATATCACTCAGCTGGGCACAGTAGGTTGGTATGTGCTCCAAAAGGGCAGGAAGAACAAGGGCTTCACCAGCAAAAACCCAGACCAATGCGGAGGGAAGAGTTGCTGCTTATTCTTAAACGGTCTCTCTAAGTGCTGGGAAGCTTTGTTATTCAAAGTTTCTTACATAATTCAGGACTCTTCTCCTTATGTGAGTTTCTAAGGCAGGAAAGCAGCTAGATTTCTGAATTCATCTTATTGAGTTAATCCACTCATACTTCAACTCTTACTAGAGATGCAACTGAACTCAAATGAAATGCTTTAGATCCTTATTTACAATTGAGGATGTTTCTTCTAGAAACCTAGAAGTGAGATCTGAACGGTCTCTTTATCCATTCTAGACTGTATGTTTTGATACTTCAAAAACCAGACTGATTTTTTTCCAGGTTCAGAGTTCAGCAATTGAATCCATATCCTCAAATAAATAAAACTACAGTACCGCTCTATGCCTTCAGAACTTTTGATTCTCATAAAGCTGTACTGAGTCCTGTTTCGCCAGTATTTTGTAATGAGAAATCAAAATATTTACAAGCCAAATGGCTCATTTTTTGAGACCTTATCAAAGGCTTTTATTCCCTTTTCATCAATTTTTTTTTCCTCCCATAGCAACTTAATTAAGCCGTTTTTTGCCTGATCTTGGAGCCCCTTCTAATAGACTTACCTGCAATAGTTCCCTAGCTCCAAGTTCTCAAGTCAAATTCTTTTCTAAATGTCACTCCTCTTTCTATCCTAAACAAGATTTAACCATAGCTGCCTCCATTAGTAAGAGCTTCCTACAGAGAAGCGTCTGAGAAGCTGGCAAGGCTATTGTTTGCATAGGACTCATTCATGAAAAAAAGTCTGAGGCTGTATTTGTCTTCTGCAGAAGTCATAACCGAGGGAATAACGTACAAAAACCATCAGTCTTCAAAAAGATCAAATGATCAATAAAACCCACTCAAATTGCATCCAGCAAGCATTCTGTGCAAGGAGGCACTGCTTCAGGAAAATGGCTTCATCATAGTTGAACAGAAAGGGTATCCTGTGGAAGCAGTCAGGGCCGTGCAGTTAGTTGATCTTCAATACTACTCCATGTGAAATAGAGGTGTGGGTTTGATTTTCTTCTACCAATTTCAGTCATCTCACTCTGCTGTGAATGCTCCAGATTGATAGATGGAGCCTCTCTGGAGAAAAAGGATGTTTCTTTCCCCTGCTTACATGTACACCAAGCACTGCAGAGACACATACTGCTTTGGTTTTTATATTGTGAGATGCCACTGTGTTTGGGGAGTGTTTGAGAGAGGGGTGTTCCTAATGGAAAGAAAGAAGACAATTGTTTATGAGCATTGGCTATTGGCAGGCTCAAAGTGAGATATGTTGTCCTTTATTGATTTCCATAAACTTGAGCTTTGTGTTCAAATCATTGAGTTTTCCGTGCCTCTCTAGCTGTAGACATTTTCAAGTATTTGTCTCTAAGGATGCATGTGTGGGACCTGCTAATGTCCAACATAAACAGTCACATTTAGTTAAGGGGAAAATTTTTTTTTTTCCTAACCTTGTAATTTCTGCGTACAGAGAGCTTTGTGGTTGAGATACTAAGGGGGCTGTTGCATTTTATTTAGACTAGACTGAAGTTTCCAGTATGCCTGAGAATCTCAGTCTCCATGGATAAAACAAGGGCTTAAGAGCTTCTGAAGTAATCATTACTTAGAAGACCAAAGGATTGTGCTCTACAGCTTCCTGGAAACAGACGAAAAAAGTTTCCCTCCATCAGTGTTGTTTTAATTCTGATTCTGAGGTGTCAGCAGTTGATGATGTGTGTGATTGCTGCAAGAGTTAGCTGAAACTTTTTTATTTAATATTTTAAATGACAGTTTTGATTTAAAAATGGGTTATTCTTCTCTGGGGG
>JAVKLA010000007.1:21975691-22013751 GCA_034782735.1 Sagittarius serpentarius | reverse complement strand
AAAATTTTTTATTTAATATTTTAAATGACACTTTTGATTTTAAAATGGGTTTTTGGTCTGTCCCCCCCCCCCCCCCCAATAAATTCAGTTTGGTTTTTGGATTAATCCTAACTCTTCAAAGTTGTCTCCATTGGCTGATTTTGGTGCAGTTCTCCAGACTGTACCTCCAGACGGCACAAAACAAATATATAAATACATATATATACATCTGGCAATTGCCTAAGTGGTAATCTTCCTGTTTCACATACCTACGTGAGACCCATCAGGTTCTTGCATGTTTGCTTTGCTATACACAATTTTATTTCTCTAGTTTGAGATTTAGCCAACTTTTTATATGCCAAAAGTAAGATCAACAAATCATTATTAGCAAATATAGTCACCTAAAAAAATTGGCCTTTAGAACAATCTCAGATTACGCCACAGTGGCTCAGTCTCCGTAGCTGCCTCGAAGAGTTGGGTTTAGCTGGCTGATGGTGCACGGCTCTGCATGATGTACCTCCGATGGTGTACTTCTCTGGATTGGCACAGTAGGAGACAGAAGTGAGCAACGCTCCCCTGTTGCAAAGTCACTCTTTCTTCCTTGCCTTCCTGTCACATTAGCGGTATTGTAAGCAGAAATACTTGAAACTACAAAGTGTGTTTTTTAAATCAGTTTTAACTGAAACTGCAGCCACTAATGGTAATTTTTTATGTATTGCATGTCACTACAAGGAAACTGAGCATGTTTCTGAACCTTCAACAGCAATCTCTCTGTAAATTTGAATTCAGAATTTCCTGGCTTTATTATGCTCAGAGGGGGGATAATTGCTGTTACCATTTAACTGTTTTTACACACAAATCCCTGATATGAACTCAGCCTTGATTACATCAAGTGCAGTTTTATACATAAATGATTGCAAACTTGTACCTGCAAATTGGGTCTATCTTGATAACCAGAGAAAACTATGAAACAATTTAAGACATTACATGTATTTATGACCAATCCACAGTATCCTTTTGAAAATCACCATTTTTATTAATCATTAAGAAAAATAAGATCTTTAATAGAAAATTGTTTCTTAACAGAGTACTGCCTTGGAGAGCAAAGTGTAAGAGACTTAACATGACAGTATTGTTCTGAGGGGAATTTTGGTACTTTTAGGTCAACCCTTCCTGTAATTTATATAGGAAAAAATAGCTTAATACTGTTCTTGCCCCTAATTCAATGAAACTGATATTCTTCCACACAAGTGCTTTATTTAGCAGGAGTGAAGTATAACAGGATGTGAAATATGAGAAAAAAAGAAATAATTCCATTGTAAGCAGAAGAACAAGGTCCACGAGCATAAGCCTTTACAAGTAGTCTTGTCCTACCTAAATGACACTTACAGCACAGTTAGTATCCATTCAGGAGTGGCTCTGCATCATTTCATTGGAAGTATTTTATATCAAGAAATTGTCTTTGAGTAAGAACCCCAGGTTATTGAAATAGTATATACACCTCTTTTCCTCGGAACTGGGGGAGCGTGCCTTTTGACTCCACTTTGCTTCCCCTATGTTTCTTTGAAGTTGTTATGAGCTTCCTGAGGGAGTCCAGCATGAGCAAGATGTGACTTAACTGCAGGCAGGGGTAAGAAAATCGTATTCTTCGTTTTGCGTGCGCACCCATACTGTCCTGGACAGCAATGCTATGCAGGATGTGCTTGCAAAAGAACACTCCTTTCTGGCATTTTACATCAGGACACCAATGCAAAACGATCTTTTTACTACCGCTCTCGTGACCGTCTATGGTCTTTTTGTTTGAAGGAGGTGATCTAGGGCCAAATACGACCCTGGGGCCAGGGGCCGAGGTGAGTGGGTGGCTTGCAGTCGTGCCAGGAGGTGCGGTTAGCCTCCAGAGAGGGCACTTCGATCCCTCTCGATCACACAGCGATTTGCTGGGACAAAAGCAAGCGAGCGGGTGAATGCAGCCACTTACGCGTGAACAGCAACATCACGCACCAGCAGACGCTCTTGAGGCAAGGCTCTCATCTTATGCAATAAACCGCTTCAGCTTATGTGTACTCTTCAGAGATGGAACCTGCCTCTTTTTTTCACTGAATTGGGTGTTAGGTATTCAATCAGCGTTCAGATTTATGCTTTAGGTGCTCATGAAAGAGGATGCTTTCCTTCGTGTGCCTGTCAGTGGTGATGCTTGTATGCAATTTTTTTATTTTTGGAGTTATTTTCTTAAAATATTAACACAAACATCCTGCCACATAGACAAATCTGTGGAGATACTGAAATCTGAAGAGTTAAGAGATTTGCAGTATAAGGTTTTATTTTACCTTTGACTTCCTTATAAATCCCTTTTTTTTTTTTTCCTTTAATGTGAAAGGTGTCTTCAGGAACATAGCTTATCATTTTCCTGTGATATATGTGTGCTTTAAAATGTAGTCTGAATTTGCTCAGAGAAAATCGCGTTCAGGATCTAGTAATATAGTTGCATTCAAGACAGAATAAAAGGCTTATATTACTACATCTGATTCAAAACAATGGCTTAATTGGCCAGGAAAATGTAGTTATCAGATGATAAAGATATGAAGTCAAGGGCAAGATATGCCTGAAAACAAGCATTTTCCTGCCTAAAATTAGGCAAAGTTAATAGGTTAAATTTTGTTTATTGAATAAGAGATCCCAAAGTTGATTGATATAGTAATTTCAGTGTTTGCTATGGCAAATATTTAGCTCATTATCAGTTTTAATAGCATTTTGCAGAACAAGCCTTTTCTTGACATGCAGAAAATACTATTAAATTTCCCTGCATAGATACATTGTTATGACATGCAATAACTACTTGAATATAAAGGGGATTAATAATTTAAAAGGTGTTAACAAATTAGGGCCATCATTAAAAATAGACTTTGAACCATTTTGTAGAAAAATCAGATTGAGGTAATGCTCCGCTCTTATGATAAAGAATTACAGCATTAATTCTGCAAAGTGAACTTATTGCTCCTATTCGTCTCCAAAACCCTGGAGCATTAAAAGACAGGAAGAATGAAATGATCACTGCGTTTTTTCAGGCACAACAGCTCTAATATTTCCATCACAGTTTCACAGCTCAGCTTGCATGGTTGTGCTAGAGGAAAAAGCCCATAAACGTCATGCTTCCCTTTGTTTTGTTTTTGCTGGTCTTATGAAATCAGGTCGAATTTTTTCAGACAGTTTACATTAATATACTGAGAATTTTGCTTGTACAGCATCTGTGCAGAGTATAAAGCAAACATTTCTTCTGCATAGAATCTGTTCTTTTCTTGATTTTAAAATGTAATCCTCGGTTTTCTTTTGCATTTTGTTTTTCCTTTCTTGCAACAATTGATGACCAGAGGCATTTCAAGGTTGAATTCTTCTTGGTTTGCAAATTATTAATTTGCTTTCTTTCCAACTTGAGATAAACAGGAATAAGAACACTTTTGAAGCCTTTTCTTCATTGTTTCATACTGCATCCATGAAACATGCAGAAAAATGGATCCTCTTTCTTTTTTTTTTTTTTGCATAAGTGTATTAGGAAATACATTTGTGATTCTTACTCCTGTGAGTAATCCCTGCCCATAAGAATAGTTTCACTGCAGCGTCAGGAGTGGACGCTTATTCTAGAAATAGTTCGGTTGAAAGATTTAAACAAGCTTTAGAAGGCTAAGCTTTTATATTTGCTCCATCCCTCTTATTGTTTTCTTTCAGATGTATTTTGGAGAAGGAAAAAATAATTTCTGGGATTTAAGGAATAAATTTCACATTGGAAGGACAGAGATATCAGGAGCTCTTTCAGGCCCCGAAGGTAGCAAAATATTTGTCCTCTCCCCCTCTTTTATTCTCGCTTGCCACGTCTCCCTTCATAGCATTTCCCTCTCATCCCCCTTCCGGAGTTTTCCCTCCCCTTCTCCTTGCACTTTCTGAGACCACCGAACCCAGATGGTGCCCTCGCTGTTGCCAGGCCCTTGGGGGAACTGTTTTTGTTATGCCCACCTCTCAGTAGCTGTACTGAGGAACATGCCAAAAGTCCAGTGCTGAGATATTTTTAATTTTGATATTATTTTCTTTCCAGGGAATTTGTTTGTCAGCTCCAATTTTTATCCCTCAACTCAAGTCTCCAATATTGGCAATGATGCAACATCAGGTTTAAATAAAACGATGAGTTTCCAGTCATCTAGTTGTGATTTTAGCAGTCAAATGTTGTTAAAGCACCAATCAATAAATGGTTAAAGCATTGTCTATATAGCACCTCTATTCCTGCTAATACTGAAAAATTCATAACAGCATGACATTTTTCAGGCAGAAGTGCATATGTTGGTGCAGAGAAAAAGAACATCTCCTTTTATGTACCAATATACCAGTGTTTGATTTTTTTAATCACACAGAATGAAGTGTGATGGAGAAAGCAGAACATGTAGCAGAGGAGAAAAGATTCATGTTCTGATAAAGTATAAAATAAGAGTAACTCTGGTAGAGATAGAGTTAGCAGGGGACATCAAGGATAACAAACTATTAGTACGTTATTAGTCAGAGGAAGATCAAGGGGAGCATTAGTCTGCTATACAACAGAGGGGAGAAACTCTTAATAGATGACCTAGGGGAGGCCAATGTGCTTTAATGCTTTTTTTGCTTTAATCTTCACTGAAAAGGTCAGCTAGGATCATGTGGCAAACAAGGTTTACATCTGCCACAAAAAAGCAAGATCCAAGGCTAGAATAGGAGAAAGTAGGCTAGAGAGTACTTAGAGGAGTTAGACCTTCAAATCAGATGGGCCTCAGAAACTTCATCCTACAACACTTAAAAAACTGGCTGGAACAATCTTGAGGTCATTAGCCGTTTTTGAAAACTCATGGAGGTCAAGTCAGGTTTCAGAGTAGTGGAAAAAGACAAGCCTGATGCCTGCTTTTAGAAAGGGAAAGAGGAGGAGCCACCAAGGAATTTCGGATAGATCCATTTAAGATCCTGTCTTGGAAAAATACCAGAACATACAATCAGATCTTTAAGAGATAACTAGGAGAAAACAAAGAAATGTGCAACAGCCAAAATGGATTTGCCAAAACTAATTGTGTCAAGCGAAAATAATTAACAGGGCAACAGGACTGCCAGGTAAAGAAGTTAAAATAAGGAGGATATATATGATATAGCCTGCCTGAAGCTTTTGACACAGTATCATACGCAACATTTATAAGCAATTAAGGGAGCATGGACTACATGAGCCTACTATCAAGTGGGTGAATAATGATTATAAAAAAAACCTGACTATTAAAAGCTATCAGTGGTTGTTGCTAGAAATGGAAAGCTGTTTAGCATGTGCTTCTACAGGGATCTGAGTCTGTGCTATCTTCTATTATCTTTCCTTACCTGGAGACTGGAATAGAGAGTATGCGTATTGCATTTGCAGATAACATGAACTAGGGAAGGAACATGAGCATTCAGGTTCATGGTATTGCAGTTCAAAAGGATCTTGACAAATTGAGAAACACATGTTGTTCTCAGCATTAGTGTGCGTGCGTGTGAGTATGTATAATGAAGAATCATCAAGTGCATAGTTACAAAAAGGGAGCAAGTACCAGTTCTGTAGAGAAGAAGAAAAAAATCCGGACTTGCAGTAAATCACAGGCTGAACCTGAATCAACAGTGTTAAGCTGTTGTAAAAACTGCAGACATCTTACTAGGGTATTCAAAAATGATGACTCGTGAAGTAATCCTTCTGCTCTACTCAACACTGATAAGATCTCAGCTTAGTATCATTGCAGTTCTGGATATCATGCTTTATGAAGTATGCAGACAAGCTGGAGAAAGTTCAGAAAGGTTGAAAAGGAGCTAAAAATCATGACCAAAAGAAAAGATTGATTTAGCAGTAGATTTTTAGCTTCTGTGTCTACAGAAGAGACCCCGGGAAGACACAATAGCAGATTTGAGATCTGTAGAATTTGAAGAGGTGGAGAAAATAGATAATCACCTTTTCTCTTTGTCCATGATAGGTTGAACTAAAAGTAGTGGGCCGGAAAAAGGCAGTTACTGGAAGGATGCTTCTGATTAGCCACTGGGAAAAACTTTGTAACAGTTTGAGGAATGGACTGTGTGATGTCCCTTGTAGCCACATGTTTCAATGGTTTACGAGTTGCCATTATGATGAGGGTGACTTTTATATATATTTGTTCATTCATGTCAGAGAATTCAGACAGCAGCATTCTCAACATGCTGTAATTCTGGAGATAAGGCTGTGAAATGCCAGTGACAGGATCGTGTGAGCTAGCAGAGAGAAAAAGAAAATGAAATTATTTTCTGGCAATAAAGAAACTTGCATTTTATTTGAAAATAAACACTCATCTGCTAAGAAATGTTGGGTAAATCGTTTCATTTCTTTGTGCCTCAGTTTGCCCATCTGTGAAATGAGCTTTAAGATGTTAATTTTTTTTTATAAAATACCTTTCCAAAATACTTCTTGACTTGAGGAGAGTAAGAGATGGATATTCCTTGCCTACCCCAATTCATCCCCTCGTCCTTTCCTCCGTGGAAGCTCTCCAGTTCTTTCTTCTCTTCTTACCCCTGCTCTTCTCCGCAGAAACCATTTCAAGGCTACCAAAAATATTGAATTTTGTCATCCCATAGATTCTTAGGGCATCAATATTCAGTTTTGCCTATTGTTGAAATGCCTGTAATCAGCTTTGTATTCAGGTTTAATGTGAGGCAAGGCTATGAAGACTGAGTGAAATCCGCTTTTGCCTCTTGGGAGCAAAGTTCACTGCTGCAGTTTATACTCTTCCCTCCTTCCACTGCCCGTTTCTCCTCTCTCTGGCTAGAATATCAAACCAGGCTTTTCGTCCTGCTTGAACAGGCATTTCTATGTGTCCCTTGTCTACTTTCCAGCCCAGGACCATTTCGTCTCTTCCCATTATCAGGCTCTGGGCTGCCAGGACTACAAGTAGTAAATGCAGTCTTTTGCATTTTCAGCTTTTGTCTCAGTGTTTCCTTCCAGAGCGTCATCTCTTGGGGCTTAAAGCCATGTACATGACCTCATATTAAGTTGCTATTAATGGCACTTTCATGAATGCACTGACTACACAGTACAAGTTTTTTGTTGGTTTTGTGTGGGTTTTATCCTCAGGTACAGACATTTTCAAATGCAAATATTCAAGTGAAGAGAATATACATATTCTAACTTCGTGACCTCCTCTTTTGCTATTCCCTGGGCTTCATGCCCCCAAACTGACAAGCCTATCTTAAGGGAGCAGCGGCAGGCAGTGCCTTCGACATCCCTTCCGCATAGAACCTAAGGGCTAACGTTGGCAGCTTCAGCTAGAAAGGGTGAGAGGCTAAAGTGTCTAGCAGCAATTCGGTATATTCCTCAGGGTTTTTCACTTAAATGGTTTGATTGTAAACAAAATGGGAGCTATAGGTACTTGCATGTTTGTGTGCATACATTGGTGAACATGTTTTTTTCTGCAAATGCTGAAAAACTTCCACCATATGAGAAAAAGAGGTACAATTACTGAATGCTTTCTAAGACACGTCTGTGCTCAGTCCTAGTATTGTGAGGAATACTGAAGCTCCTAACACTTGTGTAGGAGTTATTTAGGAAAACCTGAATATGTCGTCCCTGTCTAGTTGGGACATATGTCAGGGAGGGGCTCCAATGCAAATCATTCTGGAGAGCGGCGCACAGATCCTGTTTAAAAGTCACTGAGAGCAGCTTACAAGTAGTAGTGTCAGGATCAAGTGTAGCTTGTAAGAATTTGCGGTGGAGGTTATTTCTTACTTTCTTGTTCTTACTTCATTTTACGAAACTTTCCTGCTTCTCCAAGGACAAGTCAATCTTGCCTTGATATGTTTTCCAAATAATGCACTGTGTAATTACTATTTTAAAGCTACTTCAAGGTAAAATGTTCTAGTGTATGCATTTTTGTGTCCTACAACCTCTCGTAATTAGCATCTGAAGATGACCACATGCTGTCACTGAAATGCTTGTTTCCACTGGCTGATATCAACCAAGAGAGATATTTTCTTGTTCAACATTTTATACACATTCACAAGGTTGTTTCTCTTGCTGCCAAGTCTTCCGATATAGTATGATTTGCATTAAAATTTATTTTTCAATTTTAAAATGTTTCCATGATAATTCAACTTCAGGCATAGATAACCAACAAGGAAGATTAATTTGAGAGAAATTCTATTGGGTCTGTAGTGTTTTCTCCCTGTACTCAATATTAAGGGATCTATAACGCAAGAAGTTAAGGCTTTTGAAGGTAAACTAAGCAAAGAGAAAATTGTGGCAGGGGGTTGTATGTTGTTAAGTATTAAATATTGAAACATTTGTCCACGTTCTTTGGCCTCTAGAAATTGCGAGTATTTATAGATTTGAAATTCAGACAACTCTTTGAAAAATTAATTGAGTACAATACTTTATGATTAGACTGTATCTGTAATTTCACCAGTTTCCTACAAGTGTTTCAACTATTTGATTGCTTACATTTTGGAGGAAGAAGAGAAAGAGAAAAGGGCTATAGAATGACGGAAGTTGGTTCAGAGACTGACTTAATAAATGTGATGATCAAATATGAGGATTTTTGGAAAGAGGAATAAGTGATGCTAGCCTGAAGGCTGAACTTAATGTCAAAGAGGGTGTTCATGCAAAGTAAAACAGTGTATCTAGTAAACTAGAGAAATACCATCTTTGGAGAAAAAAAATCTCTAAAGATTTTATGCCACTTTTAACAGGCAACAACAAAAAAGCCCTAGCTGTACCTCAGGATATGATCAGTCTTTTTGAACTGAATTTGTTCAGAGCTTTTTTGTTCTTCAGTGCTGTCTGCAAGCATTCCCTGTCTCAGTCATAAGGCTGAGAGTTTGGCAGTTTTATTTCTTTGTTATATTTTCATCATGTGAGATAAAAAGTCATGGATGAGTGATATAATGGAAACAAATGTTACCTGTGTCTGAGCAGGAGGAAAAAAGCCCTCAGTTGCACTGAATCTGTGCTCTTATTCTTTCATAAAATTCTTTGAAATTTTTTGAAAATGATAGGTGATTTTTTTTTTCTTCTCTGCTCAGCCAAACTGCCTCCCTACCAGAAGTGAAGTTCAGTAGCCACCTTAGGAATAGCATTTCTCAGGGCAGCTGAGGTTGAGACTGTTGCAGGTATGCTATGTGCAGACTCTGTAGGAGGGGATGAAGGCTGCCTCACTCTCGAGTAGCCCCTGGAGGTTAGCTTAGAGCAGCAGTACAGCTTTGGAGGAAGCTGTCAGCCCTCTGGGCTACAGGGATGTGCTGTTTTTAATAAGTACGTTGCACAAGGCAGTACCTATGTGTTAAAGTGTATTTTCTCACAAGAAAGTCTTCTTAAAAATAATGATAAATAAGTCCAAAGCTGCATAGTTAGTTTCTGAAGAACGTAGTGTGTTCAAAATGCCAAACAGTCCTAGATGTTTTAAACGTCAATAGAGCCTAAATAAAACACATTCTACAGATGGGAAGTTTGGCTCATCTGTTGCTCAGAGATTTGAATTTGAGCTCTATTTGGTTTTACCAGTTGTGAAGGAGTTAGTTAGAGATATGAAGATCATTTCATTCCATTCAACAGTGGCTCTTCAACTAAATAATATTTGATTTTATTAGTCAGCATATTCATTGGGGAGGGGGACTGAGAGGAGGATAAAAATAATAGGGACTATCAATAAGTATGCATTTTCTAGATATCACAATGTCATATATATTGCAATAAATTGCTTTTCAGAATGGGAGTGCAGCAGGTTTTGAGGCTACTATATATAACTTGTACTTTCATTTCTTGCTTTAGTATTTGGTGATGTCAAACACTTCATGTGTCTCATGTTTTTTCAAGTTCAGCTACTTATGCTCTTCATCAATTAGTTACTGAAAGATTAGGCTTTTTTTATTGGACACATACTAAGTAAACACATCAAAAAGTTACTAAAAAATTAAAACAGAGCATAATGTTATCAACATATTAAGGAAAACTCACATGTTCACGACCAGCAATTGAGTGAGCTAAATCAGACAATACTTTAAATATGACATGACGTGAGTCCCTTGCATTTTCTTTTACATATTCTTCATTATTATAAAATCTTGTAAATCTAGTGGCCATAGGCATGATTCACTGACCTGCTCATTGAATTTGGGCAGTCGTAATCAAAAAGTCCTGCAGAATGTCATTGACGAGCTGGTCTAAAATGAGACCGCAAGATTGCCTAGCTTTTTATTTCCAAAGAAATGCATGTCTGCCAGAAATGAAGGATGAGGTTCTGGTTGTCCTGAACTTACTACAAGTGGGAGATTATACGGACATATATGGTAGTGATGAACAGAGATCAGAGAGACCAGAACATCAAGGGGAAGGAGAAAGGGGAATTAAGAGATCAAAGATTGTAGAGAAACTGGAGGGAGAGTTGGCTTTGTCTTCACTGCCAAAAAAGGTGTGGTTTTTGCAGTGAAAAAACTAACAGTAGCATTAGTTATTTTGCTGTAGAAGACAATGAAATCTCTGTAGCTTTTACTGTGATGTAGCTGAACAAGTTCAACTGCGGAAGTGAACAGTAACAGCTCTGTCCCTTGTCTCCCTTTTTACTTAACAGTCAGATAATTTTTAGTGAATGAACAGTGAAAAAATTACTCTGAATTTCTCTGTTTTATTTCATTGAACACTATTGTCGTGGTTTAACCCCACCCAGCAACTCAGCACCACGCAGCTGCTCACTCACTTCCCCCCACCCAGTGGGATGGGGGAGAGAATCGGAAAAAAAAAGTAAAACTCGTGAGTTGGGATAAGAACAGTTTAATAGAACAGAAAGGAAGAAAATAATAATGATAAGAATAACAAAAATAAAATGACAATAATAATATTAAAAGGATTAGCACACATGAAACAAGTGATGCGCAATGCAATTGCTCACCACTTGCTGACTGATGCCCAGTTAGTTCCCGAGCAGCGCTCCTCCCCTGGCCAGCTGCCCCCCAGTTTATATTCTGGGCATGATGTCCCATGGTATGGAATACCCCTCTGGCCAGTTTGGGTCAGCTGTCCCGGCTGTCTCCCCTCCTCCCACCTTTCCTGTGCCCCTCCAGCCTTCTTGCTGGCTGGGCAGGAGAAGCTGAAAAGTCCTTGACTGAGTCTAAACACGACTTAGCAACAACTGAAAACATCAGGGTGTTATCAACCTTCTTCTCATCCTAAACCCAAAGCACAGCACTGTACCAGCTCCTAGGAAGACAATTAACTCTATCCCAGCCGAAACCAGGACACTATTCAGAGAGGAAAAACCTAACAATAAAGAGTAGCCTAACAGACAAAGGTTATGGAGTCTGATTTTCATACTAAGCAACATTAGGCACTACAGAAAGGACTCAGACTATCAGAAAAGCACATAGAGAGTAATATCTGGAGAGATTAAGGCACTGAAGGTGTGCAGTATGAGATAGCAATTTATTTCCCTCTTTGCCACTGATTTGCTTTGTAAATGTTGAAACTCACTTTTCATCTCTGATACGTTTTTTTCTTGTTTGTTAAATAATCACAGAAAAGCATAGTTATTCATTAATTCTTCTCTTAATCTTTCATTATTCAAGAAAAGAGCTTACTGAAACCTAAGGTCAGATCTCTTTAATATTGGCTATTTATAATTAGGCAGTGAAAGCCATACCTAAATATTTAAAGCAGTTTGAGATGTTGATTACCCATAACTCCCAATGGAAATGTGCACTTTATTTATAAGAAGCCTAGGGAAAGAATGAAATCTCTGTATTTTTGGAGGTTTTGAAAGACTATGTTAGAAAAGTGTCTGTCCAAAATGATTCAGGTACAGTTGATTCTGATTCCAATCAAAAGTGTTATTCCAGGACCATTTTTTTATTATCTCGCACTTCTTGGATTTCAGTCAAAGATATGGCATTAAATGCCTACATGTAGCACTCCAGTTTTAAAGACGCTTTCTAGAAATTATAGCTTTTACATACTTTCTCATATAAAATTATCTGAGACTTTGAGGAAACTTGTCTACAATTTCCCCCATCTCATCAGTAGTAGACAAGGCTTTTTCAGAGCGCTTTGTATAAAGAAGAACCTGTGAGAACACGCTTATGCTGGGTCATATCCTAAGTTTCCTTTATCACACAAGTTTCTGTAGAAGGAATTTATACCACATGCGTATTTGCAGATCCAGCAAGAGTAGAATTTCTCATGCATGACTTACATTGGAAATACTTGCTTCAGTTTGGTGAATTATTTTAGTTCCGTTAAATTTTCATCTACAAATGTGTACTGGAAGCCAACATATCTACCACCAGGTTCTCATTACTTTCTAGAGTATGCAGTATATAACTCTCCTTTTTAGTACCTGAAAATGAATAAGAGAGAGACTTCCTCACACCCAAAGTTAAAAAGCAATAGTAATACAGCCAAATTGTAATAACTTTATTTTCTGGACTTCAGGACAGACCTTGTAGTAGTATCTTCTTAAATTCACAGGAAAAGAATAATTTTTTTAATAGAATAATATTTCCTCTAGGATTATATGTTTAACAGGTGTCGAATGTATACTTTATCTAGGGAGTTGATTCTTTGTTTAGTATAAGTAGCGTTGGGATCACAGTAAAGGAGAAGGCTAGCCTTCTTTGCTGTCTGCAGACTAGATTGCCTTAAGAGACATTGAGACCAGTAGAGAAAAAAGAAATTACACTGATCCAATAGATATACTGCTGAGAGGTTTCTATTATATTCTTACCTCAGACATTGTACCACCATTAAATTCACTCTTTCAGGCCCTGGGAATCAGGTCAGCATGACAGAGAAGTTTGGCTAAAATGAATCTGCTATATTAGTTTTTGTGAAAATGATTAAGCTCTGCAGGTTCAATATCAGTACTATTTTTCAAGCAGTCATTGTTTCAAAGCTAGGCAAATAAACCCTAATATGAAAGAGAAAATGATAGGGAGCCAGACAAAGATGAAATTGAGTAGCAGAGTAAACAAACTACCTAAATACATGATCTCAAGTAGAAAACAACACAAAGTCATTCATTTGGCACAGTTAAAAATCAGCTGGCAGGCAAATTTTCTTTTTAAGTGTTTTAAGTAGACTGCCCATCAAATAAGCATAATTATAATCAAAATTCTTACAACGTTCTCAAAATTCCTAAAGGCAATCAGCTCCACTCAAATTAGTAACTTGGATAAATCACCATTAATTAGCTAATATAAGGCAGCAGGTGGTTTTGAGCCCAGAGAGATTCCCTGGTTATTTAAATTATGTATACTATACTACACCAAAGATAGAGTAAGTGAAAGGGGAACAACAGGCACAATTCTGTTAAAAAAAAAAAAAACCAAACAACAACTCCAAAACTGTTTAGGTGTTTAGGGATGATGCTCAGCTAAAGTCTTCTCCAATTCCCACATCCTACCCAAAGGAATACAAGGTGGCTTTGACCTTCAGCTCAGATAATATAATCCAGGAATGTTCTGCATAGTTCCTATTTCAACACTGAAATATATGCAGGAAACAAAATCTGCATTGGAAGCTTGCTTGAATAGGTTTGTTCTGAAGATATTGTGATTATTAAAGGATGGACATAGCAGTGACTATGTTTTATAAAAATACATCATTGAAGCCACAAGGATAGCCTTGTCATCATACACATTAATCACAAAAAAGGGCTGATTCTTTTTTGTGAGCTTGTGGTAGGCACTTCCTATGAATAAATAAAATTAAAAATACATCATTTTAAGAGATTAATGTCCAGTCTTCTGTGACGAGTGCTGTCGTGCTCAGTTGTGGACAACAGCTGTGAGGAACGAAACTGAACACTTTTACATTAGTACAGCTGAAGAAAATTAGGGTTTTTTTAAATACTGGTACTGGTAACTCCATGAGAACCAGGGATTCTTTGAAAAATCAGACCCAAATCTGCATGCAAATCTACTGGCTTGCAATAATTTCTATCTGCCTGGTGTGTTAACCTAAAAATTCCAGAGACTGCCATAAAATTTTGTCGTAAATTACTGCCACCCATAAGACTTATGCTGGGTGGTCAGGCAAAATGGAGGCTCAACTGTTTACAGTCTTTGATTAAAGCTAATGACATTGTGTGGGAGGAAACGGCAAGATCAATACAGATATTTGTATTTATCCCAGCGATAGCATCTCTGAAGGTCTGGAAGGTGATGTAGTAACAGTGCTTTAAAGGATTAAAAAATCCTGCCAGGTTTTACTGAATTATGCGCAGGTCTGGTAGTAATATTTAATCCCAGTGCCCGCTCTTGGTTCATCCATGATTTTCACATTAAGCAACTCAGTGTAATGCTGTGTTTACAAAGAGCTAAAGTTGCATATTGCATTGTATTACTGCCTCTGTGTCTGGCAGACTCATTGCTGGCATATTCTTCGTGCTGGGTGGTGTGTTTTGATGAACTTGGTTTTATTCGTTTATGTAGGTTTCTAGTCTATCACATTTTTTTTCAATGTAGATGATAAATGCATTATAAACATATTATCCAAGAGTTATTTAGCATTTCCATTCAAACACAAGTTTCTATAAATTGAGTCTGTTTGATGCTAGAAAGAATAGTGTAGCAAGAAGGTTTTTTCATTGCCATATTATAACCCAAATCCTGAAGTCCTTATCATTTTGCTTAACAGAGAAAACATGAATCCTGTACCTTCCTAAGTCCTCCCCTCTTCTGCAATAAACACTTAGGAACTGGGCGTCTCCCACATAAATGCAGAGTCAAGGCGGTTCCCAAGTTGTTTGAGCAAGCCTCAAGATGTGTTGCAAACTACTGTGCAGTCTTCACAGCAACACTTCAATCAAAAACACTATTCTGTGGACTATCTCCCATGGCTTCATAGACCAATGCTTCCTTAGTGGATCAAAGCCCCTCACAGGAGAGGACAATAGATATATAATGATTGAAAGCATGAAGGTAGGTGCACACTGTCAACTTTCCAGCTGTTGACGGAGACTCAGTTAAAAGATGATACAGACTAGAGCTTTATTCATTTTCCGCGGACTTCTTTACCCATCAGCAGTCTCCATGGTCCTGCCACAATGACTTTAGGTCACTCTGCCAGAAATGAGGGAGCCCAAGCAAGAGCCATAGTGTACATGCGTGCAAAGGCCTGGACAGCACAGGAGTTTGCCAAATTTGAGGGTCATTTTGCCTCGTTTTTAAAAGGTTTTCTCAGCCTTTGCCCTAGCCCTTCACTCCTCAACTGGAAAAGAGAGTTAGAGCATAAGCAATGATTTCAGAAATTATCCTCAGTTAAATGCAAAATATGGTAACAACCATAACTAATTCAGTAGGTAAAATTAATTCCATGTATACACAAAAGTAATATCACTAGTTTTTAAAAAAATTTGTCCTGCATTGTATTTTAAACTACCTTAAAAATTCTTTCTTTTCTGGGCATGGTATGGAAGCATACAACTCTTCAGGGGAAAAAAATGCAGACTTGTTGCTCAACACATGCAACAGTGCCCTTTGATATCTTTTTTTGGACTTTGTAATAATGCTGTGACTACTGCTGTTCACAAATATTTTATTTATAAAAACTGTCCTCCCACAGGGCTGCTGCAGATGATCCGCAAGCTGAAGACTAGCCTGTAAACTCCACTCGCTCTAGGAAATGGTGCTTCTGTTTTTAAATATCAGTGCTTGGGCTGGGATTTTTAGTAACTAGTAGAGTTCTCCCAATTTTAGTATATAGAGTAAGGGATCTAGCTCTTGAGTAAGGTGTTCAGATAACAGTTTAATGTCCAGTCTTTCTATGACAATGCTGTTATGCTCAATTGTTGACAAAACCTGTAGGAAAACAGCCTTGAATGCCTTTACATTAGCACAACAGGTAGAGTTAGTGTTATTTTTGCAAGTAAAAATAGTCATTCAGTATCTTGGAAAGATCAGCACTCACAAACCATCATTTGTTAGCAACTTTTGAATGGAAGTCAAATACGCGTTAATTCTCAGAAAATGTCAGTTCAATAGAACAAGTTTTAGTGGCCAAAAATACAAAATTTAGAGTGATGAAAACCCTGGGATAGTGTTTAGCAGAGGTAAGTTAGGTCTGATTTCATACAGGGAATAATTGGAAGACTTCCTATCTAAGTTTTTTTATGTTAACCCTTCTCTAATCTCCACGATTAGAGATCATGCTTTTCTAATAGTAACATGATATACTGAAAAAATTACTGTAGTAAGCCAGATCAAAGGCCTGTCTAGGCTGGTATCTGTCTAGCAGTGGCTAATAGATTAAGAAAAAATAGAAGAACAGGAAATTTGGAAGCAATACTTCTGTCTGGTATTCTCTCCACATCTTCAGCAGCCTGTAAGTTAGGGACTTTCTGAAGAAGAAGTTGAATGTAGATCCCACTATATTCAATAGGCTTTCCTGTACGTGTCCGTGAACTTGTCCAGTGTGTTTCTAACTGTTGCATAGCTTTGGCAGCCAAGACACCTCACTGCATTTCACAGCGAAAATATAGCTTCCTTGAATCCGTCCTTAGCCCGTTGTTTTGTCGTTTCAGTTGTTGCCCCTCAACTTTTGCTCCATGAGAAATACTGAGTTACCATTTCTCACTCCCTTTCCTTCATGGTGCTCATGAAAATACGTACATCTCTTTATGTGCCACTATCAGTCATCTTTCTATCAAACCGAAGCTTGCAATCTCCCCGTGCATAAGACTGTTCTCTGCATGTGCATTGATTTGCATTTATCAACACTGAATTTTATCTGATACTTTATTGCCCAGTCACAAAATCTTTTTGAAGTTCTTCAAAGTTTTGATTTTGATTACCCTGTGTAATTTTGTATCAGCAGTAGATTCTGTCACTTTGCTGTTCACTAACATTTTGTGTTCTTTTTATTTTTAATGTTTAACTGTACAAATTCTGCCTTAGATCCCTGTTGGATTCACTACTGATCTGTCTTCGTACTGAAAATCAATCCATCTATTCTTACCTTTATTTCCTGCCTTTAACTAGTTATTAATCCAGGGAAGATATCTGAGGCATTCTGGGAATCTAATCAACCAGGTAATATTCATCCAGATCCTTATGCATTCCTCAAAACAACAATAATCTCATGAGACCTCTACAAAAGTTATCTTGATTTCTTTTCCTCATTATAAAATTTTAATTCACTTATCTATCACTTATCTATGATTATATCTTTATTAGAGTTGTAGCTAATTTTCCTAGTATGAAAGTCAGATTTTTAGTGGTTTCTCGTCCCATGGAGTATTCCTGTTTTTAATTAATGTCTTGTTTAGCACTTCATATTATTCTGATATTGAGGCTGATTTAAGCAATACCTATGTATGTGTCCCTTAAACCTCTTGAGCAAATACCACTTTCTTGCAGGATTCATTTCTCAGTTTGTTCTAATCCTCCTCCAACAGTGTTTCAATTTGGGACTGTTCCTTTCACTTTTACCTAGAAAATAAAGATGCTGATGGAGATCTCTGCTGGAGGTCTTCCTTAGTGACCACCATCCCAAAAATACATTTTCCCTTTCTGCTGTTATCTTTTATTCCTTGAATTCTCTTTTAACTCTTTTGTGTGTGTGTGTGTTTCCGGAAAAAAAACTAAAAAGATGCATGCAGATGTGCTTTTTCCCACTATTTTATTGTAAGGACACAAGCAGAAATAGGAAAACAATGCAATCTGTGGAGATGTGGTACCTGAAATCTGTGCTCTGGTGTCTTTGAGCGGTCCTCATAAAATAAAGCAATGGACTAAGTTGTATTTTTATGCCTATACCCTGAAATCTTTCAGCTTTTCTATTTTAGAAAATTGTCTCCAATATCTTGGCATCATGAAAATTAACACTGGAGTTCAGTTTAAAGATGGGTAGTCATCAGCTATTTGTAGGTGCAGTGAGGGTGTCAAGTTGATGTTCTTGGGCTGTAGCAGTGAGCAGGTTTCTGTGTCAGTGGGAAATGAGCAGGGTACAGAGTGACTGCTAAACAGCTACGTTCTCCTCTGCTATCCGAGGGAATTTCTGACAGGCGTGTCAAACTACAGAGGCCCTGATTCTGCTTTTAGTTAAGAGCTATGTGTTAGAGACACCCATACCTTCCTTCTTGCAAGTTGAAAAGTCCAGGGGAAGATTCCACAGTAATCAGTGTCAGAATACAACCATATGTGGTCACTAAACTTTTAGTGACTTACTGTTTCTGCACTGTATTGTCTTATTCATTAGTCGTTTGAAAAAAAATTGCTGTACTGTTCATGACCATTTCCACTCCTTCTTCCTTCATCCTTCTTTTCACATTTTTGCTGTCTTCGGGGTTTTCTTACATCTTTTCCCTGCATTTCTTTCCTCACAGGGACTTCACTCCTAGTTCTTTTCTCACAGCGCTGGTTAAGTAATCAGAGATTAAGTTTGGCTTGATAGCAAAGTGTCATTATTTGAATTTAGAGATAACATCCTAATCAAATTGTGTTTGTGTGAGTGGAAGAAGCAGCTTACTCCACAAAGGACGTTGCTTTAAGTTGCCTGCCAACTTGGGAAAACACCACTGCCTTAGGTATTGCTTAGTCAATGGAGGAGAAATTTGAACCTCTTTGGGGAAACAAATGGAGGGAATAGTTCAGTGAAGGTATCCTAGAAGTCTTTGGGTACTCGAGAGAAAGGGGGAGAGAGAAAGAATTTGGAATGCGTAAATGTAGTGAAACAATAGAAAGCATCAGCACTCAAAGAAGGAAAGTTTTGTATCTTCTAAGAGTTTTGCCTGGTGACCCAAAGAGGAGGGGCAGGGAATCGAAAGAAATGAAAAATTCGATTTGTGATCCTTTGTGGCCCTTTTTTTTGGCTGATCTTCTGCTTGTAAGAGAGTCCTGAAAGGTTCTGGGCTTGTTAACTTCTTTGGGAAATTTCAGAAGATGTGGTATGTGCTCTGTGGTATGTTGTGTGGGCTTTTCAAAGTTATCTTTAAAACTGGCATATTACATTTTTGACAAATGCCATTTTCGCCAAATGACATTTTCTCACAAGTGTATGATGTATGCATGAATTAAGATGTCATGATTTGTTTAAATGTTTGAAAAAATTTAAAGAACGAAAAATGACAAAAAATTCATGTCCTTTTTTCAACAGCTTAACTTTTAATCTTTTATTTTACAGTATCCTAAGCTTGCTGGTTTTTCTGTTTACTTTCTTTACGTAGTCAAGACCTATATTTAAAAGAAAAATGCATAAAAGTATTTAGGTAAAAATGTCACCTTAGGTTGATACTATATAACCTTTTTGTATTAAGGTCTTATCTGCAGATGTAAGGCCTCTTTGCTTTCAAGTTAGTTAAGAAGCATCATAATGCAATATATATTAAAAAAAAAATCCAGACAGATATCCTTTTAAGCTTGCTGGTGTAAGCTCTGCATACAGTGAGATACTTTGTGCATATGTTCCAAATCCCACCATAGTTAGCAAAGCGCATACACATACACAGGTGAATAAACACCAAGTTAGAAGACCTTTTAAAGGATAACGTTGACACAAGAACACTTTTTTATTTTTTATGAACTGGCTCATTGGTAGGTTTAGGTCAGGAACTAAAAGTAGTGAAGTTTTGAAGAAACCCTAAAAATAAAGCATTAGGCACTTCTGTTAAGGTAGGACTTAAGACTTAAGTGAACAAGATTATGTTATGTGAATGCTACAGTTAGACTAAAAATTCAGAGGGTATTGGTTCAAGCCTGTAAACTGAAAAACTGAAAAATCAACATTCTCAGGCACTCCTTGATGCCTGATTCAGTGATTCAGTTTGGGGAGAGTATCTTATGATTCCCTTCATAGTTCCCTTATATTCAAGATGGTTCTTTATGGTCTGTTTTAAGACTATTGAGGATCTAGTTAGTGTGCTTTTCATTTCTCTCCCCCTCTCTTTTTTTTTTTTTTAATATAACATCTTTAGAAGTGAGGTTCAACCATAATCTTAGTACAGTTGGGGAGAGATGGAATACAAACAAACGGTTTCAAGATTTTGAATTCCCTTGGTGACTTGAGTGAGAAGTAAAAACCTTGACCTAACATTTTACAGAAAATATCTGGCTGTACAAAAAGTGTTTCATTAGAATTACCAGGTTTCAGTTGCCATTAATGGAAGAATTCAGTTCAGATTATTAAAATTACAACCATTTAGTACCAATACCTCCCAGTGGTTAACAGAGACTTGTGAAGTTTTACAAAGTCAGGATTCAGTCCAGACCTGAACCACTAATTTGGCAGTGATGAAGCTCACATTAAGTTGTTGGTTTACTCCGACTTTCGGTGAATAGATATTTCCTTAGCAAATATATTACATACAAAATAATTAATTAGCATTTTCTTTATAAATTTAGTCATCCATAAACAGATTCAGAACTCTTCAAAACAAATCTCTCCCATTTCACAAGTCGAGCTTCTCTACTAAAACTACTTTTAAAATGCTGGTAGCTGTAGTTTTTATTTATTTGTAAATCCTTTGTGTGTGTGTAATTAAACTTCAAAATAAGTTATAATAAAATACCCTGTTTTGTTCCAGAATTATTTAAAAGCTCCCAGGGAACTGAGTTGTAAATATTGCTCTCTGTGACATGTTTTTCCTATAAAACAGGAAAACTAATTTCATATGAAACTTGCCTTTTCATATAATTACTAATTGTGAAGCATTTTTGCCATTACAAACAATAATGCAACTGTAAATACATCAAAAAGATGTGTATTTGAGAAGTTCATACTTTAATATAGGTAAATTTACTTAGCAATCTCTAAACTAACAATGTCCTAGAAGACCACAGACTGATTCCTCTTTCTGAATTTCACTTAGACATCTAGAATAATTAATTCATTTTAGTAAGAAAGACTGACCAAAATTCAGAAGTAAGTTAGCTAATGTGCAAATGTGCCTCCATGGCTGTAGCTGTTCTGGTCTGAATCAGGTGACATTGTCAATAACACAATTAACACATCAGAATGAAACATTCAGTTGTGCTTCAGATCGAAGTCTCTTGGTCTGTGCAAGTCACTCGCATGTTGCTGGCATGTGGTACCGTCTAATCTGATCTTTCCCCTTCATGGCTGTACCCCAGTGTTACAAAGAACTAAACTTAGACTTAATCCTTGGGGAACTTTTCGAGTAAGAGGGCTGGTGCTGGGATTGTGTTACTCTAGAAGTGCCCACTTTTGGGAAAGGTTCAAACTGTGTTAAAGTCTCACCGTTGACTTGTTGTGGACTCCATCCACCTTGTTGAGGTGAGACAGCAATTTTTGGTTGCGTCAAATGGTGATGAGTGGTCCAAAGGAACAACTTGTCTGCCTGTCCTCTGTGTGTTGATAAAAGAAAATCTGACCTCACTGCCTCACAAGCCATTTTGGTTCCATGTCTTGGCTTGAATTTATACTGTACCAAATCTCTAAGAGTAGCTTCTAATGAGAAATTCCTTGTAGTAAGTCTTCGAATATGCCATCTTATGCCAATTTAAGAAGAGGTTTCAGGGAGAATAGTACTTGGCTACAAATGATGAATGCAGAATGAAGGTCTTCAGTGTCAGTAAAAAACAGAAGAGAATATTCCTTTTTTGAAGATGTATCGCTTATCTCATCTGCACTCAGGAAGGAGTAAAACCATACAGAATTATATACCAATAATAATGGTATGATAAGTGTACATATCAATAAGGTGCACAAATTGGTACTTAGATTTGGATTAGTATTAGAAAACTAATCATTGTGAAAGTTATTTTCTTTGCATATTAAACAATTATATTAATGAAGAATACTACTATTAAAGCAAATACGTAGTTAAAGTTCTTATCCAGAAGTAGTAGAACACACAAATATTAACACTGACTTTGTGTTCTATTTCTTCAAGTTCACAAACTTGCAGATAGGTTCAAAATATTTAACTTAATTACTATTAAAATTGAAGTCAGTGACTAGAAAGGGCATCTAGTGAAAATGTGCATTGCAGCTTACCCTAAAGGAAGAAATATTGGGCCAATGAAAGCAAACTAAAGAGAATGTGAAATAACGGCCAAGTGCTGGCATTTTAGGAATGTCTGTTCATAGATGTGCAAGTTTTATTTCACATTGTCCTCACCCTTCTCAATAAGAATGACTGATAGCTTCACTTTGTGATTTCCCAGCTTTTAAGGGTCTATTTTTATTTATTTTTTATGACCAACCTTACACTTGTTAAATGTAATTTTTGCTTTATGTAACATAAAAAAGAGCACATCTGCAGTATGCTGTCCCATGAATTAACAAGAATGACTGGACATAAGACAAGAAATCCTTTAAAAACATATGTTCACATTAAATATCTGGGCTATCTCAGTAAAGGAGGTCTTATGGGGTCATTTTTGATGCAGTGCAAGTAAACCATTTCTGCTCTTCTGAAACAGTTTCTTTCAGGTTTATATTGAGCTTGTATAAAGGCACATTACATAAATAAGGGCTTAGTTTGTACATTAGTCTTCTACATCTAGGATTCTTACTAAATCCTTGTTTTTACCAACTTGATGCTTAAGAGATATTGATTTCTGCTACACGTGTCTATGGTGTTTATTTTGATATGCCTGGGATTAAAAACCAAATTAACAAGCATAATCAATTTTCTTAGAATTAAAAAGGGTGCTTTTGTACCTTTGGTTACATTCTTCTGAAGAAAAAGGAGAGTAAAAGAGGTGTGATAATAAAGGGATCGATTTATTCAATCACTGGGTATAAAAACATTAGCCCTGGGAAAGAGCCTTCCTCTAAGAGCTTTAGCTGCCCAGTTTCACTTGTGTGGCACAAAATAATTTGCATTTTTAGAGAAATTTCATGTCTTCTGTGAGCTCTAGTGAAACATGAATAGATTGCTTTCTTTTCCTCTTTTTCTGGTTTTATAAAACTGAATCCATTAAGGGCCAAGTCAAACTGTAATGACAGAAAGGCAACAACTGAGATGATGGAAACCCTGGATTAGATTTCTTAGTAGTCCAAGCTCAGCTGTCGCGGCCTACGTGTCAAGTTAGGGCTCTTTGGGGAGGCCCGAACGTATGTGTGAATATTTTTTTAACTGCTGCGTTACAACAGGTCTCTGAAGCAGCTAGGAATTAAACAGAGAAGCAAAGATTAAGGATTAAACAGAGCCACAGCAAGCAGTTCACCAGCGAGATTTGCAGTCAGGCAAGTAAACCTTTCCAAGACTGTTAGCCCGCTGCCTTGCATGTGACTCACTGTGCTCCCCTTGTGAACGCTGAGTTTATGTGATCGCTGAGGATGCGTGCGAAGGATACGGTTGTTCGTGTTACTGAGTGCACCGGCCTGGCTCTGCTCTAGCACCGTCTGTCAAGCTCACCACAAACCGATGCTCAGCTCAAACAAAGCCTGTGCGAAAGGTTGGCATTTTTGTTCTTTCATATTACAAATATTCTTCTTAGCTGGTTCATAATATAATAGGTACAATCCAAACAGAACCCAGAAGAAGCCAAAGTACAGTTTCTAGTTTAATGCCTAATAAATGAATTTGCACACCAGGATCAAACTAGGGCTCTGCTGTTGGAAGAAGGGCAGTCTTCAAGACTTGTGCCTGTGAAATATTCCTTCTGATGGAACAAGGCTTTGCTTGAAGACTCTTAGACCTCCAAGCAGGGGTGTCTTATTATAATTTATAGCAAGAAATTTTGTCTATTTTACCTTGTGAGCTTTGTGATGAGGTTGGAACATGTTTTGATCAGAACACACAGATTCCAGCATGGATTTTAAGGGGAAAGCTGCACATCTATTGTTTTTATCAGGAAGACTTGCTTTCCTGTCAAAGCAGCAAACGTTCATCTGAGTACAGTCCGGTGTTAAATTATCAAATTACTGTAACCCAGAGTCTTCTACCTAATGCTTGGAATTTATCCAGCTTCCAAAGAGACTCTCGGTTCCTCCCGTGAAGGGGATGATGCCACAGTCAAGGGGTCCCCAGGCCTGTAGCAGATTCAGATAGCTGAAATCATCTTAAGTTCCACATTCACTTTGTGAATTTGGGAAAATTGTGGTATTTTCAAACCTGTGTTAGTCTCAAAACAGGTTTCCTGGATTGTGAGAACAGTTTAAATACAACAACAACAAAAAATCTGCCAGAATCCTTCTCAGGCTTGTGCCCTGGGGAAAAACTCTTTCTTTCCTTATTTCTCAGCTGGTGACTTCGCGTGATTTACCACATCTTAGGAAGGCATTTCAGACTGGCAGCAGCTGTAACTGAAATGGTGCCTGCCTCCACTTCCACTGGTGCCTTTGTGAGGGACAGGACCGAAAGTCAAACCTTCCCTTGACAGTCTAACCTATGGCAGCAACACAGAAATAGCCCTGTTCCCTTTTCTCCCCTTGCATCATGGTTGGGGGAAAGGTCCAAAAGAAACCAGGTCACCCGTCGCTGCTCTCCTTCCCTCAGGCCTAGAAGTCCACGCCTCCCTTCAGCCTCACTAAGTCCCTGCCGCACGGAGAGCGTCTCGGCCTTGTCGCTGCAGTCGAGGAGAGGAGTGGCAGGGCGACAGCTTTTACTTTATGAAGGCATTTGTTTGCCTGGTGGATGTTTCTAAGCACTGCTGTTCCTAGAATGAAACAATGTGATTAGTCTGGCATAATTCAAAGAGAATTTAAAATTACTGAAGTCAAATGTTTTCTAAAAAGGCCTGTTTTGAAACAATGTGGCAAAGCTGACATAATCATGCTGACTTCAGTGAAGCTGCATTGGTTGCACCACTTGAGGACTGAGGCCAGACTAGCCAGAGCATTTATTTTTAAATTCTAGCTTCTACTGGCATGTTCTTAAAAATCTCTGTAGTTCTATAACTTTCTAAAGTAGCTCACAAGTCTTATGCTGACTGCTAATAAAACAGAAAATCCATTTCCACTTTTCAGTGTAATCTTTTTTTCATGTGAATCTATTTCTCATCAAAAGAAGCGGATGACTGGCCTGAAAGCTGGAGTTCTCTACTTATCTGTAAAGATGGAAGAAGACGAGTAGTGGCCTTTCAAGTTGTTCCATGTTGTCTGAAAGAAGATGGCCCTAAATCAAAAAAATGAAGAGGGAGAAACCTAACACTCAGTGTTGCTTTGACCAAGAAAAGTATTGTTCCCAGTGCCTGGTGAAGAGAAGTAGGTCTGATCTCTCTCTGTTGGGAAAATCAGCAAGGAAAACCAAGACAAAGCAGCTTCTCCAAAGTGTCTGTGGGAGAGGTATCTCACATAGCATTATAACCATGTCAAGACACGTGAATGCAAGGACCCTGCATAAACCTGGACCTTAATTTCCAGCAGCTGTTTCTTTGTTGTGGGTGGGTTTTTTTAAGAGAGAAGTAGGACCACTTTGCATCAGTCTTAGAGGAGGACTTCAGCTGCTACAGCGAATGATATTCTCCCCAGAAAACCTTAGTCACAAGAAAACTGATCCTTCCATAAGGGATTCTGTATCTTCTTTTTAGAGAACATAATCTTCCCGATGCTTCTCCTACATCTCCGTAGCCAGAGAGGATGCACTCATGCCTAAGATGCACTAGAAGATGTAAAACTAAAGTCAGATAAGTAAAAAAAAAATCTCCCTGGCATCCTTTTTTTTGTAGCAGATGCATTGCTGGATTTTCTCTGCTTCACTGGCTTCAGTTTCTGTACCCAGAAGATACCTTTGGCTAAGCTCTTGGAAGACAGTTTCCCAGGCAAAAAAACCCGCTGCTTTATAGAGGCCTCAGATGATAAACAGTTTGTGAGCCACCAGGCAGAGTAGTCACTGGAGATGCTGAAACAAGGAGGTGTCAACCATGAAGAAGTACTCTTACATATAATTATAGAAGAGTAGGTAAGCCTTTAGAGGCCAGAAGAGAGCAGAGCCAAACCAGAACATAAAGAATGAGATCTGCAGAAAAAGAAACTCTCAACAAAATTACATAGAGCACTCATGTCAAAATACAGAGATAAAAGCAAAAAGAACTAAAATCAGAGATACTTCTAATCACAGCAGTGTAGTACTATATTTGAACCTCAGTATGCTAATAGCATATAATTAAGCAAGAGGAAGCATTTAAGTAGTCTGAGCTTTCCAGCTTTCCCTCCCTTTGGGACACCTTTGAGGGACCTGAATTTTGGAGAAAGGAGTGCTAAGCACTCTCTGACAGCCAGATCCTTTGAAGACACATCAAGATGCATATTCAGAAATAACCACCACACTACTAGTGATTTAAATACTGAGCTCCTCTGTTCAGTGACGTATTTTGCTCGATGGGTAGAAGATGGTGTTTACAAAATGCAGTTATGAACTGTCCTGCTCTTCTGTCTTGCAGTTTTTAATGGGGCCTTTACAACAAGTACTTAACAGACTTAATGCAGCACGTCTATATGAGTAAAGGGGAAAGAGTAAAGCGTAAGGTGTTTATGTGTAGCCATGCAAGAAAGTTGTATAGTAAGTGCATAAAGTAGGCTCTCAAGCAGAGTATTTAAAAGTTTTACAGGATAAGGACTGTAGTGATTTGGGGGAAGACAGCAAGAATTTTTCAGGGTACTGATTTGGGCATGAATTAGTCTTAGAAACATCGCTATGCCTGAAATCCATGTTTTCACATCTACTGTATTGTAATTATTTACTGAGCACCTGATATACCCTGCTTTGCTTTAAAATTAATGTAGCCATGATAATTCTGCACACAAATTGCGAGCAAATGTGCTGCTTCTGTCATGATCATTATGCTGTCTGAAACATCAGTCCGCTTACTGCTTCTTTGCCCTTTGCAATGAGATTAGATTTCATTCATAACTAAAGATGTGTGCTAAAAACTTCTGTGCATATATCATTAAGATATACACATTTTTGTAAAAAGCTATAGGAATATCTTTTAAAATGCTGGCAAAAGTTCTCCAGGACTACAAAATACCAGTTCTGTGAGCAAGATGAGGATTTCCTTTCATAAGGATTTCTAAGCAGCTTTTGGGCTCAATCTTTAGCGGTGGTTCATCGTTCTCAGCAGAGACAGAGCTAGTGGGGGTGGTTTTATACTGCTTGTATGTTCTCTGCTCACCAGCTCCTCAGGGTAGCCGAAGGTGAGTTTGGCTTCTACCACGAGAGCGAGCAGCCCCCTCTGCTCAGAACTTTGCTTTCTCGGGAGGTTCCCCCGAGGCGTGTCTTGTCTTTAGGAGAGAGCAGGTAGGTGCTAGTTGTGATCTTTATTCTGCATTTGGGGGTGGGGGGTGGGGGGGGGGGTGACGGTGAAAGAAAAGAAACCCTTCTCCTTTGCACTGTGGAAACCTTGATTAACCAGCTGGGCAGATGCTCAGCCTGCTTTGTGTTGCTGGAAAACTTTGACTGAGAAAGATTCAAGATACTGAATTGGAAATGTTGTTCCTTTAATTTCTCCCTACCTTGGGTTGGACTAGAGCCAGAGATGAGATGCTGTATTGCAAATTCAAACTGATAGTTTGGATTTCATGGAAAATTTGTTGACGGTAAATGTAAAACTATAAACTAAAAAGTGGCTGCTATTTTGTTTAGATTTCTTCATGTTTGAAGTGATCTTCTTGATGACTGTTTTTAAAAGCTGATTTTTCTGTGTCACCAAAAGTTGTGTAGAATTTTTGTGTTCTCTAACTTCCAGATACACAAAAGACACCGTGTCATATTTTGGCCTTGAGAAAATGCCTTTTTTCTACCTACAGTCAACAATCCGACCTGATAGAGCTGTTATTTAAAGTTGATATTCAACAAATGGTTTACACAAAAGATGCTGCTATACTATATTGTCACAGACTAGTGTATAATTTTCACAATGAACAGAACTGAAAAATGTAAGATCAAGGGAGATTTTCATTGTTGTACAAATGTCTGGCACATGCCCAAACTATGTAAGAGAGGAAGATTAACTTACCTGAGGACTGTTGAATATGAACAAGTAAACAATGGAAGCTACTAGGCAGGGGAAAATTCATATTCCCGTTAGGTTTTCTCATCCAAACCAGAAAAACTTTGCACCTTCCTTATAGTGGCCATAGTCTGAGTAGGCTCTTTAAAAGCATATAAAATAAATTCTGCTTCTCGTTCATAAACTTACCCATCTGTGAGGCCTTTATTCAGAGAAACCTACCTGCTCAAATGCTTGCTGTAGTTCATTAAAAGCTCCCATTTGTACTCATAAAGACTCATTCATTGCCCTGGATAATATATATGGTATACTGAAAGAGAACCAACTCTTGCTTTCACAATCTAAATTAAACAACTTTGTCTAATAAAAGAAGCACTGTCTCATTTCTAACTAGGCCATAAGCCCTAAGGGTCTTGTACGTGTGCATTTATTTATTTATTTTTGCCAAATTGTCCTACAAGGATCTGAGAGGTAAGGGAACCGAGCTGACTAAATAGTTCCTCTTTTTCTGCCTGCTTAGAAAGACTGAAGCAAGCATGGGCACAATTGTATTGAAGCAAATACCCATCCATGAACTTACTCTAAAATGCAATTGGATGATCTCCTGTCCTTTTCTCAGTCCCACCTTCTAACCTTTCTAATCTTGAGAGTTCATCTCTATTATACGTGGCTCTTACAAATGCCCATGATTAATAACTACTGTGATTCATTAGCCCGTGTTGTTGGTATTGTTTCCCCAATGGGAGCATTTGCTATCTAGGGATAGTCCATGATTACTCTGCCTCGTGGAACAGTAAGATGCTTTCAATCTAATGCACTGTCCATGTTTTAGCATAAAATAATATTAAGGCATCCACATAATGGAACCGTCTGAAGATCCATTTTATTAAGCACTGAAAGAAAATGTGTGTGTGTTTGTATGTGCAAGGCAAACATAATCAGCAAATCTTTTTCACCAGAAACATAATTTCAGTAAGCATTTCGCGTAAAGATGCAGCTATTTTGAAGAATAGATCTTTGGACTTGAGGTTGAAAAATATCTTACCTGGTACAATTAACTTACTCAAATTATATACGGCCTATTCCAAGTAGGAAAAATAGGAAACAGAGGTAGGCTTATGGTATTTATTCCATTTTGTGGGTATTTGTTTTAAATGCAATCTACCTTCAAGTACAAAGCTGTAGTGCTCTTAAAAGATTACTGTTTCAAGTTACTTCACATACCTTAACAGAGCATGTAACCTTTTTACATTATATGATCAACTTTTTGACAGTGCAGGGCCAGCACAGCTAATGGAATAATAGCCTGCAGGGTCCAGCTAAATGATATACGAATATAATCAACCTTTGTGATGACTATTCAAAAGTAATCCCTTTAGCTTTCAACTGCAACATATATTTCAAGCAGGCAAAGCCATATGAAGAAAATCTCTGCAGACTCCACTGATACAATATGGCCTTCATATCCCCACAGTGTGTTTTCTGCTCACAGTGAGTTTTAAATTTAAGGTAATAGCTACTGTATATTCATGTGAGCAAAGAACAATACCTTTGATTTGTTGGAGAAATGTTACATTAGCTACCAAGGGCCCTATTCAGTAAACTTTGACACAACCCTTATATATGGTTTACTGCTTATTCTAAATGGAATATGCCTGATAAAAATGCTTTGCATGCCCAAATTGTACAAATTCATTAATCCTTATATTCATAAAATCTCCAAGTACAACTGCCTCCATTCCAAGTGAACCTAGTCATGATACATGGCTAAACATGTAGGCCCAATCTGCTTTAAAAAGAGCATTGCATCAATTTTCATTTATCAAGACAGAAAAAAAGTAGGAAGGTCTTCTACAAGTGTGGGACATGCATATTGTTGGCAGTCATTATTTTTGCTGTATCTTTATTCCTACTCCGTTACATCATTCTACAGATTATATAACGGAAAACAGCTGCATGACCTTTAAAAAGGCAAGTAACTTTTAAATTACAATAATGGGTTATATCTCATCAGCTGCATTACGCCAACACGATAATCTAGCATAGCCTGCCAAATCATGGGGAGGACATAAAGAGTATGGTGAGATAGTCTTGCTTTCTCTCTCTCCCTTTTGTGACAAAAATACAGTATTGGGTAATAGTGAATCTGAATACGTGGAATTAATTGTATTAAAGGAAAATAGATGTAATGAAAGCACTGCTTTGCCTTATATTACTGTTTTAGTATGTACAATATAGTAGGAGTTCACTTACATTAACAGCAGTTGCAAATACGGTCTTGTTTGCATACCTGTACCTAAATACATGTAAAAACATCACAGCACTGTTGCTTTCTTTTGTTTGAGGTGTTGTATTATAGGAATTTATGCCACTTAAGTAAGTTAGCTCTAGTGGAAGAGTAGGAGAGGGTACGGACTTTTCTCCTATTTGTTTGCCATGTCACTTCTTGAGCCTGCAGAAAATTAGGGCACCCTCAGCATCCTGCAGCAAGGAGTTCCAACGATGAGTTGGCAATGCACAAAGAACCCCTTCCTTTGCCTCCAAGCCCACCACCTGCTACTTCCAGTATATCCTACCTCATTCTTTTGTTGGAAGAGACAGCAAAAAATGGTTTCTGGGTCACCTTCTCTATGCTACTCTCATTCTTACTTTTGTCATCTCCTCAAAATATTGCCTTTCTTTTTTTTCAAAGCAGTTTCAGCTCCCCAAAACAATAGTCCTCTTGTGATTCTTCATCAGTTCGTGGAGCTTTTCAGTGGAGTTCTCATTTAATGAAGTCCACCAGTCTCTGAACAGTGCAAAACTGGGATTTGAATGCTTTCGCATCACATGGGCATGCAAGCTCAGGAACGCAGGTGTTGCCTGTTCCCTTTTCTTTGTAATCTTTTGAGAGAACGGGGCCTGAAGTTCCTGTCCTCTCTGGAGTAAGTGATCGTTTTAGCCTCAGTCTTTGTAGGTGTGGCTTTCATTCTTTTGTATGACTTTTCACTAATTATATTGTGTGAAAGACTAGCAGCTCTGCCTAGCTTTCTCCCAGGAACATAATGAAATAATGAGGTTTTTAGAAGGGTAACGCTCTTTAGACAGACAGATGTAAACAGCAAAAACAAAGATGCCAATTCTAGCTGCACTGAAAATTCGACCAGACAATTTTAATTATATTTTATCAACAGCAGTGATAATATGTCAGGAACATCCTATTATGATTAATTATATTTACATACTATTAATACATATTAATGTTTATCTCTGCGTTTTGCACAACACGATAAGATAGGAGAATGCTTGATGATGTGATCTGTGGTGGTACATATGTATTATCATTATGAATATGAGATGCTTTTATTGTTCCCAAATAGCACAGGCCAAACAAATGCCAAGAAAACATTTATGGCTCAGTATTCCATCAGTTATCCTTGATATGCTTCATATTTGCTGGGAGGGTAGAACTGTTAATCAGACAATAATAGCTTGGTGTCCAAGTGTGAAGGCAAAAGGCCAAAAGGTACATGAGAAACGCAATTTATGCTATAATTCCCCATCCGTCATGTACACATCCCCGCCATTTTTCGCATGTGTCAGTGTAAGACACACTGCTGTCAGAAACACACTTTTATATGTATTCACTCGCAAATACATATGTTACTATACATACCTAGTCACATTTCGGGCTTGAGCCATCCACCTGTCTTGCACCACTTTGTCAACAATGAGCTGCCACTGGAAAGAGCAATAACACTACACTGGTGTAAAGCTGGGGTGGGGCACCGTAGCTCAGACCCCTTGTTAGCATTTGGGAGCTGCGTGAGGCTCTCAGCTGCTTCACAGTGTTTGAGTTCCTAGGCCAAACGGAGAAGTTACAGACTGTGCAGCCATGGGTAGAGCCGCTTGTATTCGATCGTTTTATTAGGTTTTTTGGTTTAGACATGGTCTGCTCGTAAAAGAATTTCCATTGATGTACTTTAGGCCTGGTTCCAGAAAACGTTACCTGGAATAACTACATTGTTAAATACAGAGTAAGCCTCTAACGTACATGTTGCCCCCGTACAAAATGAGACTTCATATGATAACTTATGCTAATTCTCAGGTATTTTTCATAGATTTACTTACCCTGTTCTTACTTGCGTACAACTACGGATGAAGTCCTAGTTAGTGATTATACTTAATAAAAGCCTGTGATACAATGAAACATAAATTTGATTGAGTCTTGAGTGGTCCAGTAGTTTGCATCTGTTCCAATTATCGCACCAGCAGAGACACTGCTTTGAACGTATTTTTCACCTCCACCAGAACTGGATTAATGTACTTATTTTGGACATGAATTAAATTAGGATGCCGTATAAGCGCCATTGGTATTGCTGCGACTGAAAGACAGAGTCCGGTTTTAGGCATCACAGTGCAGAGAGGTAGTGACAAATTGAGGACGATCCAGCCAAGGATTATACGGAGGTCAGAAAACGTGTTCCTTTCAAATACTGAAAAGACTGCATTTGCTTAGCCTCAAAAAGAGAAGACTGGAGGAAGGAAAATAGTCTCTCAAGCTATAAGGACTTATTATAAAAGAAGATGGTGTTCCTTTGCTCTTCATGTCTACCAAAGGCAGAACAAGAAAAAAATCAGCTTAATTTGCAATAAATGTTTATCTGAAGTATTAGGGAAGAAACTGAGCTATAAGATTGTGAAGCACTGGAACAGAGAGATTAGGGATGTTGTGAAATGGTCTTCCTCAGAAGCCTTTGAGAATAGATTTGACAGATAGATGTCAGGGATGGGCTAGATATATGTGCACTTTCTTCATTTGAGGAGGTGAACCACATCAGTAGTTCCCAAAATAGGAAACAATCCCGCAGGGGTGGTGTGGCTGTAAGTGGGCAGAGGGAGGTATGCTGCTGGAGCGCCACGGGGGACAGAGCAGAAAGTGCGGCTAGGAGGTGGGAGTTTGGTCGGAAATGGAGCAAGGAAGGAACCAGGGTGAGCATCGCAGATCATGGGAGCAAAGGAAGCGCGTGGCTGCCAAAAGCTGCAGAGTTAAACCATTGCCTGCCAGCCACCTGCTCTTTTGATCACGTCCCAGCCTTACTTACCCAACCTCCTCACCCTGCTTTTGCTTTCTGCGCTGCTCACCTCTTCCCCTGGATGGTCTTCTTACTGCCTGCCATCTCCTGGTACTGTCTTTGCCATCATCCTCTCCCAAACACATCCTCCTTGTTGGCTGCCCAGCTGCTCCCACCTGGACCCATCCTGTAAAACCGGCCTGTTTGACAACTGCCACACATGAGTGCAAGGAACAAGAACAGAAATCTCTGTCAGTTCTGTATTTCTAGGATTATATCTTATGTGGCTCACTTCTGTGTTGTCTTAGATTTCCTTCACTTGTGACTTTTTCCTGTATTATGTGTTTTTCAAATAAACCTTCTAGGCTTTTTTACTATTAAGAATGTTGTAAGTCTGAGGCACTAATGCACCTTTTTTTTTTTTTTTTTTAAATAACAGAACTTAATAAAGAAGGAAGTGCTTCAAAGCCCCTGTGAGCCTCTTCAAAGATACTGGTTCTGGATCCTTCCTGGTACAGTATTTGCCCTTCGTCCATAGTTTTTATACCAATATGCTGATTTTCGCTAAATGTCATTGGTATCAAAATTTAACCTGATTTTGACAGGCAATTGCACATCACCTCTGTTTTACTTTGTCCAAATAACAATATTTTTCCTGCTCATAAATGAACAAATTCACACTTCCTTCAGATTTTTCACTTGTTTTCCCAGTTTTAGAATTTAATTGCCTTTGATCATGTAATTGCTTTTAATTTACAGAAATAAGCCTTTGAGATAGAAACAAATTTATTAACCAGATGCCAACCCAAATATAAAACATATAGATATCAAAGTGTATATATAAACTTACAAAATTTAATGGGTTTATATTTGCTGTTTTTCAGTGTAGAGAATGCCTGCTTACTTACAGAGAAGCTGATAGATGTATAATGAGTACAGAAGATCCTTGAAGAGTCATGCAACAAAGTAGGAATTTCCATAGGAATTT
This sequence comes from Sagittarius serpentarius, assembly GCA_034782735.1. Lineage (NCBI taxonomy): Eukaryota > Metazoa > Chordata > Aves > Accipitriformes > Sagittariidae > Sagittarius > Sagittarius serpentarius. The sequence continues at coordinate 21,979,836 of JAVKLA010000007.1, read as the reverse complement.
TGCCATTTAAATGGGAGCACAGTGTTGTGGTATAAATATCTGAGAGCTCTAAGTTCTTTTACGACTGAAGTGTGGCTTCAATATGTATTACATGTTTTTATAAAAAATAGCTGGTGTCGTTGAAATAAATACAAAAGAAAAAGAGTAATATAGAATAAAGAGTTTGCACTTTGTGCCCTAATGCCTATTGTCTTCCAAAGTGTCAAGATCGTCCTGTTAAGACATTAAACATCCTTTATGCCTACTGAATGGGAATCCAAGACGCTCGATACCTTGTAAGATCAGGTTCTAAACGTGCCTGGAGAGTTTTCTTTAAATCCCAGATTATTGTCCTTTTCAGAAAAAATAAACTACAAGCTTGATGCCTTATTCATAGGGCTATCGGTAATTTTAGCATCTGGGCTTAACAGTTGCGGTTCAACTGTAACTTGAATAGAATAAATCCAGCCTGGGTGGCACACTATGGTGCAATTTTGATTTAATCTAGAACACAGGTTGGAGCCAAAACACAAGTAAGTTTGTTTAAAATCTGGTTGAGCACACTCATGGAACTGTTGAAAGCCTGTACAATCAAAGCTTTTGAAATGCCATTGACGGTCTCAAGAGCAACATCAATCTATAGGCACAGCTGAAACAACTATATTTAACAATGAAAGTGCATCTGGTAGAATACCTGTATGTCACATTTTCAAAACTGAACCTGAAATTCCCCGCCTGTGTCATTCACACAATCAGGTAAACTAAAATTCTGCCTAGATTCTTTTTGGTAGATAATCTGAAACACTGATTTTGGAGTGCGTGTGGAGAATTGTCTCCCATTTTGAGCTGATGAAATTCTTGACAGTGGTTTCCCCACGTGACCCACAGCAGTCTGACTCCTGTGGTCTTCACAGTCCTCAGAGGGCATTTTCTAGCTACCATCGGTGTTGGCCTGAAGAAGAGATAGAGGACAGAAGATGGTGGTTATCACTTTGCAAAATATACGCAAAAGCAGGATTTGGAACCTTTAAATTTTATTTAGGAAAATTCATGCAAGCTTTCACAATTTCATGCATTAGAAAACTTGCTCTTTCAAACTACATGAACAAAGCTTTATGAACCCCAGTAGTCAACCATTCCTTTCTTTAAATGGAGGTTTCCAGATTCAGAGTTTGAAGCAAGGTCCATTAGACCTGTAATCAGTTTTTATGACAGTCTTTGAGCAAGCAATAGCTTTTGCCATAGTAATAACTCAATTCTCTGGTTTTCTTCAGGACTGCAATTTAAGTAACTGGTTGACATGTGACAATAGGATTTCTCCCTGTTAAGGTATGGTAAAAATGTATCATTAACTAGCTCTTGTTAGACCATTTTAGATCAAGATGCTGTGGACGTGCAATGTAAATACAAATACCTCTATAATTTTCTTTTACTTAGAGGTCTTTATTTTCTGAACACCAAGCTTATTACAACAACATTCATTTAGAATGTTTTTACAAGGCTGAAAAGTTGTATAGGAATGTTCCTACATGCAATTATGCATGCACACAAGTGTACAAACCTCTTTACTGACTGTTAAAAAGAGGTAAACATTTTACGAAAACCAGAAAGAGAAACAGGACCATGATTTAAATATAAATAATAACAGTATCCAGTTTACCCCTTATATTTTAATGCTATTGATATGAAATATGAAAAACATTATAAGAACAGCACAACTTTGCAAATAATATCTGAAAATCACATTAATCTGCAAACTTCTGATCTTGATAAGTATAGCAGGACTTGTAAGAGATTGCTATTTTTAGATGTTTGGAATTTCTTTTATCAGAATATTGTGGAAAGAAATGGCGTATTTGAATTTATCCTTCATAGCAAAAAAAGTACGTAAAATAACATAAACCAAGCAGACATTCTAGAAAAGACAATTACCAGTTTTTCAAGGGCAAGTTTCTAAATTCTTAAGGGTTTTGAACCTCACGTACATTTCTGCAGTAACAGAATGTTCTGTGTATGTGTCCCAAAAGTTATTATGCAGTTATATTAAATAGCATCCATGATCATCACTGTTTTTTGCCAGTCTGCACTCATTACCAAGTGATAACTTTTGTATGCTTGTGAAAAAATCAGTCCTCTAGAGCATTAGCTCTCCCATACTTTTTAACAATACTTTTTAGTCCTAAAACTTTTAGTGAAAATAAGGGGACTTTTATCATCCTATAACAATGTAAATTCAAGTTGTATTCTTCAGAGTCAGGAAGCTTCGGGAGAAAATTATGTTTATTGAGCTAAATGTACCTGCCTCCCATCCCAGTAACGATTTGTCTGACGAGTGACTGTCTGTCCGGCAGAACGCAGGCGTTGTTCTGCTCCTTGCAGAGTTTTTCAGCAGGAAAACGAAGGCTTTGCTTTCCCCTTCAAATTAATGGGGTAAGGAGGTGCGGCAGAAGGTTGTTCCGTACGTTATACTTTGGACAGGATCCTGGAATAACCTCTCAGCTGCTGGAAGCAGTCAGAGCTCCATGGGTCATGGGCAGGCCTCGGCGTAATGCCTCGCGTGATCCAGCTGAAAGCATGGTGCTCACCGGTACTTGGCTGCAGTATCAACTCAGTAGTTCTTGAGGAGAAAAATCACCACTTACTGAATTACCAGCATTTCTTCCAACATCACTTTTCTTTGGTGATCTTTTGCCAGACATAGTCCTGCTCATAAGATCAGCTGAGATCAGAGCTCAAATTAGTACAATGGAACTTTTGTACTTTGTCTCTTGACGTGAGAGATGCTCTAATTTCTTTATGGAGCTCCTCATATGGAACAGAATTATTCTCCACTCTGCCTGGTTCATTATCATTGTAATCCTTCCTGCAAGTTTTTCCGGAAAGCCTCTAATCCCCGACCCTTAAGACTTTGCAATCAGAAAGCAGGACTCATGAGAGAGTCTGAATTGCAGTTGCAAGTTTTTCTCTGCTCTGAGAAATTATAGGCAGAGTTGACTTTAATGAAGTTAGGAAAGCAGGTAAATCACTTTAGCCTATAATGCCAGTTGTCTGTTTCAAAACAAAGTCTTGTCAAACGTATTATAGCAGATGAATCTCTGAATAGTTCTGAAGTGTAATATTGATGTCTCTAAAATCTGTCTTGTGCATGCCTAAGGTATGCCAGACTGGCAATTAAGACTGCTTTTTGAACAGGGTTGTAGTAGGTTTCACTGCGGATATATCATATGGTTTTGACTAACAATTCACAGCAGAAGGGAAGGTTGTACCTCAGAAAGGATTCTGTTTATAATTATGAAAAGCATGTTTTCTGACCATTAATAGGGTATATCTTGTTAATTATGATGATATATAAGGTATTTCACCTGTGAAGCCATTTAGAAAATTAATGTTCGAGTCACAAAAAGGTCATTGCCATTCTGGAAGAAATCCATTCATCTCTAAATAGGCCATCTGAATATAGACTAAGAAATACACTATATATAAAATTACCCAGAAATAGATGGAATAAATAAGATCGATGATAGGTATTACTAAAGCCACACTTTAGTTTCCTGCTAGGAAAAAGTAGAATGTAACTGGAAGAAACAATAATATACATGTAAAAATGCAAGAAATACGTTGAAGTCTTAAGTAGTTTTTGTGAGATTCAGCTATTACACGAGTTGAGAACTCATCAGCCTTCAGAAGTGGTGTACCTCAAGGACTTTGTCCTGAGATTCAGTCAAGTATTTCTGAAGACAGCTCCTACAAAGAAGAGAATGAGGACGAATATTTTTCTTCCAAAACTGTGTCATTTGACAGCATAACTTCATAGTAACTCTGTATTTGCCATACTTATGCTTACAAGTAGATAGAATGTATGTGCTGTCTTTGAAGATAAACAAAAAAACATCTTAATGAATATTTCCATGTGTGAGTCTTCTTTTGACACAGGCATATCACTGAAGAGTGATGCTGAGATTGAAGGAGCCCAGCAGCTATGATGGGGTCCTGGTTTCAGCTGGGATAGAGTTAATTGTCTTCCTAGGAGCTGGTACAGCGCTGTGCTTTGGGTTTAGGATGAGAAGAAGGTTGATAACACCCTGATGTTTTCAGTTGTTGCTCAGTCGTGTTTAGACTCAGTCAAGGACTTTTCGGCTTCTCCTGCCCAGCCAGCAAGAAGGCTG
>JAVKLA010000007.1:21951732-21965525 GCA_034782735.1 Sagittarius serpentarius | reverse complement strand
ACCCCCCCCCCCCCCCCTTACCCACGCCCACACCCTGACCCACGCCGACATCTGGGGAGAAATCACTGTCGCCTCTCATGTATCCATGTTCTGATTTACGATTAAAATTTAAAGACGCGCATTCATATTTTACCGAACCTAATGCGCCCTATGAATTTTTAATCCATTATGATGCGGGCTACACTTTGAGCAAACTCTACCTTTGTTTTGAGCGCAGGGCAGCGCCGGCCCCGGTTCTGCCAGAGGGGCGGCCCCGGTGCCCCCGCACCGATCCCGGCCTCCGCCGTCTCCGGGCCGCTCCCCCGGGGCTCGGGGGGCGACCTGGCCCCGCCGCCGCGGGAGCAGCCCTGGTGCAGACAGCTGCAACCGGCGGAGCCGCGGCAGCCACCGGGCCGGGACGCCCCGTCGGGGCAGCCCCGCACACCCGGCGGTGCCTCCGCACCCCCAGCACCCTCGCTCCCCGCCCAGCCCCCCGCGCCCAGCCCGGCCATCGTTGCCTGCACCAGCTCCCGCTCCCCCTCTCCCTCCTCCAAATCGGGTTTCGAGGCCGGTGCGCGGTGTTTGGGGAGGCACCGGGGGGGGGGGGGGGGGAAGGGGGGGGTGTGCACCCTTCGCTACGTCCCCGCCGCCCCCCGAGGCGGGACGGCCCCGCAGGCCCCCCCCCGGCCTCGCCGGGGCCGCGCTGCCGCCGCAAGCCAAGTCAAGTCACGAAGTCAAACTTAAAGCCCGGCACGATCAATGAAGACTTTTGCCGTCCAGTGGCGCCTCGTGCTTCCTGGCACTAAAATAAATGCAAGAAATCGAAACTTAATTACTTGAAAGAAATCCAGAAATCCCTCTGCATAATTTATCCAGGCATTTTTCGTGGCGTTTGTGTTGAATGCACGCGTTTAATCCCGCACGCTCCCCTCCCCATCGCTGCTCCCCTCGGCAGGCGCGGGGCGATGGGCAGGCGGGAGGCGGCCGGCTCGTCCCCCCGGGCCCCCCCGGCGAGGGGAGGAGAGGGGAGTCTCCGCAGGAGACCCCCTTTCTGCCTCGGGGTGGCTCGGCGCTGAGCCCCGCCGCCCCCCACCCCCCACCCCGGCCGGCGGAGAGCATCTCTTGGGGCAGGGATGCGGGGAGGTCGGCGTGCGGTACCCGCTCCTCTCCTCACCGCCTGCGAGGGCCGAGCCAGCCCTGAGCGAGGCACTCGGCAGGTATTTTCTGATCAGGAGTGCCTGGCGTAACAACCCGAGTCTCCTAAGCGTAATGGAAAGTGCCAATAAAGTAACTCCGTTATTCTGATAAACTCCCCCCGTGACTTCGATGATACCCCCGTGGCCTCCGCAGGCCTTCTTATGAATAGGGTATGACACCTGCTAGCTGGGGGGTAGTATAGTAACCGGCACCGCAGCCATGGCGTCCTCATTTGCCATCTAGCCTGGCTGCTGGGAGCCCGCTCGGCGAGCCTTTCGCTGAATTCATTAGGGCTGGGAGTCTGCCGGCTCGGGAGCAAACTTTATCATAGACACCTCATCGAGAAGTTGAAGTAATGTTATGAAAGAATGAAAAATACATTTGGGAGCTGCCTGGAAACTGAAGTACATTTTGATTTAACTTACATTAACAGAAACCTAATGTAAAAGTGAAGGGATCTAACAAAACCATTAATAATTTAAAAATAATTACAGATAGTCTATCCTTACTATTCATAACCACTCAACATTTTAGACAAAGCAAGCTGAATATTCTTCGTGGGAGAAAGATGTGAGCAGACTGCTAAGCAGGAGCCGTCCGGCTCACGCTGCCTCTCCTCTGCTTGCGCCCACCGCGCAGCCCCCCCCCGGGCACCATCCAAAAAGCACTTTTCCAGGAGGGAGGGTGAAAGCTGGCTGGAGGTGGAGAGCAGGTCCTGCCTCTGTGCAGGGCTTTTTGGCGGGCGTACGGCACAGGTTTCAACGCCTGCTTCTTGCTGGAGCTGCTGTTTGAGGTGGGCCCAGTCTGGCAGGGGAGACCAAGGACGCTCTCACGCCTCCCTGGGCTCTCACCAAGCTCTGCCAGCCGTGGGGGCCTCGGGAAAGGCCTTTTCCATCCGTAGCCTTGGTTAACGCCAGTGGCAACGGTGACTCTCCTCTCCCAGGCTGCTATTTAACGACAGCCGATATCAGCGCCATACATCATCTGCTTGGCTTGCCATGGCTCCGTACAAAAGTTATTTTTAATGCATCCATTTTAATTCAAGTTTCCACCATATGCTTTATAGCTCAAGGGTTTTGAGCACGCTGCAAGGCCGTGATTCTGCCTGTGTTTCTGTTCGTTTGGGGTTTTTTTTGAGATACACCTGCTGTCCGAACACTGTGTAAAAGCAGCTGGATATGAGGCAAACTTCACTGCTTTTCCTTACAGTTAACAATAAAATTGTAAAGAGGGAAATTCACAGACATGAAGTGGCTTATAAAGGAAAAGAAATACCAGACAATACAAAGCAGATAAGAAATTCAGGTTTAACTCTCCCAGGAGCCTATCTTACAAAGAGCTTCACAGGTGGGATCCCTTCCTAACTGCTTCCCCCGACCGCTCCTTGCACTGAAAACACTAAGATCTCATGGATTGTTAAAAAAAAAAATCGTATAAATCACACTGTGGATGTCCTTGGGACTCTACTCTTGATGATTTAGACAAAACCCTGGTATCTTAGATTACCCTTCATTAATTATTTTCATTAATTTCCCTTGTTATAGATGTATTATCACAAATCATATTCCAAACACATCCCCTAATTAAGCACGAAATTCCTCTCTACCTCCGTATGCCATTTAAACGGAGCAATGAGAACGCGCGTGTTCAGCCCGGTGCCCGGAAGGTGGTGCGACAAAAGATGATGCTTGCATGTCCGCTGTCTTTCGGGACTTGCTCTAACTCAGAGAAAATATTTTGATTTTCCATTTGGTCATCAACACGGGCATGTTCTCAGCTCAGGGCTCTTAGCCCTTCCAAATTTTCAGTGTCCTCCGTCTTCTTCTGCAGTGTTTTCAAGGTAAAGCTGAGTTCCTTTCCTCCCCCTTCCACCACACGAGGCGTTGGCTGATCTCTTCATACGTCCCCAGGGTTCACCAGGCACCACGGAGCAGCCTTCCCTTTTCAGCCAGGGAGAAAAACTATGACAGGTGATAAGCATTGAAAAAGGTGATGAAAACCTCGTGTTTCTGAGAAGATGGATAGATGCAATTTTAAAAGTGGTTTAACAGTTGTGTCACTGGATTGGCGTTTGTACCTCAGAGCCATTAGATAGCGTGCTAAAATACTTATTTAGGTAGACAGGGTCCTGCGGCCCCACGTGAGAGGTATGTCACGTGCAGCCGTGGTATTTGGTGTGTGCCATGGCATGTTCTGTGTTTTCCACGGTCTCCGTAGTTTTGGTGAGGTTTTGCATGGACTCATCCTGCTCCGTGAATGGGTGGCGGAAAATGCCTGTGACTTACTCTGGCTACTCCCTTTGATTCAATGCCCACACAACCAGAGCATGACGGGACTTGACCCTGGCTGGTGAGGAGGGCCCACTAGGACCAGCATCTGCTAGAAATATTAGATATGTGCTGAAGCATCGGTCCCTGCAGGACCAGGCACGCTGAGCTCAGACCTAGGCTACAGGCCCATCCTCTATGAAAACCAGGTTTTAGTTCTCGAAAGATACGTCTGTGCATAGACAGTTGCCTATGTTTTATTCAAAGCTAATCACAGATCCTCAACTTTTATTCCCCCACCCCCTTTGTTTTTTTGGTTAAAATTCAGTAGAAATGCATTCTACCTTTCCTGCAACCTCTGGGCATACATCAAAGCCCTTCCCTTCACACACAGAGCATGGGCAGGTATCTGCCTGTGTTCTCCTGTCCCTTTTTATACATGAAATATTGTACGTTCTGAAGACTGTTAATATAATGAAATCAAATTGTGAAATGCCTCTGCAGCTCCTATCAACCTTTCCTATCGGAAACAGCCCGTTAGGGCTATGTTAGCACGTCTCTCGCAGTCCTGAGACAGCAATCACATCCCAGTGGAACCTCTTACCAAAGGCGATCAAGTCGATCAGTGGGAGTTTTGCCAGTAACATCAAACCTGATGAAATGGTTCTGTGTTAAGAACTGCAAATATACACATGGCAAAGAGGACAGATGAGAAAACGGGACTACGAAGGTAAAGAAAAAATGCAGAAAGAAAAGAGATTATACCCAAAAAAAGAAAAATGCAGGAGATCAGTAATCGGCTGATGTATATAGCCAACCCAGTACAAAGTCTAAAATGCAGACAACTCAGTTTATAGCCTGTAGCACAAACTTCTGTAGTGGTGTTTACTCGGAAGAACTCTCATCCTCACATCCTGCTTTAAATATTTCGCTGAACTGGGACAAACTAAACTTGTGCTTAAGTGCTTTACTGTTCGTTTTGATGGGGGAGACCTGGGACGACCCAAAGAGGCTGTCATTTTAAAACTTTCAGATATCATCATCAAGCTGCACATATCTGCATATGTCTCTGTTGCCATGTATATATAGTAAATACAGCATCAAATCATATTTTAACTCGTTAACCCCTTGACAGTTATGTTGCTTGGTAGGTACTCTGACATAGTGAACTTATTTGAGTAAAATGCATTTTATTTTTCTTGTTTAGGCCAGCACGTTTCCTTGGAGTAAGTGAATTTGTTGCTGCACACCCGTGAGACGGAGGCAACACTTTCTACCAGGGCTCCCCGTGCGCTTCCCTGCCTCTGAAAACGTTCCTGCTGGGTCCAGACATGTGGGCCCAAAGTGGGCCAAAAAGGTGGGAGGAGGGGGTTGGCAGTGTTTGTGGTGGCGGCGGTGGTTTGCTTTTTCTTTTTGTTGGGGGGATTTTTGTGGTTTTCTTTTTTTATTTTTTTTTTTAGCTCGATGTAGTTTTTAATAACGTTCGTGGGTATTTTTGAATGAGGGGGTTGGATCTGCCAAAGCTTTTACAACCATTAAAAGCCGGCCTGCTTTAAGTGCTGACAGCTGTGGAATGGCTCTTAATGAGGAGGGGCGCACTCGGGGGCATCCTGCCCGTGGTCCGTCCGTCTGTCCGTGCCTGTAGCATCGGCTGGGGGGGTCCCAGCGAGTGACCCCACCGCGGGGTGAGGAGGGGAAGGGTGCGGGTGGCTGAATTACCGCCACCCCATCTGTATGAATCCAGCCGGAGCACCCAGGGCGGGGGGGGACGGGGACACGCGAGGAAATTCAGGGCTGCTTGTGGCTGCGAGGGGCTGCTCCCCGGTGTTATTCCCGGGAGGCCGGGGCAGCCCAGACGCCGGGGAGATAGGCTCCGGACCAGGATCTGCACCCCGCACCCCCCACCCCCGGCGCCGGGGTGCAGCGGCCACGGGTGATGCTTTAGGGCGGTGGAGGCTGGTGGCAGCCGGGGCTCGTCCGGGTTTCCCTGGGGGGTAAAACCGGGGTCAGGCCGCGGGGAGCCCCGAAAGTTTGCTCCGGGAGGCGATTCCCGATGGTGGGGGCAGGGCCGGGGGTGTCCCGGGGCTGGCGTCTCCCCGCTGCCCGGCACCGTCCTCCCACTGCGGGTTTCCAGGGAATCGGGAAAATTCCTCTCTCCTCAACCGGAGCCAAAAGCAAACCCTGCTCGGGATTCCCAGCGGAGCGCTGCGACCCACCCGCTGCGAGAGGTACGCCTTGGAAGGAAAAGCGCTTTAATTCTTACTTTGTCTCTCTGTTACACCTGCTGTCCTTCCGTGCCCCCAGTATGACGTCTCATGGCACATCACAGTATGTTGCAGCACGCTATGTTGTGATTTGTATGTAATAGTGGGCAAGTTATTTTATTTAAAAGAAAAAAGTGCTCCAAAGGCAGGAGACACCTAGAAAGAAGAAGGTTCAATCTCTGCTCATCAGTTGCTCAGAATACTTACAAATGAACTCAAAGACCAGGAAATCTCAGGAACCTGACACGCACGGCTTACGTGCTTGGAGGCCAAAGCACCTGAAGTTCATGAGTTAGCAAGGCCCAGCTGCTTTAGATACTAAAGGTAGAGGGGGGAAAAAAATCAAACCAAAACAGGTGGGTAGAAAGAATACCTTCTTGCAGGCAAGTGAGGGGAAGAAGGTGATGAAGAGAGTTTTGTTTTATTTGGTTGAAAATTGCGTTCCAGCTGTGGGCGGGAGCCGGTGCTGGGTGAAGCCTCCCTTGGGAAGGGAAGGAGGCAGGGCTGGTTTGCAATCCCGCTGTTTCAGGGCAGAAGTCAGAAGACTTGTGTAGGGTTTGATGTTGAATATTCATATGATCGTGTTTTAGCAGGGGTGAGTTCTCTACACGTGGCTGTCGCTTTTGCAATCTTTCACATAAGCTGTGTCAGCAGAGCCTTAATAAATCCCATTTTTACCAAAGATTTATGATATAACTGTAAATGTGTGCTCTGGAATGGTCTCTTCCGTAGAGGGTTTTAGTGAGGGATCTTATTTTTAGAAGGTTGGTGCATTTATTTTCTATGCCTAAGATACATGATGAAAAATGTAATTTATAATGTGGCATAATAAAAATGGATGATCTTTGAGGAGACAGCAGACTTAATCCCATACCTACACAATATCTTTTTCAGTAACATTTTGATAATGACTTTACGTGTGCGTTACAGTGGTGTGAGAGGTGGTGACAGCGCATCAGGCAACAGCAGGAGCTGCTGTGTCATCTCTGACCTTATCAAGACTGCTATGCGTGTACAAAGCAGTCGAGTTGGACAAAGAGGGAGAGAAGAAACACTCATTCAGCAAAGGTACATGGCTAGATTTTGCTTCTATTTATTCCACCTTAAGTCAGAAATAATCGAGTCAATTGGAAGCATCTTTGCTGAATGAATGCACGTGTGAATGCGCCAAACATTTCAGTGTTCTTAAAAAATTCAACCAGACCTGGGAATAGCTGGGTAGCTTTCTTCTGAGAGCTGAGATACGCTGCCTCCTGTACTGCTTTTTGGCAAGAGTGCCTGTCAGACAGGCTGCATCCGCTACTTGATTCTGCATGGTATCGCCATACCTGTTTATTTCATTGCAATTGTGGTAACTCTTTTCACATGAATCAAGCTGTTACACACAAAGTGGTGGAAAACAACAGATGTCTATATCTGTATGAACAGTGGCTGGTTTTCCCCTTACTCGGGGGCTTCGTGAACTTGAGGTGCTACAGGCATCTGCAAAGCAAAACCCAAGGAAACGACAAACAAACGCTGGGCTGGTGCGTTCTTCGTTACGGCAAAGCTCCTGCAAAGTCAAAGACCAGCCATCAAATGGGAGTTTCATCTAAACCTAGAGAAGAGACTGAGGCTGTACTAAAACTACTAAAATTGAGAAACTAAGTGAAATTTGCAGTCTTTTTTTTGTGGTTTTTGTTTGGTGGGTTTTGGCTTGTTTTGTTGTTGTTTGTATCTTTTTAGTTAAAGAAATAACTGGCAAACCAGAGACTATAAAAACTTAGTTGCTCAGTGTATACACACAGTTACCTTCTGAAATCATCATCCCTCTTTATATTAAGCAAGCAGAAATGTCTATGTATGTTAGCATTTCCCTAGTCTGTTAGTTAATGTACATATGCATTGGACCTTAAATACTATACTGGCACACATCAGAATATTAAGATTTCAGGTTACAGCAATTGTTCAGTTAAGGGCTATAACATGAATTCTTGAACTGCTTCCAGGAGTTAAAAAAACACAAACCCAAAAGCCTGTAAGTCAACAAAGAAATTATTTTGGGTTTTGTGGTGTTCTTGCCAACTCCTCTGGTGTAAAAGCCACAAGTTTGCTTGCTTCCCCCGTGTTTGACAGGTCATCTAAGTAGAAGCAAGGAAGGGGGAACATCACTTCTTGGATAAAACACACACACACCCCCTCCCTCCTTCAAGTTTTGGAGAGGACAAAAATGAGAAATTTAGTCTTTATCTGCTCATGTGTTTTATACCATGTTTCCAAAACACAGGCTAGTATGAGTTCTGCGATCAGCTGAAAGAGAAGCAACTTTGGTGCGAGTTGTCTATGTCTACTTCAGGTTGCTAAAATTGTGCTGTTCAGAACTTGCTTGACATCTACTGATAGTTTATGCTTATGTGCAAACAACCTTCTTTTATCTGCCCCTAATTGCTATAATCTGTCATGAAGAGAAGAACGGGAGCAGCATTTTAAAGCAGGTAGAGAGGATGGCGGGGTCAGAGGTGATGGCAGTGCAGGGTGGGAGCAGGAAGCACGTGCCTCCCAAGGATAACTTTTGTTATTTAGCGAGGTCTATGTTTCAGAGGAAAAGCAGTAGAGGAGAGCAAGAACTTGGTGCTAGAGGGGAAAAAGTAGACCGCTACGTCTCCAGGATGAAGACTTCTGCTCTTCTGGCATGGTGAAAGTTAGTGCTGTAGGGGATGGGGGTTTTAAACTTGTTTTTCATTAATCTTTGCCTCTGCAAAAGGAAAATCTTCCTTCAGGACTGGTCCGAGGTGTGGAACAAACACACTCAGGAACCGGGACTGCTGCTTACTACCTTCTTCCTCAGGTCCAAGACACTTAACTGACTTGCTGATAGAAAGATGTCTCTGTGTGCGTTTAGCTGAAGCATCTAATATCACACCCACTGCTGAAATGAAACAAAATAGGAGAGGGCTATAGAAATAAGAAAATCTAGGCAGGAGGAAAAAAATACATTCTGAGTGGTTGGGATGAGGGTAAGGGAGCCCAGTAACCCCCTGGCAGGCGTTGCGTGCACTGCTTAACATACCCCCTATAGCGGCACTTGGCTGCTCTGGTGCTGAGCACCAGTATGACGACCGGAGAGAAAGGAGGGGTCCCTGCCCGGCCGCAAATATGGGCAGGGGCCGAGGGGTGCATGCTGCCAGCACCCCGCAAGAAGGGTGAGCTGTCAAGCAGGAGGGTGAGTTTCCTCTGGGTTAACGTGATGGTTTTATTATCATAAACTCAGCTGATAACAGAGGACGTCCGCAGCAAGCACGGGTTTTCATCACCGCACGGGAGAGTCCCAAGAGAAGGTGTTAGGTGTCCAGGCTCAGCCCCTCAGCCACAGTGACTGTGGGTGGTTGGATTTCTAATTTCCAGAAGCAATTAACACAAGAAAAGGAAACACTGACTGAATGAGGTGAAGCAAATACCATACATTTCAGTACTTATTCAAAAGTTATTTTTTGTCCCTGCACTTGGCTAACTCAGTCCAGGAATTTCCTTTTTCCCTCCATCAGAATTGAATTAAATCAAGATTTTAATCCCATTTATTTCGAGATCATGCTCCAGAAAACTCCAAACAAGAGTGCTGTGGCTAGCAACTGACAATGTGTTCGGGGTTTAGAAAGCAGCCCCTGAAAGGTGTTTTCTGTTCAAAGCTTCTTGCTGGCTCCAGGTTTTGGGAAGTTCAGACTGTGGAGGCCCAGCTGCCACCCAGCCTGGTAACCGCCACAGACCCACCTTTCCTGCTGTTACTTCATGTTCAGTGAGAGTTTGATTGCAAACAGCTGAAATCAGGTACTAATCCCTTGTGTAGAGTATGCTGGAGACTTGTGTCCCGTTGGTCCTGGAGTAAACTGAACATAGTAGGTTTGGCAGTAGGTGGACTTGACCCTTTTTTTTTTGTTTCTTTCCTGTAAGAAGCTGACCAGCTGATGGTGGTGGAGGATAATTCCTCTTAATTACTTTAAATCATCAAGTGGATTATTTAGTAAGTGGGATGACACATGAGTGTGACGCTGCCTGCTCTTTTTTCAGGCAGGGGTGTCCCCACGCCTGGCCCCTTGAGCATCGCTGGGGCTCGGCTGCGGGACGGTGCTGGGCGGCCGGCTCTTCGGAGCCACTGCTCTCTTCTGGTATGCATTTACGCGCTGAAAAGCACACCGGTGCTTGCTTCTGGCTGGGGTCTTCAGAGGCTGCTACGACACCAATAAGTAGAAGTTAATTGCAAATTTATTTCTACGTAGCAATAAGGGAAAAACACTTGGGGCCAGTTTCCTTTAAAGAAAAGGGGGGAAAAGCCTGTTCTACACTCATTTGATTAACCCATGCTGTTAATCATTGCCAGGTTTATGAACCTCTATTATAAACTTGTTACTCTAAGGGGTTTCAGTTCAGTGATTGAAAAACAGCTTTAGGGCCTGGGTAGGTAAGGGTAGCGAGAAGTGCAAGTAGAAGCACTGAGCCTTTGAAGAGGTGTATAAATAATTAGCAACATATTTCATGTGGACTCTTTCGTCAAGATACACTGTCAGACCTGGGACTTTATCAGAACATGATGAAAATGTAGAAGGAGCTCTATATTTATTCCAGCATAACAATGTTGAAATCTAAAATAATTTGGTATTTTAGAAGCTATTTTAGGTCACAGGTAACGGCTCTGCACTGCTGAACTGCTCTTGTATCTGCTGCAGTTTCTTCAGAAAGCAGAAAGTGTCTCAAAGGTTCTTGACACTCTTGTGTCTTTTGAATCTTAGATCCATATTTCATGGTTGCAAAACATACAACACAGGTGAAAACCTGAACTGCATCTTAATAAAGCAAAGTGATGAATAAACAGTAGCCCATGCAACCTCAGAAGGTAGAGGGAGATATAGCAGGGAAAGTAGAAAACAAAGGTGGGAACATCTCAAAACACTCTGGGGGGTGAGGGGGAACCCAACCAAAGCCCTCTAGGACATACCCATGTATCTCACTCAAAAGAAAGTGGCAAAAAGTTTGTTCTTACTAATAACCAACAAACAAATCCTTCTAACAAAATACAGGTATGTGGAAGCTAATGGCGTCGCAAGTGTCTTGGATATCAAGAAGAGCACTGTTTTAATCAAGGTTTGGTTTAGCATCATCCCAATTGGTTTGTGGTTTTTTTGTTCCCCCCCCGTTTATGTGGTAAAACTGTTTGCTTTTTAGGGCAAGCCTTCTGCTCTCCCATTTTCAAGCACTAATCCTGATCTCTGGGTAAAGCCCCAGCTCCACCTGTTGTAGATGACTTTGCTCATTCCCACCTGGAGGAGGAGCTCAGTGGGCATCAGCATGAGTTTTGTCCAACTAAGAATTCATTTCAGCCTCAACATAACCCAGCGTCAGCCGGTGGGTGTGGGACTCCTATGAGAAACCCACACGCTCAAATGCAGAGGTTATTTTAGGAGAAATGTGCCGGTCTCTGCTACTTTCAGAGATGCTAATGAGACTTCAGTGAGGTCAGGACTTCACAAGTGCTTTCTCTATTAAGCAGAATCCAGATTTCACTCTTTACCTTTTTCTACTAAGGCTTTCTGCCCAGATTTGATTTATTCTTCCAGATTTCAGATTCAAAGAGTGAACTTCATTTTGCCTCCAGTTTGAACATTTGGGCTGAGCGATGGTAATCTTAGTGCAAGACCACAGGCCAGTGAATTTCTTAGTTGTGGGCATGAGGCATTTTCCACCCCTTCTACTTGCATTAGGAATTACATAGACCTGCTTAAATAATGATTACAGTTTTTTTTTTAATAGCTTTCATGCTTGTGTGCATTTGTATTTTAAGAGGCTAGTACTTAGCTAGCTTTAAGTTGTATTTGTTCATTGTGCTTGTCAAATAATTTTACAGGAATACGCTGTGTTATTAAAGAATGGTGTTCTCTATTTGCATGTTATGTGATGTGAAATGCAATGAGATCTCTATAGAATATAACAGTGAAATGAGAAGTAACAGCTGATACGTGGAAGGAGATGGCATCACCCCTAACCCTCCCAGGCTTAGCTTGGCAGCACGTGAGCTCCTAAAGAAATACCACGAGGCAAAACTGGACCCGACGGGTGCCTGCGGGCACTGCCCGTGACTCCAGCCGCCCAGCCAGGGTATGGCTGCTCCCTCCTGCCAGAAGGAGCGGTGGGTGCCGGCCAGGGTTTGCCCACCCAGACAGCTCTACAGGACTCACAGACAGTTTGTCACAAAGCCAGCGAACTTGGTGGCAAAGTCCTAGCGGCAGTTCTGCACTGATCCAAGTGTTACTCCTCTGCGAAGCACTGTCCAAGTTAGCCTTTCTTACGAGGTAAATTTTCATTTCCACTCTCGCTAAGAGTGTACTCCTCTCTCATTTTTACATTTCTGTCTCTAAACTTGCCTTTGCTACGCAAATGGGAAGCTGTGTGCAAAAAGACTAACGCTTAGGCACCAAACAAAATACCCAGACAGTTACAAAGCCAGCCCCTCCTCCTTAACAAAGCTGATTCTTCCCTGCCTCGTTTTAAACTGGAAGAAACGCTGTAGAAATCCATAGGCTTCAGCAAGGTAAGCGATGGAAAAAGCAGGTCCATATTTCCTCGCCTACCTCCAGTATCTTCTGGTGTCCACTGGAAGCTGACGCTAGCCTGGCTATTTCATGTGCCGCAGAGCCAGACTGACTTACTTGGTAGCCATCTCTGTGGTGAGTTTGATTTTTCTTTTCACAGTAGCCCCTAGGGCAGGTATTACACTTGACGAGTGAGTGGAAACTGTGCCACTCAGCTATTACTTTTTAATCTGCTAAGCAGGAAAGTGAGCCTTTTAAGTGCCTGGCTTGCGGGAGGTCATCATCAGTCTGTCAAGGTATTTCTTTATTGCTATCTTCCATAACTGGGAGTTGCCATATCAAATACAGTTATGTTGTTTTGAACAGGCAAGACGTACTGTTTATGAAAACAGACTTCTTAAAAGCAAACTGTGGTGGTGGGTAAAGGAGGAGAGGTTGTTTACAGTGTTTTAAGCCAAACGGTTCATTTGGCAGGAGGTTTTCTGTAACAAGTGAGAACAACAAGAATCAGCTCTCTCAGCACTTCAACGAGCAGAGATTTTTGTCTGTAATGAGAAGAATGAGACTTGTTTGACATAAACTACAAAACAACACAGGAAAGATGAAGAAGGAGGGCAGAAATACATTACTGAAGGTGAGGAGAAACAAGTTCACTGCTCTACTGTGAATTCAGGATTCTTGCTCATTATAATGTATAATTACCGCTGGCATCATTCCAGAGGAGGGGTTGAAAGAAGGTAGGTCTTGCCAACCATGCTAAATCCTGTTGAGGAACTGACCACAGCAGCATCCTACCAGAGTTCACATAAACCAAATCATTCCCATTTTATTCTTCTGTACTGGGTCCTTCTTTATGCAGAGATGCAAATTCTCTTTGGACTCCTGAGATTTGAAAACTGATTAGAATTTTTATGTTCCTCTGCTAAGGGTAAAAATAGGTTATCCCAAGACAGACAGCCCCCCAAATTATACACTGATCTGAGAAAATGGGAACAGCTTACTTCTGCCATTAAATGACTAACTACTTTCAACAACCAGTGCCAATGACATGGTTGCGCCTCTTCTGAATTTTTGTTGTCTTCGGAATTTTTCTAGCTGTTTAGTGATAAGTTTACTAATGCCAGATTCTATTCACTTGAAGTAGGATATTCATCCATGTATCGTTTAAAAGCAAATCTTTGGTTTGCTTTCTAAATCTAGTGTGTGACTGAGAACAGCAGAGAGATTACAGATGTGGCTATCCTTCTTTCCTCCGCAGCTCTCCCAAGGAGCAGAGCTTGAACTCGGTGAGGAGACCGGGCTGAAGCTTGGCCCTCTGAGTGTGTCTGGGTAGACGCGCGTACGTGCAGCCTCTGGGGCTTGGCTTTTGTTTTCAAAAACAATGATGGCCCAGGATACTGTAGGACAAATAGAATATTTCCTGAATTCAAGCTCAGGATGGTCGTTGGATATTTCCTGTGTAATTAAATTGTAAGGCTCCTACTTTTTCTGGGGGGGCGGGGGGGGGGGGGGGGGGGGGGGGGGGG
>JAVKLA010000007.1:21919464-21951722 GCA_034782735.1 Sagittarius serpentarius | reverse complement strand
CTCCCCGCCCCCCCCCCATCTTTTCTTTCTCCCTTTGAGAGCAATGCAAGGCTCAGTTGCATTGCTGGAGACCTGCTCCTTTCCCACCAGTAAACGATGCCGTCTAAGCAGCAGTGGCTGTCCACAGACGACTCTGGACCCTGGTTTCCCGGCTCTGAAAGACCTGCCCGTTTGGTGGTGTGGGGACAACAATTGCTTTTCCTCTGGTCTGGCTCCCAAAGGCTCTTCACACCTCGCATATGCTAGTTACGTTGACATTGTTCTTCTCTTTCCAAGGTCTTCTGACAGCCATAAAACTGGAGCTAGTCATAAAGTATTCACTTTGTCACTTGCTCTCCCTGGCTCTTGTTGGGTGTTTCATGGCATCTGTCTCGGCTTCGCTCCCCTCCTCGACCTGTAGCGCATCGTGTGTACGTGTGCTTCATTTCATTGAAAGCTTGGGATAGGAAACTGGAGAAGTGGTCTGGTTGGAGGGGAGTAGTAGAGAGGGAGAAGCTAAGTATGTAATGGAACAAGTCTTATCTATGCCGCTTTCCTTCTGTTTGGACACCACGGTGTGCTGCTTATTAATATTTCATTTGTATTGCACATGCACACTGCTAAGAATGGTGCTTATCTAGGCATAAAAAGGCTATTAATAACTGATCCTATATGTACCTATGAGTTTCCAGAATCTTATTACAGAAGTCATTCTTTTTGCCCACTTCCACTCCAGTGCTAGAGGCTCCACTTGCATCTGCTTACTTTACCTGCAGGTAAGCCCATGATTTTTTTTTTTATATAATGAGATTAGCTAAGAAAATTAAGATGTCTAAGGATCTTGAACTCTTTTGTAAGAATACATAGTTTCTTTAAGAATAATTATTTGGAAGGATTTTATTCCTTTCATTTCCTGTTGGCAAAGCTATTTTCTTTCCTAGAGCTATCTGGGGGAAGAAGTAAAAATGTGCGTTAAAGCCAAAGGGGTGTGTGTTCCACTGTATTTTACCTACATTTTTTGGTTTAGACTGATCTGTTACAGAGCCATAAAACAAGGTTAATGTGATTGTAATAATAGACACAAATCAGGCTTAGGTCTGCTAAGCATAAAATGAGAATTATATTGAAGATTTATGGGGCTACTCCTAGTTACATTGGGCAAGGAGAAAACCATGAATGTCCTATGTAAGCATGTGGATATATGCAAAAAAAAGTTATGAGGTTATATATAATCTACTGAACTCTATTCTTTTTTTGTCTATATGATAAAAGATTTATTAAAATCAGCAAGAGGAAAATGAGCCAAGCTTTGTTGCTATGAGGGAGTTCTTATGATTTCAGGTCTACGGTGTCAGTCTGGAAAAGAGAGGGTATTTTTTTGGTTTTCTGGGTTTTTTTTCTCAATGCTGGTATGAACTATAATTAAACCAGGTACCCATATGTTTACACAGAAAGACAAATGGTCTGTTTATTTCAGCAGCTGTTTAACAAGCCACCAGCACAATCAATTAAATTAATCCCAGGAAATAAAACTTGAAATAAAGATGATATCTGAAATCATTTTTATTCATGGTTAGAGACCATGCAGATTCTTTTGACAAGTCACAAAATCTTATGGGTGATGTTGAAAACTTCAATGTACAAGTGCTATTTCAATTTGAGGGCAAAAAAACCTGACTTGATAGAATGGTTTCTGTAGAGATATTACTAGAATAGCAAACCCCCAAGCAATACAAAGGCAGCCAGAGTATTGTATGCTCATTACCTGAATTTTCAAACACTTAACAACTGTGAGAAGTATGAATATGCAAAGCTTCCAGACTCGGACCAACATTTTTCTTACACTTTTCTACTCCTGAAATGAAAAAGCCAGTGGTTTCTGTCATTGCATACATATAACTGTTACTAACTCAATTTAAAGTTGCATATGATATAAAGTCATAGGTTTCTAACTCAGCAGAGCATTTAAGTAAATCAGCCCCTTCACCAGCTGCAGCACCTTAAATACATGTGCAAGTGCTCTGTTGAACTGGGGCTAAAATTCCAGCCCTTGTATCTTCACAGCTGTTATGCGGGGGAGGTGAAAAGTGGACCTTGCATAGACAGTGCAATATTAAAAATTTATTAAATCACAACGATGGAGATTAAAATACTAAAATGGGAATGAACTCTTGCCTTTAATGGTGAGAGTTGTAAACAGTCATACTCATCTGTAGAAGAAAAAACATAGAAAAGGGATCCTTATAATGAATGTCCCATGTGAGGGAATGGTTTGGATAAGAATTCCCCTCCCATGTGGAAGACC
This sequence comes from Sagittarius serpentarius, assembly GCA_034782735.1. Classification (NCBI taxonomy): domain Eukaryota; kingdom Metazoa; phylum Chordata; class Aves; order Accipitriformes; family Sagittariidae; genus Sagittarius; species Sagittarius serpentarius. The sequence continues at coordinate 21,949,438 of JAVKLA010000007.1, read as the reverse complement.
CCTTGACCTCCATGAGGATTTCGGGGACTTACTGCCACATCGGGTCTGAAGGCTCCAAAGGCAGTGTTAATTTGCCTAATTTTAAGTTCTGGGCCAGATCCTGCAAGCTCTTGTTTGCATATATAGTCCATTATGCCTGAATATTTTGTGGTGGTGTTTTATAACAGATAGCGTATCAGCCCTGATGTTTTAACTGGAAATGTGAAATACCAGAAAGTGTGCACCATGGTTACACTGGCATTGTTGCCTGACCCTTACCTTTTGCTTTTTCTCACACGAGCAGTGCCACTGATTTCTGATAGACAAAAAACCTCCCCTGAGATATTTGTGCAAGACGTAGGATCTTGTGCGTACTGCTGAATGCTCAAAGCTTTGACATCTAATCTTAAACAAGACAGTAAAAACTACAAGAGTCTGGGGTTTTTTTACAAAAGCTAAAATCATGTTGCTATAAATAAAGAAGGACACCAGTCTCTGCAGGTTAAGGCTAACAGGGCAGTAGCAAATCTGTTTATATTAGGCTGTTTCTTAAATGTAAGAAAAACATGTTTTAAAAATAAAAAAGCCGAACTGTGTATAACACTGAAGAATGCCACAAAAAAAGTAGTTGATGTGCCGTGAATGCTTTTATCTTTTACAAGCTAGGTTTTTATTCTGCACAGCCACTAAAAGATTTATTCTGGGAGCTTTTCTTCCAAGATAGCTCTAGTCTTTCTCCTCCTTGCTAACTCTTGTTGGTGCTCTTTGCAAGAGACTTCTCAGCTGCCCGAGTCCCTTGATGGTTGCAAGCAGGTAAATATTCCAGGTGATGACAAAAGTACTGAGGCTCTGAGCAAAGGGCTGGCAACATCTATATTTGCTCCCAAAATCCTAGTGCTCTGATCGCTTCCATGGGACCTGTTGGAGCACGTCTGTCTACCTTCGCTTCAGCCTGAATGCTCCTGTTTGTGGAAACCAAGCGGCAGAGTGGCCAGTCGTGTTTCAGTATGGAGGTAGGTGGTGATGTGTCCTGGGAGCTGGAAAGTGCTTCAGGGTCCTTAGCGTATGCTAAATCACAGTGGACGACTGGAGGGGGAACTTCACTGCAGTCTGGAAATGCGGCTGGGATCTGCAGTGAGACTTGCTAAAAGTAGAGCTCCTCGCTTGTTCATCAGCGTCTCCGCAGTGAATTTCTTCCAAGGACAAATTTTCTACTGAAATATTTCACGTCTCCATTACTTAACCTGAAATGTGAAAATCAGTCCACGTTTCTGCTTAAATATTGTCAAAAAATGTGTCCACCTACTTGCCCACTGTAAATGTGTAATAATAATGTACTAGCTGACACATGTATTATATGCATTTTACTGAGCTCAAGGAATTCTTTTATGATAAAAGAAGAAGAAACCTGCTGGTCTTTAAAGCACTAAATCATTTGTAAAATAAGCCTCTCATGCAAATGAAGAGATAAGCACAGGGAAGGAATGGTGTCACTTCTAGGTGCCCAATGTTCAGAGCACGACTTGGTCTTAACTACAGAGGGCACTGCCAACCACTGACTGGAATTTAAGGTTTTAGCTGCCATCTAAGAATTGACAAGTAATCTGAGTAGTAATCAATATGCTGCTGCTTCCTGGAGTTGTATACATTTCCTAATAATCAATACAAGTTCTTGTTTGGCTGTCATTGTTAAAGATGATCAGAAAAGAAGAGGTTTGTGAATATAAATGAAGCATCCTATTGCTCTAGGCTGTGCTATGTCTAACTTGTGCAAAATGATGTTATTTGGTGTTAAATCTGTAGCTTTCTTTCTGCATAAGAAGGCTGGCTCTGTATTTGGGAACGCTGAATAGAAAATTAAAAATGCAGGCCAGTCTTCGGGAACATTTTACTTACTGTTTTAATAAATTTTTGTTTATGCCTAGAGGTGCCATGAAATTACCAGCCAGACATTAATATACAGTACACAAGGGATCTTGTATATAAGCAATGATTATTGCTGTGTGACTCAGATGAAGCTTGCTAGATACACAGGTAGCTGCTGGACGGGAGATTAAAGTGAATACCTGTCTGGATAAAGAGTGGTGGTACTTAGGCAGTGGGTGTGCATTGGGATGGCTGTGTTTAGAAGTAAGACATTTTCTCAGAGCAGAAGCATGACTCAAGGGGATAGTGGTCTGTCATGGTAGAAACCCCTTTGCTTTCTTTCATAAAGTAATGGAAGGCAAGCACATGGTGTGGACGATCCTGGAGCTAACGGTACTAAGCATTTCTAAGTGAAGTATTGTTCTGGACCTCCTTAAACAAGGAGCCCTTTTACACCACCAAAGCATCTTCTTCAGTTGCTGACTTTGAGTGTGCAGGGATACTGGAAATAGTTAATTCCAAACACGGCTTGCTTTCTGTGCTACTGTGTCCACAGCGAGAACATCGCCGAAGGAAGCGAAGACTGCAAGAACAAGCTGGAGTAAACGTGAGCCACGGACACCACACCGGAAAGCATCTATCTGAGTAACAGGGTGCAGAGGTAAAATCAGAAAGATGTATTTTGCTGCAGGCCTTGTGCTTGCATGCTTCCACAGACAGGTACAACTTCAAATGTGAGACTGCAGGAGTGTTGTAAGTTCATCTAGAAGGAAGAAATTCAAAATCCCTCCAGCTCCTGAAAAAATGTATGCCAATTAATTCTGAATTGGGATTTTCCTTTACATTTGATCTACTTAAGAATGCACCACAAGGAAAGCCTCCTATGAGGAAAGCTTAGAAATGCTCTCAGGGAAAAGGCACCGTCATAACTCTCCCACTTCCTACAGGGACCAGAGTAGAACTCTGCTTGATGCACATCCTCTAAAGGAAATATAAGGCCCTACCTAATACAGCTTCCTTAGGTTCTGCTGAAAAAAAATAACCAGATGATCCCTCCCCATCTTTGCCCCTCTTGTTTCTAGCTTCCCTACTGTGCGTTCTGACTGACTTGCACCTACAAAAAAATGAGTTCCTTCCCTCGTTTACTACAGCACAAGGCTTTGGCATTAAAGCCACTTACATGGAACAAAATGGAGGAGACTGGATGAGACCTGTGAAATGACGAATACAGAATTGACCTAAGGTGACTTGTGTGGTGTAAGCTGGATAGATGGCCGGCAGCGGACAGTGCTGCTTGGAAGTCTTTATGAAACCTGATTATGTTGTAGGAATATTTCAAGTCAACAAAAGAAACACTCTTCCTTTCCTTGGGAATAGGAAGGAGAGGGCAGAGTGTCCCGGTAAAGGTGTGGGGCAGAGTGTCCCGGTAAAGGTGTGGGGCAGATGCTGAGCACCAGAGAAGGGAGGAGTGGGAGGGTTTAGCAACCGTGTTGGCTGTGCCAAAGAAACAGGTGGTGGGTGTTCAAGCACTGGATGTGCCAGAGGTGCAAAAGTCTTGCCTCCTGGTTAATGAGGCAGTAGTAAGGGAAACGACTTCACAGTGGAAGGAGAGCAGCATGCCAGTAGGCTTGGCGAGAAAAGGCTTTCCCTTCAGGCCACATCCTTCATGGTGCTGTTTACCTTGGGGTAGTATGTACCCCCGAACTCTTACCTCAGCATCACTTTAATCCTCGGTTCCCATGCCGTCTCCCTCTCTTTGTTTAAATAAGCAGTTTGGGCTGGACGCTTCTAGAATAACGACCGCATCCAAAACTTTCATCAGAAAGTGCTGACTTCATGATTTGTATCTGATTACTGCCAAAAAAGTGAGGCAGTCATGTTTTCCTAATATCTGATGGTTGGAGGGGCTGCATTTGTTTCCGTGTTTTTGTTTTTCATTTATGTCATTATTTGCCAGCAATACACAATCGTGTCCTTTGTTTTAGTTCAGCTTTATTCCCTCGTCCTCATGTGATACTGTTTTAGGCACAAAGCGTCCCAGTTTTTTTAATACTTCATCAATTATTAATGCCACAGATTGTGGGATGAAGAGTTGTCAGCATCCTCATTTTTTCTGTATTGACAGATATAATAGCTGATTTGTTATTAAATAGCTTTTAAAGGATCTCTTCATCTCTGGTTATATTTGTTTTTCCTAATTATTTATTGTGTTTCCCAATAGCTTATCTCCCTTTCTGACTCCACTTATTTTTTTGGGTGGGGGGTGGGGGGGTGGGGTGTCTGCTTTCACATTTGAGGTAAGTTTTCTGCTTAACTCTGAAATTTTGAGGGGTGAGGCAGAAGTGAACCTCGTCAACATCAGTCATATCAGACCCCATCTATTAATGTGCCCTCATGCCTCTCTAGGAGAGGGCTTGTGAGGGGAGATGGAGGAGGAGTTTTGAGTTTTGGCTCAGTTCAGGGTACTGCCGGTGGGGATCTCCTGACAGCTTTGGCCTGATGGTCCCCATTTGTACTGAATCACCAATGGTATTAATCACTGCAGCTGGTACTAATGAGGGCTACATTAAAGTGAGGTCTGTTACGTGTATATGCACCGCCGTTACTTGATTGCAGCCTAAACGTGCCTGGGTTTATGCTTGCATGGCACCTGGTGCAAAGAAGCCTTGCAGTCTGATCAGTATCTCTGAATTCTGCCCTGGTATGAACAATTTAAGAAAAGAGAAATAAAAGAAGAATATCCTGATTCCAGCACTGCAAAGGGGCCTAGTGCCACACAGATGGGTGGGAACGTGCACCTTCCTCTTGGGACTTACGTACTTGGCACACAGAAGCACATACGTTCCTGCGGGAGCACTTCCTAGTCCACTTTAAATCAAAAGGCCAGATAGGCTGGGATCAAATCACTTGATTTGCAATGTGGAATTTACTTCACTGCAGGTAAATGACAGCACCGTCAAGTTATACGACTGTAAGCCTCCCTATTTCCTTGCATTTTTGGAAAGGTCTGGTTTACTAAGGCAAGGGCAGGCAAAACCTTCCTTTGTAAATCTCTACCCTAGTGTGTCTAACAAGCTGCTTGGTTTCCATCCCACAGGGGGAAATCGTGGTGGCTAGTGAGGACTGAATGGTCAGGCTGTAAGTTGCAGACATGGTTTGGTGTTCAAAATAGTCAACAGAAGTCAACGTGCCAAGCTAAGCACAAAGGATTGGTCTATGCTTGCATCTTTCTATTGAGCATCACATTGATCCTGAGACTGTAGTCTCCTAAATGAGCAAATGGCCATGGTTAGAGTTCCTCATAGCTCTGTCTGGAGAACGCACTTGGCTTTTCTCCAGCCTGATGGAGAGCTGGGTCCCGGCCCGTGGTGAAGACAGGACGTGGCAATGATGTGCGAAGAACCAAAAGGAATGAAGCAAGGGGTGCTGAAGTGTGCTGAAGTCCAACTGACAAACCTAAGAATGTCTAAAGACAACTGCTCTGCCATTCTCCCTCAGGGAAGCTAATGAATTTGCCCCATTTCTCTGAATCTTTAAACATTTTGGTAATGTTAAAATCAAAAGGGACAGACAAAAGAGAAATCAGGCCCCACCTTCCATCCAGCTAAGTGAATATGATGTTTGGAGCATGGGCTGTCCTTCCTCTTGGACAAGCCCTGCTATTCCTTCTTCTAGAAGATAAAGCTTAAGCTTCTAAAAGCCAGCTTTCAGGTACCTTAAGACAAACCCTTCTTCTAGCAAGAGCCTCTTTCTCAAGCTTACATGCGCTCATGTATTTCCAGTTTCTCCAATAGCCCCTCCTTCCAAACCTGACCTTTGTGACAGGTATCATGGCTGGGATGATTTCTCTCCTCTCTCTGCTTTCTCCGATTTGCATGCTCTTCCCATTACAAGCAGTTAATTACTCTGAAACTGTTGTAAAATGTTTGCATCTACATACGTGTGCATACACACCCAGGAATAAATCTGCTGCTTCTCTCCTGTAAAAACACAGCAGAGGTTTTTATACTGGAACTGCTCATGGTTTAGGCTTTTTGGGATGATTTTTGTAATATTAGAAGGTTATTTTTGTGAGCGTAAGGAGAAAAAGATATAAAAGTATCACCATGTTATCTCTGATGTGTATATTTAACAGGTTAAATCCAGTTGTTGTTCACTGTGAAATCATCCAGAGAAGCTATTTCATGTTCTCGCTTTCATTTTTCAGGTGTGAATATATACAGCTTTTCATGGTTTCAAAAAACCCCAATTTTTTCTTATGTTTTTAAATTGCAGTTAAAGAAGCCCATAATTTGTTTCAAGCACAGCTTTATTATGCCAATCAGCTCTTTTTTTTCTTTTTTTTTTTAATCCAGACTTCTGAATGCATTATAGCCTTGCTGTCTACTGGGAAACCACATTTCTGTGAAAAAGTGCAAAACATGAGAATTTCTCTAATCTGTATGGTCTCTTGGAGGTTCAGGAGGAGAAGGCAAGAAAATATCATGACTGGAACAGCACTGAGCCAGGTTCTGTTTCTGTGTAAGAACAAGCAGGCTCTAGGAAAGCCCCATTTGTTGCCTTTTAAATTTTCTTCCTAATGCCTAAGATTAGTGCACACAAACTTCACACTGGGCTCTTAAGTAAAAGAAAAATTGCTTATTTGTTGGATAGCTAAATATATAAGAGGACCCTTTATTACAAGTTAAAAAAAAAAGGGTGTTAACACATTTAAAGTCTCTTGGGAAAAAAAACCCATAGTGTTACAGAAATAAAAGCAAAGATTCACAAAACCTTTTATCGTCTTACAGCTTCTGTTTAGAAAAGCATACCTATACGTGTGTTTAAGTCTCATTAAGTGCTGTTCTAAACTTAACTTGTACATAATTCCTACTACTGCATTACGCTAATGGTAGTAAGTCCTGCAGCTGGCAATACGTAAGCGCTCACAGGCATTTAATAAAATCCAGTAGCAACAACCAAAAGATCCCTTGCAGATGCCTGAAACAGTATAAGCACCTAGGCCAGGACAGAGTAAGAGTTGTGAACTCAATTATTTCCATAAGGAAGACCAGCTAATAGGATCAGTATAGCAATCTCTTCAAGCGCCTGAGAAAATCTGAGATCATGCCGCTAAGTGCTTGTGAGAAATATAAATGTGTTGTAAACTGTCTCCCATATATTTCCACTTTTTCTCCTCAACTTTCCTATTTATAATTAACACCTCTCTTTATCTTGTTCATTCTGAATATCTTTGTTCTTTTCAAGTTAAATTATTTAGTACTATCTCTTCCTCTCGTTTAAGCTCCCTTTATCTCGTGATCCCTTCTCCTTTATATTGAAATCTCTCCTGTCTAAATGCATAATCAGATGACATCTGCTACTACGGAACTTAAAAATCCCAGCACATTCCCTAAAATAACTTAACTGTGTAGTTATTAGACAGCAAGGTATGTTGTGCAGATAAGAGGGTGGGTACACAAAAGACATAGGCTCCATATGGCACAAAGGGGAGCCGACATCTTGGCATCAGCTACAAACCACGTAAGAGTGTTCGCAACGTGAAGCCCAGAAACGTTCAGTCCACTTCTGCATCTTTGCAAACATGAAAACCGATCGCTGCTCACAGAAACAGTCCTGGTGATTTCAACAGATTACCTGTGAGCAACGAAGCTTTTGTGTTACGTAGCTACGTGTGCCACGAAGCTTTTGTATTATGCAGAAGGAAGCACGAGGGCCTTTAGAGGCAGGGAAGTATCAGGAAGCCCTGAGGTATGTTTGCAGTTGAACAAAAGTGAAAATTTGGTCACGTGAAATGAGCGGGAAGCTAAATTCTCATTCCTGCTCTGTGTCTAAGCCACAGCTAAATATACCACAAGAGGGTTTTGTATGGTGTAATGGAGAATACACGTGCACACGTGCCAGAGCATTCTGGGATCTGGTCAAGTCCCGGTGGTTAATTAGGATATGTATATCATCTGTATGGGAACCTGCCGAGGAAAGTGAAATGTTGCAGGGTATACTTTTGGATGACAGATAGTGAATTGTCCCTCTCTAATACTGACCAAATGCCTCAACATGGATGACAAATTGCCTTACAGCAACAGTGACGCTGTCTTGCAAACAGACTTGGGACGCGTGAGAGTCCTGCCAATTATACAATACACTTGTAGTGTTCTCTTCCTTCCTGTTCTGCGCCGGTGGGGCGGGGCAGGGCAGGGCAGGGCAGGGCAGGGCAGGGCTTACAGACTGCTCTCTTATTTAAAAGCAGGAACAATTTCACCTATTTCATCTAAGAGACCTATATGCTCATCGTGATAATCGAAGAACAGCTTTTAAACAAAACCAGCTAAAATATTTCTGTACAGGCCTTTTGATAGACAGCTTAGAATATCCGCGTATGATCTTAAAGATTACAGAAGACAAGAGCCACGTGAATCCATGTATTTTGTAACTCAGTCGGCAAAAGACATTTATTACAAACTCCAGATCTCTTGGAAACAGATTTCCAGACAAAGCATCCACCCAAAGCAACAGAGCCTTACTAAAGCTTATGTCTTTCTTTAGTAAGTATAGACAAAAGTTAAGCTTTTTCTGTGATATCTGATCACCGTTGACAAACCATTAGGGTTTTTTTATATTTCTTAACTGTTCTAAATGTAATATGCAGTGAGATAGCTCATCCGTCTCTAGAGGAGAGACAGGCTTGGGACGGCGCACAAGGAGTGACCCTTTGGAGGGGAAAATGAGAAGGATCTTCCAGAGCCTACAACTGAACCTGACATTTGCCCATTAGAGCTGCTGTGAGCAAACGTCTGAAACTTGTTGGCAAAATGAACGTAGAATTAACTTGGGCAGTGGGCAAGATTAGAAAGTCATAATTAGTATCCACCTCCAAAGAGTGAGGGGCAGGCTTAGTACCATGTAAAGCCCATGATGCAAAAGCAGGGACAGACTGCTGTCTTTATAGCAGGACTGAATTTTTTTTGCCAGACTGAGCATCCTCTGTACCTGCCCTTTCTTTGCATCCACCTACAGCTTCTGCGGCAATTAACGTTGCAGGAACTTCATTCACTATGAAATCTGGCTGCTTCTAACGTCTGAGTGCTTAACTTTCAGCCTCAATAAACTGTCATTTTGCTTTTCCTTGGTAACAATGCTTTCCTGAATTGTTGTCTTGGTTTCGGTTGGGATAGAGTTAATTGTCTTCCTAGTAGCTGGTACAGCGCTGTGCTTTGGGTTTAGTAGGAGAAGGATGTTGAGAACACCCTGATGTTTTCAGTTGTTGCCAAGTCGTGTTTAGACTAAGCCAAGGACTTTTCAGCTTCTTGTGCCCAGCCAGCAAGAAGGCTGGAGGGGCACAGGAAAGTTGGGAGGAGGGGACAAAGCCAGGACAGCTGACCCAAACTGGCCAGAGGGGTATTCCATACCATGGGACGTCATGCCCAGTACATAAACTGGGGGGAGTTGGCCGGGGTAGAAGCGCTGCTCGAGAACTAACTGGGCGTCGGTGGGCAAGCAGTGAGCAACTGCACTGTGCGTCACCTATTTTGTATATTCCAATTCTTTTATTATTATTATTATCATTATTATTTTCTTCCTTTCTGTTCTATTAAACTGTCTTTTATTTCAGCCCATGAGTTTTACTTTTTTTTCCCCATTCTCTCCCCCATCCCACCGGGTGGAGTGGCAGTGGTGCTTAGTTGCTGGCTGCGGTTAAACCATGACAATATTACAAGCTACTTCTGTCAAGTTACAGCTAATATTCAGAATGGAACATTCGATTAATGTAATTTTCACTAGATTATAACTTCTTTCTAATAGGAACCATGAATGCCTAGAAACCACAAGTAATGCTGAGGTCACTCAGATATTGCAGTGATACTATAAATAACCAAAACAACAGATAAATAAATATTTTATAATGTTCCTACTTGGTGCCAGAAATGAACTACCCCTTCACAGAGCAGGCATGACAGAAGAAGTCAGATATGAAATAGTTTTGACAGTGGAGGACCTAATAACAATCAGGTCAGAAAATTTACTTTTATCATGGGACAAATAATTTGTAATAATTTGTCTCCTGGCACTGACATTTAAAAGAAAACACACAACTGAAATATTACAAAGGCATCACAGTTGATAAGCTGGACTGAGTAGTAATCCTAGCCTTGGATATGCAGAGGGCTTAACATGCAGAAAGTGGTATGAAGACTGTACGTAGTCTTCCCTTGTAAGACAGCTGCATCTGCCCATGATACGAAAACAGCTCTTCTAACACAGGGATTGCTGGGCTCTCTCCCCAGAAGAGGAAGCTATTGGTAGCTTAAAAGACAGCAGAGAGCTCTGACCCTGCCTCACTTACCCTCTCAGGCCTTTTTTTTCGTTTAAGGTGCTGTGTGGCACCGTCTGCCGTGTGCTGCTGCTCTCAGAGTGTGGGGGTCAGCGCTGGGGCCCCATCACTTCAACAGAGTGGTTGCAGCATCATGGCACAGAAGAACGCATGCTGCCCTCGCACTCCTGGAAATCCTGATTCTTTCAGGCTGAACTGAACGTTCTTCCCATTGATACAGCTGGAACCACTCAACACCATCCAGGCGGGTTTGCCAGTAGTTGTTCTTAAGTGCACCTATTTCCACGTGCCCAAACACTGAGGAAGGCACTATCAATGCATCAGTGCAGGACTGCAAGGACAGGCCCAATTAGATGCAAAGTACCTACTGAAGCGTGTAAGGACCAAAGGCCCACGCATTCGAGGCCTATATGTGAGAAGCTGGTGTAACGAGAGGAGAGAACTCCTGCCATAAAGGTGGCAGGAGCTGCTGTCGTCGTGTGAGCAGAGGAACCTTGGTTTGGCCCTAGAGCTTACAACGAGTGCTTGCTTCCCAGCAGGTAAAGCCAAGCTGCCCTCGCTTCCTGTAGGATGAGAGCTTTCAAAGAGCACCTGAATAATTCAGGGAGGCTTTCATCTGAGCGCAGATGGACACAGGCATGAACTGTTTCCAGAACCAGCTGGGAAGCAGTATTCCTGGCACTTCTCACCTCCTGCCACTTCTCCTTGACATCTGATCCTAGGCCAGCAGCTCTCCCAGCTCTCATTGTATTGGCAGCTCAGTGACGTGTTTGGTGTCAGTGGAGACCCCACAGCTCACTCAGCCCCCACCGTCTCTCTCTCGGTGTGTGATACCATTTGAGAAGCACGGTGGGGCACGAGAGCGCACGCTGCTCCATAGGTCTCCTTCCAAGGGTGGATGAGATTGCCCTTTGGGGAGAAAAGGTCAGTACATCCACATCGCTGCTTGGCTCAAATTGCCTCCGATCCAGAATAAAAGGTCTCTGCAAGGGACACTTGGGGTCTAGTTTTGGGTTGGGACAGAGGCAAAGATGGGGTAGATCTTTTCTATGCAGCCATGAAAGAAGATGACAAGAGCTTTTGCTGAGCCTCTGTGGTCTCCCTGTTGCTCCCTTCCTTTTTTAGGTAATTCTGCATCTTGAGTCAGGCTTTATTCAGCCTGTCAGTGTTCATCCTGACCTCAACAGGATCATCTGTGATTTACATCAGCCCAACCAGGAAAAGAATCTGGTCCTTTAAAGCTATGAGGTATATCCCTTTCAAAGAGCATTTACAGTTTCTGGTCTAACAGCAACTTGATGCTACACCAATGACTTGATTTTGTCCAAGTACATGGAGAACATACATTGAAAATTAATTTATTCGTGTTGACTTTAACAGACCAATTCTGGATTTACACCATCATGAGGAAAATGAGAATCAGAGTGAGTGTGAGCAGATGCATTCAGCAAGACAGAGCTTTTTTTTTTTTTACAGTCACTTTCCTATGACTGCTCTTTAAATTATGCTTCTCTCTCTCTCTCTGACTAAACGATAAACTGCTATATAAGCCATGAAAGTTTTTCTGATGTCAATATATCTCCCTGTATTGATTTGTACACCAGACCTTCACTGTGCTAAGGAGCCCGTCCACTGTTCTACCTTCCGCTGAACTGTGCACATGTTCTAACCCAAAGGGATGGGGATGAACAGAAAAAAGCAGAAATTAATATAACTAGAGGGTCCCTACGCAGTTCTTGTGTCATGTAAAAGCATGGGTCTGTCATATACACAAGACACAATACAATTCCTCCCACTCACAGTAACTGCCTTTCTAGCAGCTTTCTAAGGACATGTTTGAATGGATCCCACCACCACAGCTCCTCAGCTCTGCACAGGCATTGCTCACTTTGGCCTCAGACTAATGCAGGACTTCCCAGGGACTCAGAACCATGCCCATTTTACAGCTGGGGAGCTGAGGCATAGGAATTAATTACTGTGCGCATGGTCACACTGCAACTCATAGCTCAGCAGAGAATCGAAGTAAATGTCATTTAGATGCCACTTAATGTCACTTAGTATTTGATCCGCTAGACTGTTCTTCCCACAGCTGATCACCCTTTTGTATGTAAATCAGCCACTAGAGCTGGAGGAAAGGCACTGTAAACTTAGATACTGAGAGAGGGAAAGAAACTGCTAAAAAAAACAACAAAGAGAACAACGTATCTGGCAGGGTTTGCAAAGGGAAAAAAATATACTGTGATTAGCAGTTGAGTATGCAGAGGTATGGAAACTTCCTCTTGTACTGCTGATGGCTCTGCTCCCTAGAATTTTCTGTCACCTTTCAGCCAAGCAGCGACATGTGTCTGTGAGTCCAGAAATGGGCAATTTGTCCCACTGAACATCCTTCAGGACCAGGACTATATTTTTGTTGTGTGTTGTGCATTGCTTGTGCAGCAGGGCTCTGGTCCTCGCTTTTTCAAGAATACTGGAAGTGATCACCTGGAATGGGAGTGGACAGGTTTTGCATATCCACTCCTGCAATTCCCAAGCCTCTTTTCTGCCCTCGATTTATCCATCACGGAATGACAAGTTTCACAGCGCAAGGACAAGAATTAGACTCTGTGCCCCAAGAAGAAGAGAGAAAAGGTTATGTGTAGGAGTTAAGGGATGGAATTAAAGAAGATAAACAGTCCCGGAGTGCAAAGACACTAGCAAGCAATATTGTCTGAATGTGTTGTCCCAATCAAGCCCATAAGTCTATTCAAAGGAATACCATTACATACACAGTGTTTGCAAACTCAGGTCATGATTAAACAGCAATGTCATGTAGCAGCCTATGAAGGAAAGCAGCGGGTGCTAAAATGCTTAGCTGTTTTTCTTTTGAGAAATCAAGTGTGCTCCAAAGATAACAGGCCATGAAGATTAAGCTGCTACCGCACCAAAGGAGAAAAGCAGATGGAGCCACCAGCACTGCCACAGACGAGTACACAGAGATGTTTAAAGGCTGGAGATTTTATCAGCCCCTGCTCAAGGAGGACTGTAGGTTTCAGTTGTGGAAGGTGAAGAGAGGCAAAGAGGAAAGGAAGGGGAGGAACATGAGGTAGAAGGTTTAATTAATTAAAGAGATTAATTAGCACCATAAAAGCAAGCACCATGGATTACAGCAACTGTCAGCAAAGAGCAGTGACAGCTTCAGCAGAGCTGGCCGGCCACTCCTGTCCCCAGCCACTGGCCATCTCCCCACCTCAAGCCATTGGGGCAGTAAAGCAGACCAGCTTGGAAATCACGGAGTACTCCCAAAATGAGGGGTAACTTGGAGGATGGATCTCATCCGGAGAGCGGAATGAGCTGGTGCTGGTTTTTTATACTTTCCCTGTCACCTTGAGCAAATCACTGATCTTGCTATGCTCCAGTTCCTGAAATAGGGAGATATTTCTTCTGAACTGCCAATTTAAATTGTAAGACCTTTGGGGCAGAGAGTAGAGCACACCTTCTATTCTATTTATAAGGGATCAGTAAGCGTTGAAGTGCTGCAGTAAAGAGCTGGTCAGCTGGTAACGAGAGTCCGGACGCATATAGCTAAAGTTAGAAAAAATGCTCATGCACTCCCTCCCGCCCACAATGTACCTTTCATATCAATAAAGTAGTTTGTAATTTCACTATGTCAGAGGTATTTTTAAACTCAAAATCTGGAAGCTAATATTATCAGTTTATTTTCTGATTAATGTTTGTAGTTTTATTGAAAACATTTTCTCTTCAACATTTTCTTCTATTTGTAAAACATCAGAATACAGAAAGGTTCTAAAAATCATACCATCTTGATTTTGCCAAAGTGAAATATTTACATTGCTCTTAAAATTACTTCATGCTGTTTAGTCAAACTTCTCAAAAACTATTCTTGTTCTGGACCACAGCACACTTTTTGATGTATTAAAATTCCTAAGAAACTCTGTATTTACAACCATCATTATAACTACCTCCAGCATGTTCCACTGCAGCACCACCAGTAACACATACTGTTCACACATGAAACGTCTTTGTATTTGCTATTCAGCATCTATTAATCCTGTAAAAACATATTTATTTGGAAGCCAAATAAAGTGTGCTACAGGGTGCAGTTCAATTATGTATATGCACAGCACTGGAAGATCCGATCTCCACTAAAGGTCCCATTTTTTCCTTAAAACCACAGCAGCTACTTCCTTGTATGTCAGAAACAGAGACTAGAAATTTCAGGAGAGAGTGCTCTGGAGAGATCCCTGCTCTCAGGTTTCTAATTCTCAAAGACACAAAAGAGTCCTTGCAGAAATTTCTTAGCTTCTCATTGCCTCAGTTTCTCCACATACAAACTGAAGATAATATCTAATCCAGCTCCACAATACGTTGTAGGGTAAACATATTTGTCTGTATCTGTGGGGCAGGGAGAGGCTTGGGAGGGAAGCACAAACCAACTGAAACAGAGTTGGTACCTCCTAGTACGGTATCAAATGCAGTTCCTCTCCAAAAACCTGAATGTCCCAGGCAGACTTTGAGAATCTTCAAAGACAGAAAACTAAACTCCAGCAATGAGCTGGGTTTTTCTCTGTGCTCTCAGCTGCCACTGCAAGTCACACACATCATCTGGACTCCAACATGGGGGAAAGAAAATGTGAAAACTGCATGTGCACTGCTGTTCACCCTGCCGTTTGGATTGTAACTTGCAAGGGACCCATTCTGGGCTCCCAGCACAGGGTGCAGAACTAGGAGATGAGGCTGTAGATCTACTGTGTGACATTGGGTGAGACACTTCTCTTTCCCATGTCTCAGTTTCCCCAAAAAGCAACAGGGAGAGGGAGGGAAGTAAATTACCTACGTCCTGGGACCATTGGAAGGACGCAGTTCACGCTCATCCCAGGCACACAGTGTCTGCCAAAAAGACGCATCATAAGCATCTTCTGACCCAGGCCCTCTACTATCCATGCGAGCTCCCTGCTCCTTTAATGTGCTGGAGCCAGTGGTCCTGTAAGACTCTGTACCTGCCTGCTGTGCTCACAGCAGCCATCTCAGCACACAGAGTCAGACTCTGGGCTGCTCCAGTCTATTTTATCACAATTTACTTGGTAACAGGTTACAAATGTGGCATCTGATGAAAATAATGAGCCTTGATGTCACTTAGTGCACAAGGCTCCCTGTGTGTGTGCAGGGAATAGCAAACAACAAACAGCCAGCCTGGCCCCCTCGCAGGTGCCAGCACAATTGGTCCCCCGGCAGCATCCTCCCGCTGCGCTCTGCCTCGGCAAGCCTCACCCACCAGCCTCATTCAGGCACTGTCAAAGACTCACTGCAGCATCAAGGTCAAGCCCAAGGCAACCCACGGCAGGGCCGCTCTCTGCTGGGACAGGTCAACGTCCCGTGGGGACTCGCCCAGCGGGCAGCAGGCTGGGTCTCAAGGACGCCAGTTATGACCCCAGGTGCACCTATGTCCCAGT
Organism: Sagittarius serpentarius; assembly: GCA_034782735.1. Taxonomy (NCBI): domain Eukaryota; kingdom Metazoa; phylum Chordata; class Aves; order Accipitriformes; family Sagittariidae; genus Sagittarius; species Sagittarius serpentarius. Next base: position 21,933,811 of record JAVKLA010000007.1, on the reverse strand, counting down.
TCCAGAGGCACAGGTCAGCCAAGGGCAGGGACCAGCCCACCATGAGGAAATGGTCCCTCTTCTTGTCTTAGCACTGTCAGTACGATAGGAAAAATTTTCAATGAAATAAATCCCACTGAAAATCTAGAGGAAGGTTACCCAGCTCTTAAGTGACTAGGTACTCCTGGTCTTAGGGGCTGCTCAAACCAAGGTGTACCAAAGACTTTCTAGGTGGCCCTGACCAAAGTCCCTTTGCTCTTCTGAGTCTTGTTTTTTTTGCTGCTGAATGGAGATGAAAGCACTCCTCTACTGCATGGGATGGCCTTGAGGGTAAATCTGATAACAACAGCCTGGGGCGATGGACAAAGATAAAGGACCTAGTGGCTGGTGGGGAAGGGTACAAGCAGGTGTGATACAGAGCGCAGAGCGAAGGATCAGAGAAGGTGGGGTAACCACGGAATAGGGCATGAAACAAAGGCTAAAGCAGATATAGGAATGGAAAGTAAAAAATGAAAAGGGAAGGGCTGTGGAACAGAGCCAGGACACAGCTCTTCATTCGTACATCAAAGTTTTGAGGGTTTTTTTTTTTAAAGCTGGGATTTACCAGAGATCTTCAAAGTTTCTATTTAAAGCAAAAAAAACCGAAAAAAAACCAAACCAAGACCAAAACCAACCCATGCTTTTAGATAGAAAAGTAGGACTCAGTATTTTTGGATGCTTTGGCTAGGCATCCTGACCAAATGCCTGACCAGATACTGTGTGTGGAATGGGCCAGATTTAAATGCTTGAAAATCCCTTAGAGGAGTTACCTGCTCAGAGGAAAGGAGGCTTGTAGCCCCCAACTTTTCCTATTATTATCACTGTTTAAGTTTTATTTCAATATTTAGAAATATACCACAGCAACATGCAGACTCCTAGTCTCTTGGGAACAGGAGATAGTATAAGGAAGGAGGAAAAAAAAAAAAAAGAAATCACTGTTTCACTCTTCTTCTGCACAGCAATACCAATTTAAAAAGTTACCCAAGATGCAGGAGGCTCTTACAATACCAGTGCAAGAGGTGAGGGTTGCAGTCTTCATTTTGCTCCCCTCTGTGGGTTCAAAATCTAGACCTCGATTCCCCATGTGTGAAGATGCTGTCTTCCCAAATTCCAGACCATTTGGATTATAAAGCCTCTGGGATATAATGTTTGCCTTTTTTTTAAAAACAAAACAAAATAAAACACAAAACCTATCATGACAAGGGCTCTGATCTCATGAGACCCTTTCATTGCTACTGTAAGATAAACGCTAACGCCACTCCTCTCATTAAAATCTTATCCTCTTCCCCAGAGCTTCGACACTGCTTGTAGTCAGGTCACTGCATATAGCCCACGTGTAAAGGGAAATGGCAGCAGGACAAGAGAGGGTGGATGAGGACATGCTGAGTACTTACGTTTGTTGAGCTGGTCACAGTGACACCTAGCTTTTTTTCCCTGAGTTGACAGCATAAGGCACATAAATGCAAATCATAGCTTATGGTGTGCATTATCTTGCACTGAGTCTAACGTAGAAGTATCTGAACAGGGAGAAAACGTAAGGTATAAAAGGGCTTTTTTAATTTAGCAGAGAAAGACTTAACAAGGACCAGTGGCTTGGAAGTTAGAACACAGACATATTCAGATGAAAAATAGAGCCCAGAGTTTTCATTTACAGTGGTTAGCTACTAGAACAAAGTGCCAGCTGAAATATTGAGTTCTTACTCTCTTAACGTCATCTGTACAACATGTGCCTCACTCAGGAGGGCAGAGTAGATGATTTCAGGATTCCTTCTATGTGTAAATCTATTCTCTCTGTTACCTACTCATCCACTGCTGCCAGGTCCCTCACAAGTTCTTTGTCATCTTTCCTGATCTTGATCAACATACCTACCTTTGTCACACCTACAAGTTCCTCTTCCTTTGTTCATTCCTTTTTCAGGTCATTAGCAAATATATTAACGGATGCTGGCATTGGTACAGATTGTCTGTTTTGCCTGAATACTTCTTTCAGCAATATATGAGTCCTCACCACATCCCTTGCCAGTCTGTTTCCAAAAGGATTCTTACATTTGGAGAAAATTTTTTCTACTACCACTTCAGTGTATGGAAGTCTCTGGGATATGGCAGCCAAGGCACTTTCTCGAAATCTCTGGCCACCGTCATTTGAGAGTTCCCCATCTGTAAGGAAGGCTGAGCATTCCTATTTTGCAGATGTAAAAGTATGCCACAGGAGACCAATGTCCAGATGCACAAAGCCTTTAAATGCCTAATTCTCACTGATCTCAATGCTGAGTTACCCTTATGGATAAGAGCTCAGACGACTTTGCAGGGAGGGAGCTCTACTTAAAAATCCTATGTCTTACCCAAAGTGCTTTGGAAGCACAAAGACAGGCCCCCAGCCCCAGAGACCCTTCCTGCTCACCCACGCGCAATATCGTGCAGTCCAGAGACAGACACACTAAAGCCAACACGTGAAGTAGTTACCGTCCCTCTTCTCTTCAAAACACCTGCATAGCCAAGGCCAGCTCAGCTCTGCACCCAGAGAACAGCCTTCTCTGCCTCTACGTACTACAACCCCTAACCCCTGGGGCCTGCTGACTGCGACAGATAGGAAAGCTCTCTGCAGCAGAGTGTCTGCTGGAATGTTTTTTAATTATCTCTGGAAAGTATGGACTGTGTATCATCATTAACTGGACTAAACACTGACGGTCAGTGAGTCAGGTACCAGTAAACGGTGCAATTAACAGCCAGAGGAGAGAAGTGTATTCAATCTGAAAGCTTTCTTTCTCAATCCATCTCCACTCATCACCCAAAGTGCTGAGCAGTGGACTTTTACTTTCAATTACATTAATCAGGTTAATTCCAAGTTAAAGTCAACATTTTAATCAAGAGGCAGCAAGCTCGTGCAGGGAAGTAGAGGACTGAGGGGAAAAAAGGAGGGAAAAGAAGGGCAAGAGGAAGGAGAAGGAGGAGGAGGAGAGGAGGAAAGAAGGAAGGATAGAAGATGCAGGGAGAGAAAGCAGGATATTACAGTGATGGGCACAGCTGAAAGAATTAAAGGTGATAAATAAGGACTAAGCTTTTATGTCGGACGTCTAAGTTAAAGGGGGTTAGCATTTCCCTCCTTTGTAACTTCGGGATACTGGGCTGTTGCAGGGGGAAATCTGAACGTAAATCAGAGCAGCCTCAGGAGTGCTGTATTTTATGGCAAGGACTGTCCATGGGAATATCTTTTCTAAAGAGTCTGTAATGACCCGAGTCACAGACCCATTGCACTATGACTTCTGTTTGCCCAGGCATAACTCTCCCGCATGTCCTGTAATGCACAAAAGCCTTGCATGCCTAAAAACCCTGCAAAGTGCTCCAGCACACTGAACAGAAATTCCACCCGTACCTGCAGCTGAATCAATCGCATTAACACTACTGGGGGATCCAGTTGTGCACAGATCAGCTACTAATAACTGAAGAAATACGGTATGAAGAAGCCTGCTCCGATGAGCCTATCGTTTGTCACTGCTAGAGATTTTTACACTAAGTGAAGGGTGAGAGATGCCCAGCTTCCATTGGATTTCAAAAGGACCTGGGAGCCTAACTGCATTTCGCTCCTTTACAGATCAAGGGATCCAGATCTCCAAAGCAAACCACAGAAAGGATGCTGGAAGGTTCATCTGGGCTGAAGGTCCTCAGTCTTGCCAGAGGAAACATAATGTGCATGGGATAAGACACAGACTCTTAGGAGTTTTGGTTTTGGCCCACCACACCTTTTCTTTCACGGTTACATTAGTTCACAGTTTACAGAGGAAGTTCAAGGTGCAGCTCCTGTTCTACAGAGCCCTGCTGGGTCCTGACAGAGGAGCAGTGTCACTGACTGTGGTGTTTCACGACTACCTCCTGGACAGTGAAGCTTCTAGTCCTCTGAATCACAGAAGGCACTCACTCTGGACCTGAGCAAACTGTGTTAACCCTCAGCTCACAGCGCAATGCCAGTTTCTTCTCTTGGAGGCTTGACCAAGAAATCAGAAGATTCAGCAGATGCAAAAACAGAAGCTGGAGGAAAACTCACTTTCTGTAGGAAGAGGGCATATGATGCAACAGATGGACTACCAGGAACACTTATTCACCTCCTGTACCAACTTCTCCCATGACCTTGGGTGAACCATTTCTCCCAGTCACCAATTATCCATGCAGTGGGGACAGCAGCGCTGCATTATCTTCCCAAAGCACTTTGACAAAAGAGCTGTAATTTAGCATTATTTTTTTTAAAGAGGAGATTGCAGGCATGTAACTGATTTTTCATTAAATCCTGCCCGGCACCACATTGCACCTTGGAGCCATCCAGATCAGATATTTAACATCTCCAAAAACCACAGAATAATTATATGTTAGGAATCTGAAACAACAAAACACTGCACAGGGATTGAGAAGCACACAAGGGAAAGATAGATGTAAAATGAGGAAAAGCCCACGATGGGAAGATGTCTGTATGTGATACCGACTAAAACTCAGGCTTAGGGGTCTTTCAAATAGCAGCAGGCATTTGCGGTTCTGTTCCCATGCTTGTGAGATTTGATAACATAATGAGAGCCGCGTGCCCCAACAGAGCAGAATGGCACCTGCCTTTGGAAGGGAGCGAGAGACAATGAAACATTGCCATTCGTTCCCAAAAGCCATCAGGAGCAGAGCTCCAGGACTTTCCCCAGCAGGAGCTCAGTTCCAGCACTTCTGAATTTAAATTTCAAAAAGTTCCTCGCTGTTTCGCTTGAACAGGGAAACAAATGATGCAAAAATAGGAAGATTGGAGTAAATAAAAAGAGCAAGCAGTTAATTAGTGGGTCTGATCAAGAATGCCCTGCCGTGCTCATTCTTCCTCCAGCGTTCCCCACTCCCCCTCTGTGCTCGGTGCCCTGCTCAGACCCGCACTGCAGCAGCAGAGGGGTGCCCCTGTGCTGCCTTCTCCCCTCACCTCTGCTCACCAGTTCAGATCCGCTTTGCAGCACAGCTGGAGCTGAAACATCCCTCTGGGCCACCCTAACCAGCACTCCTGAATACCAGTCTCCCTAGAAACATCTCATTCTTTTCCCTCCCTCCTCTCGCCATCACAGCCGGGAAGCACAACAGGTTTCAGCAGTGGCAGGAAAACACCCCTTTCCCCTAACAGTAGCAAGTAAGTAGGAATGCGATGACTTAGCAGAGTAGTTCGGGATCCAGAGACTCTGCCAGGCCAGCGGAAACAGGAAATTCCCTTTGTCCGCAGGCAACCTCCTGAATCTGAGAACCACTGCTAAAGTCAGCCAGGGCCAGGAGAAGCAGGAATTTTGGCACAGGGGAGCTGGAGCTCTGGGCACAGGGTTCTGCTCCTGGCTGCGCTGCTGAGCTGTTTGTAACCGTGGCTCAGTCACTTTGCCACACCTACTGTTGGTCTAAGTCTCTGCACACACCTTTCCTAGGCTGCACATCTCTCATGGAGCAACTCCGATAGCTAGGTTTTAAACCTTGATCAAGAGATGGTTGGCAAAAATACTCCTGAAGATGCAGCAATAATGGCAAAAATGGAGTTACAGCTGTAGCTTGTTTCACTTGGATTCAGTAGGAAAGTACACAGCTCAGTTTTGCAACCACAGTAGAAATGCTTCACTGGTATGTTATACTGGTATTTCTACACCATTAAAATCTCTGCATGTACATATGGCATTACCATATGCCTGCAGATAGCCCACTTCTTGACAGACCAATTCTATGGGCTACTGAAATGCTATTAAGAATAGGTTACCTTCCTAAAAAAACCTAACGCATATCCTGAGCGCTGAGGAACTCTCATATCTACCTCCATATGGCAGGGCAAGTCGTCATGCCCTAGTGCAGGTCGGGAAACCAAAACACAGAACAAGAAAGAGTGATTTTCATAATGAGACTCAATTCTCCTGATCTCCTCTTTCTACTCAGCAGTCCTAACCTTCAGCATCCTCAAAACAGGCTGCTGTGTTCACTAACCTAATTCACTGCCGACTGTGTTGATTTTCACATCCCACACTACGGTCTTCCTGGGGCTCAAACGTTCGTCTTTAGCCCTGCACATACACCTTGTGACATACACACCTGTCTATCTTACTGTGTGCTTTGAAATTGGATCCACATTGCCATGATGCCTGCTGATTCCTCTCATCCTGAGGCTCTGGGAAGTGATGTGGAGTGGAAAGCAGAGTTAGTGGTCCTGAACCCATTGGCGGAGCTCCCGTTTCAATGTTGTAGTCCAAGGAAAAATTGTAAATCATACCTCCCAGGGATGGAAAATGTCTGGGAGGTCACGTTCTCCTCTGAGTACACTGCACCTTGCCAAGGGCTTCAGAGCCCTCAAAACCCTGCACTCCTCAGTGGTGCGGAAAGTTCAGGGAGAAGAGAGTCTCCTTTTCCATTCCCCTTTCCCTGCCACGAGGCTCTTGTCGAAGGACAGGCTATTGATTCCTCTCCCTCCAGCCTCTCCAGCAGCACGAGGCCTGGGCTGGATGGAGTCAGGCTCAATCATAATTGCATTTGCATAATACATTTTACCTTTCTTTCCTCCGCTGTAGTTTTCTGAACTTGCCAAGTTGCAAGCTGACCCTGCAAGCCAAGGTGTGATTAACTGAGAAATTCACAGCACCGCCACTTTAATCAAAGGGGACAGAGGTTACAACAGCTCAATATTAGTGATAACCAGCCTTTGATCCACAGAGCTAGGCCGAGCCTGGCAGGCAAGCTGTGAGGAAATGCACCGTCAGGGCTTTTGTGGGGAAATAATACCTTATTAACCCCTTCATCTAACCTGCTGTGGGCGAGCAGAGAGAATCAACAGAAAAAAGTCTTTTCCAGAGTCTTAATTACAGCCCACAAAGCTGTTCCTTCTTAAGTCTATACGTAAGGGCGTTAGATCCTAGCAAAGAACCATCTCCATCTCACAAGACCTACAGACTGACTTGTAAGGGTGACGACAGCATCTAAACGCTCCTGCTTCTACTCCGGACTCACCACTGGTATCGAGCCCAGAGATGGGCTGACACAGAGGCAGTGCAGGCTATCGGCTTTAGCACTTCCCGCAGGTCCATAGACGCAGGCTGTGTTCCCGAGTCCACTCCCCACTGCCGTGCAGTCCCGGCCAAGTCACTCGACCCTCTGTGCCTTTCCTTCCCTTTCCTTGCTACTGCCCGTCTTCCCTCTTCTGCCTGAGCAAAAGCCATTTCTTAACATGCAGTTCCAGTAGGATCTAAAATAATGTAGCTAATCTGGTCGAACCTTAATGTGGCCTTCTACAAATAATTAAAGATCATTCTCATAGTCAGGTTGCACCAAAGGTAATATGAAATCTAAACAACGGGGGAAGTACCATTCGATAAGAGATTTGTTAAATTCAGTATGTAGACCTGAAACAGAAAACAGATGCAGAATCCAGGGCAGAAGAGAGCCCCAGTTATGGTATCTATGGAGAGACAGGTAATTCCCTTTTTTTTTTTTGAAAACTTTAAATTTTTAAATTTGTTTAACCTAGGACTAGAGATAATCCACAAAAAAAGAAATCTGTCATAGAATAAATTTCCTGACAGAAACAAATTTGGGTCAGTCAAAAAGTTTTATTCCAATAAAATAAAAAAATTATTTTAGTGTTCTTGTTTGAAGAACTTCTGAATATTATAGAATCAAACAAATTTTTGAACAAAAGTTATTTTGAAGAGGAAAAAGAACCCTTATGCTTTTGAGGGAGTGAAACGGAAGGTGACAATTGTACCGAGAGGCTTCTGTCAAAAACTTTTGTGAAATAAAATCTCAGTGAAACTGACGTGTCAGTGATAAGTTTCTGTTTTCAGTTAAACAGTCTTCTCTGGTGGAAAACACTCTCTTAAAAGCAAATAATTCCCCTGATTATCTTTTTTTGAGGGGGGGCAACAAAATAAAATGCCATCTTCCTGAATGCTTTTTGTTCACCCACTCTTACCATCTTGCCTCAAACAAAGACTTGACTGGAGACCCAGGAGGAAGTCTCATCTTTGCTGCACAGACTGAAAGGACGCAAAGTTTCCCAACTAAGACCTTTGTCCAACATTGCTTAAATGAGGGAACAGCCCTCCTCAAACTGGGGGCCAGCAAGGGTGAAGAAATTAGCTCACGTACTCTCAAAGCAATGTGATACAGAATCCAAGTATCCTCCCACTGAAAATCAGGCTTTCCAGTACAGTCACATTATAATTTTGGGTCATGATTTTAAAAAAATGACTTGGGTCCATTTTTGAAGGATTGCCTCTAGACACCTTCAGGAGCCCTCGTTTTTGAAAAGCGAGGGGCTGAGAACCACGCTACCTTCCCAGACTGCTATTGCGACTACAGACAGCTGCAGGCGACTGTTCCGTTTAACAGACGAACACCCAGCAGGCCCTCTGCACAGGCACACCTTAGCTGGAGGAAGCCAGCCCTCATCGTGTGGATCCTAGTTCTACAGGTCTCAGCTCCTTCCCCTGCTGCTTTCTCCTTGTCACTTCCTCACGGACCATCCTCTGCTATTCCTGTCACTTCTAATTTCCTTCTTCCTCTCCAACACGTTGTTTTTGCGGCGCGTTCACCTCCGCATTAAGTACCTCTAAGAACGTGGAAGGGAGCAACAGCAAATCTCATTCTGAGAGAAGGAAAAGCGTTTCGGCAAAGGCACGCTGTACACCAACAGCCTGCACTGCAGTTCCTAACGTCTCCCCTGTACCTCAGCAAAACGAACAGACCATCAGTCACCAGTAACATGAACCAATCCTCTCGCCTAGCAAGTGCAGGATACAGCCCACTGGTAGAGGGTAACAGCAGATATCACACCAAGCCCCCTCAGCACATTGACCTCTGCCTGCTTATACGCTAGCACGAGGCTTTGGCCATTTCCCTCCCCCTGTCTGCTGTACCCGCCTGCGCATCCATTCATTAATTGATCCCTGATCATCTCACGAATATATTTCCCTCTTTCCCCAGGGCAGGTCCACCCCCTTTTCCCTGTTCTCTGCCATTAAGATGGGTCTCACATCACCATGCACAGCGGCACACACATAGCTCCAAACACCTCAGGGCAGGCACATCATTTCCAATTGTGAGCAAATGCTGTTGGTTTTCATTAATCTGCAGACACTATATTTGCCAATTTCTCCAACTTTTCTTTCTCACTCTCTCTTTCTGCTCCGAGGCAGGTGAGTGCATCAATTTTCTTCTCATCTGTGGCAGTTAAATTAAATGGAATCGGCCTGATTGCTGAAAATCAAAGAGAAGGCTGATAAAGCAATTAAATCCCTCTAATTCCTCCTCTTGAAAAGGTGCAGCTTGGCTCAGAAGCTAATTAACTTCATAATGAAAATCCTTCTTCACCGTTTTAGGCTTTCTTTCCTTCTTGTTTTTGGTAGAGGTGGTAGGTTGCCTATAGAAGAAGGGGGATGCTATAGTGATAAACATGGCTTCCTTGGACATGGCAGACAACTGGGTGCATGCGTCATGTCAGAGTTTCTCCAAGGGCTTAACGTGAGCGAATTCTGCTATGTAGGGCAGAACGTGCCATGGTGTTGGCTCTGCAGTTGTACAAAAGCTCTCAGGATGACCTTCTTGTCAGTAGCTTTCAGGTCTATCCTGTGCCCAGCTTGTGAAGACTATCAAAGCCAAATCCATTTGTAACAGCTTCATACAGCAATTTCAGTTTTTAGCTCTGGGATTTGTCTGTTAAGTTTCTGGTATGACAAACAAAACAGCAGCTTCATATTAGACACTTAATTCATCTTAATTGCTACAGTCATAGAAATAGGCAGGCATGGATCTTTAGAGCCGTGCACTCCATCTCCTTAATCCACTTCTACTTAGCACTCAGCGTTTGGGTGTTTGCTCCTTGCCACTTCCCTTCTTTTGGGAGCTGGAAGTCTCTCTCAAATCTAAGCATGTACCTTTCAGTTCTCTTACTCTTTCAAGTGTCAGCCCACACTAGACTATTTTCGGCTTCTCTCTGAGCGTCCTCCTCTTGGTCCAAGTCCTCCTGGTACCAAAGTACCCTACATTATCCTACATCCAGTCAAAATCCAGCGTGCAAGCGGGATCATCCTCCTCCTGCTCCAGGGCAATACACCCTAGGCATTAATCTCATACGAGTGATGTATTTCACGGTGGGTCTCCCAGGACCGATACAAGGGGAGACTGTTCCATCCATACTCTGTGGCACACTGATTCTCTAGGCGCAGCCTGGTTCTTCGCTGAGCCTTAATCCCTTTAATTTGTCAACGTGGGAGTCAGTAACTCCAATGAAAATTAAGTGGACAAATCTATCTTTTTCTTTGTTGTGCCACTTTAACTATATATAAAATATTACAAATGTGTAAGGGGAGGACAACTCATGCATTGGCTTCCTCAGTTCAGGACACATCTCGGTACACACTGGCATCTAAATTCCCACCAGGCAAATCTCTATCAATGTTTTCTCTATCAATGTTTCTACATTCCAGACTTATCCCTGCTATTAAAAAATCTGTGCTTCAGGTTAAATTCACATCCCCTTTGTCATAAAATCAGCCTCAGTTTTCCAGGTTAAATAACTCTTTACTAATTTTTCTTGCTAATTTTTGCCAAACATGTAATTAATGTAGTCTGTATATTGCCATTCACCTAAATTTGGCCAAATATAAAGAGAATTATATTCTATTAATATTAATGGCAATACCGTATCACCCCTGGGAAAAGATAATTTTGCTGTTACTTTTCTCTTTCTGTAGAGAGGAAGAGATATCAAATTTGTTCAGAACTGAAGAGGGAATTTTGCTTCCTAAAAATAATTAACTGACCTGTCACCTGCCCCTGATGAAACTTGCCATGGGGTTTTTAATTACCACAAATGCTCTGATCAATGCTGCTGTACTGTACGCTGAGAACAGTACTCTTAAAATAGCATAGAATGCCCAGCAAAGCCTTGAGACCATCTTTTGTGTGTACTGAAAAGAGTCTTCTTTTGGCATTGTAATTGGGAGCAGCTGATTTATAGGACAGAAAGGCTTTAGAGCATAGAGCTTAGACTAGTACCATTTTTAACCTAGTCTGGTATTTGCCAGGACCTCTTAACATTGTGTAAAGAAATATTCCGTGCACCTCCTGTTGACTCCCCAGCACTTTCCCTGGCAGCCCTAGAGGTAGCATTTCTGAACGGACTCCCAGCCAAATCCCCGTGGAACTTCTGTCCCATCCTGCTTGGTTTGCGAGCTCTAACCAGATCACATCCCAAGGTGGCGTGGCCTCAAGCTGTTGGCATCCCTGTGTAATCCTCTCTTTGACAAATGGTTTATTTTTGCAGCAGCAGTAAATCTAGCGGCCGTTGTTTACTCCTCTGTCTATGCACTCGTCAGCAGGAATGTACGCAGCTCTGCAAACCCCAAGCCCTTAGCTAACAAATGGCTGTGCACTCCATTAGTGCTCACTCTCCACCGTTGAGATTCCTGCTCACAGGCATTAGAAGATATGCAGAGAGAGCCTCTGACCCCATGCCAAACAAATGGGGACTGAGGCTTGGGTTCACAGATCCCAACTCACCAGGCAGAGCAGCAGCTGCTGCCTATCATCCAGTCGAGAAAGCAGACTTTTTCAGTTGGGTCCTACTGTTAGACCCCATGCTTTACTGACAGCCAGTATTTTGCTTTTAACGTCCCCAGAGACACTCTATTATCTAAGGGAAATCCATCACACGCTTAAGGATGAATTGCGTATTTGGTTATCAGCAATGTTAATATTGCTAAAGAATCAATACTTTGTGATTGCCAGTGCCACTTTAATCCAGGGATCTCAAAATACGTTAGCAATACTAGCCCTTTGGCATCTCTGAAAGGTAACCCACTATCAGCTGCCCTTCTGGCAAATGAGGAGGCATAAACACACAATAATTTGTCAAGGTCACAAAGGAAACCAGTGGCAAAGTAAGGATTCATGTGTTTTCGTTCTAAGTGCTTGCGCTAATGAGAAGATGAAATAGTTACGCATTTGGTCCAGCACAAAGTAAACAGAGTAGGGAAGACAGAAGAACCTTAAATAGGTATTCTGTAGTGAGACTGCTGAAAGGGGAGAATAACAGATCCATCTACAGGCACATGTGTGCGTCTCTATCTGATGCACAGTTACTCTTGTTCTACATAGGTGTTTCTGCACCCATTTTCCCTAGAAAACCTACTGCTGACTTTGACAGTGGAGGATCAGACCCTCTCTTTATCATTGGAAAAAACATATGGTGTGGTTTAGAAAGAGATGCGTATCACCAGGTCCATACTGGTTATTACTGTCCTTGTAATTTTTTTTCTTCCTTATTAAGAAGGCAGCCTTTAGGTTCAACTAAAACTCCAGGGCTCCTTCTTGGGCCACGCTGCTCCAAGCAGCACAGAAGAAACAGACACAGTCAATCACCTGCCCGTGACCTGCAGGAACGTGTCACACCAAGGGGAAAGGTGCAACATAATGAGACCTTTATGCACCTTTCAATACTGGTAAGAGACATATGAAAGCATGTTCACTGGAACACACGTACATGACTGAGAGGCATAAATACACACAATCGTTGGCTGCATAAAGACAGACACAGACAGAAGCATACTTAAAATCCCACACATCAAACACACCGAAACAAGACACAAACACACAAAGCTGAAAACACGGATGGATACACCCACAAACAGAAACACACAAACTCAGCCCTCATGCACGCATACAGACTGTCACAGAACGGGAGAGACACAGAAACAAAAGTACCTACATTCACACACACACACACACACATCCAGAGCCATATCCAGATACCACCCTGCACGCAGACTGACGAAGTCACAGTGTAGCACAGCAAGAAATTCACAGCCACTTCCACTGCCTGGCAATAAAAGGCTTTTTTCATCCTTTCTTTCTCCGCTGTAGGGAGCGGTACATGGGATGCAGGACCCAGGACTATGATGGAGGAAGACGAGTGACATCATTCAGCTTGGGCAGCCTTAGCCAGGGCACGGGGCACTGGGGGCACCGTAGTCGAGGCTCGGCGTTAGGGAATGCGCCTGGGATGACTGCGCAGGAGAAGGTTTGTATTTCAATAAACCGGGGGCCGTAACACTCTCTGAACGGAACAGCTTAAAGCCTTGTTAAAAGCAATGGTGCAGCGTTCTAACCGGAGGGGCCGTGTTGTCATACAAATGAGATGAGTTTATTTTCTGAGCCGTGCCATTTGTTCTGACAGGCAGGGCGGCTGTAAAAGCCGGCGAGGGCACAGCGGGGGGCCCGGCTCTGCGCGCAGCGAGAGAGCGAGGGGAGGAAGAGGCAGAGCTGCACCAGAGCTTGGACCCAGCCCAAGTCCCTGCCTCTACCTTCTGTAAGCCGCAGCCTCGCAGAGAAAGAGGCTCAGAGATGAACCAGCCGGCTGTAATACTGCGGAACAAATGCGCTCTAATGAGAGGTGCCCGGCAGCCCCACGGGCGCTCCACGCGTGCCCGGCGCCCGCCCCCGCCGCCCCCCGGCTCTCTTCTCCGGCAGCCCCAGGTGCTGCACGGCGGGGCTCGGACACGCACAGCGGGGAGCCCGCCCGGGCCAGGTGCTCTCCTGCGGTGCTCCGTGGCAAGCGGCTGTGAAACGTTCACCGAGGTGCCGCCGGTGTCTCCCGGCTGGAGTGGGGCAGGGAAGTCTCCTGGATGCCGCCCGTGTCGTCCGGGCTGTCGGTGACCCTGTGGTGCGCTGCCTGCGCCTAGTGCCTGTCTCTCCCGGAGGCTCCTGGAAGGCCCCTTCCCCCGCAGGACGAGAAAAAGCTTTGCAAAGAGAGAGACGGTAACTTTATCCCTGCTTCTCTAGTAGGGAAAATAAACTGCATAAAACGAGGTGACCAGTTTGAAATCTGACAATGAGCCAGAAAGCCAGGTCTCTCTTACTAAAACTGCTAGAGAACGTGTCCTTATTCTGGGAATACACCACCCCGGCAGCGACGCGGCTGGTACAGGGTTGTCGTGGTTCAACTGCAGCCAGCAACTAAGCACCAGGCAGCTGCTCGCTCACTTCCCGCCCCCCCTGCTCCGTGGGATGGGGGAGAGAATCAAGAAAAATAAAGTAAAACTCGTGGGTTGAGATAAGAACAGTTTAATAGGACAGAAAGGAAGAAAAAATAAGGATGATAATAATAAGAATAAAATGACAATAATAATAATAAAAGGATTGGAATACACAAACCAAGCAATGCACAATGCACTTGCTCACCACTTGCCAACCAATGCCCGAGCAGCGCTCCTTCCCCAGCCAACTCCCCCCAGTTTATATACTGGGCATGACGTCCCATGGTATGGAATACCCCTCTGGCCAGTTTGGGTCAGCT
>JAVKLA010000007.1:21876683-21916288 GCA_034782735.1 Sagittarius serpentarius | reverse complement strand
CCCAGGGGTGCAGGGGGGCAAGCGGCGGCTGTAGGGCGCAGCCGAATCCGCCGGGCCCTCCTGTGGTTCCTGCACCTCCAGCAGCTCCCCGTCTCTGCTTGTTAATCGGTCCGTGTTTCTCAGGTAGCCACGAAATATTTCAAGGTGTATTCCTGTGTGTATCTGTGCTAGGCACTGTACCGGTTGCTCGAATAACGTCCTGCTCTATTTGGATTCGTAGTAATGAAAAACTGGTTAGAAACTCTACTTTGAATGCAGTCCTGTTAAACTAAGTAAGAACTTCAAGAACTCCGAGATGGGCATAAAGTCACTGCAGTTTAGTGTACGAATGTCTGACATCTGGGAGCTTCTCGAGAGGTGTAGCTTAACGTATGTGTTTAAAATTTCAGGTGCTGTATTTCAGCCAGATGACTTTTTTACTTTATAGTAAGACACTTGTATTTTAAAGATTAGTTTTTTGTTCCTTCTTACTTTCTCATGAAAGATGAGGGAAAAACAGTGAAAATGATTCTGTGCAAAATGGTGTCAAATACTCCCAGTAAACAAATCAGAAGAAATATCTGTCCTTTTCTAAGCAGTGAGGTCTTGTACGTTCCTTGTAACAAGAGCTGATGAAATATCCAGTGTTGTTTTAAAATAAACAGTGGCGTATCTTTAAGTATAAATGCTGGCAGCATTTTCTGGTTAGTTTCCGTTGTAACTTTAGTTCCAGATGTTCACAATTTTCAAGAACAAATTAAATTTTATATATGTCTTTTTTTTTTTCCTAATTATCTCTGAAGATTCAAGAAAAGGGATGTAGAACATTTGAACAGAATTCCTTTAACAATTCCATGTTATGGGAGGGGAGGAAGAATCTAGTTGTGCTTTTATACCTATAGTTTTGTGGTTTTTTTTCTTAACAGCTGAAATTTGAGGATAGACAGCTTCTCACTGAGGAGCCAACCTTTTTCCCCCTCCCTTAGGTTCTGGGGAAAAAGAAAATGATTTAAAAAAATATGTCTCTGAACACTTGCTGTGGCAACTAAGGCTCCAGTACTTCATGGAGTTCAGGGTAGGCGAATTCTTGCTGTGCAAGGAACCCTTCTAACATCTGTGTGCTGTTTTGCTTAGGTGAATAGGACCCACATGGAGCTTCTTGCAGGATCCATGCTGTGTCTTCAGCAGACCTTAAAGACAACTTCAAATTGATAGTATCAGGTGGTTTGTCCCTTTGTGGTTTGATTGTCATGCTAATTGTTAGCAGCAGTGTGGGAGATCTTTTTAACTAGAATAGGAGATAATTTTTCCTTAGCTTACTTCCTGCATGGAAGCACTATGATGGAGCGCTTCATTTAATTATCCTGCTGCAAAGAGATGTCAAGCTTTGACATGGTATTGTTCCTGGGACAGCTTGCTTGAAAAATCTTGTAAGCATTGGTTGAAACTCGTGAGCACGTGTTCCCCAAAGTGGTATCCTTCTTCTGAAGCTACGTGGTCTCAGTGCTCATTTTATAACCAGGAAAAAAAAAAAAAAGAGGTGGGGGGTGGGAAATATCAGCATATGAAAAAACCTTAGTTTGTCATCTTCCAGCTGACAAAACCATGCACTGTAATTTGCAGGGCCTTACTGAATGGTATGGATGGTCCAACATCCATACCAGTGGAACATTGTGCCACGAATTACAAAGATTTGTGCTGTTGCCACCTTCAGGGCGTAAGCCAAGCTCTTTTTGTGTGTTTTCCTATTTGATGAATGAGCCTATTTAGTTCCTTTGTGCAAAGAGCTTTCCTGACCAGTCTTTTGCACAAGAGATGAAGGGGATCTGTTGTGACCAGAGTTCCATGTGCTCCATGAACGCGTGGTTGCTCTAGTGGTGGAAGTTTCTCCTGTATAAAGTGGTACAGGCAGCCCAGTGAAAAGCCCTAAACTAGAAAAATTGAGTCCTGGAAGAACCCCTGTCTTAGCCAGACTAACCAACCCACTGCCTGTCTGCCCAGTGTGTATGTGCATGTACATATATCCTCTAATCTTCTAAAAGATTAGAAAAATTATATAATCATATATATAAAAAATACAGTTTTCTGTATAACTATATATATATTTATATACTTTTTCTGGTTGTTGTTGTTGCCGCCCCCCCCCCCCATTCAGTTAACATGCTGTAATTTTGCAACTAGCCATGTGCTTTGTTGCAACTTTAACTCTTGCATTTCCTGGCTTATTTTTACCTTATGCTTCATATAGGTTGTTTGGTTTATTTTTTGTATTTAACACACACCGTTTTAGTGTCTCATCAACAGAGTCCTCTCTGAGAGTAGGATTTGGGTTTAAATGACTTGAGATGCAAATTTGATTAGACTCAGTGTATGATCAAATCCCTCTAATTTATGGATCATTGACCTTGCTCCAGTGTGACCATCAATGTGTCATTCATCCAAGAGAGCAGAAAGGACCTTCTCTTCTGGAGCGTCAAGTAAAGGCTTGCTTGTTTGCGACTGCAGTTTTGCTCATGATGACTTACTATCACTTGCAGAGTTAGGATATTACTTTGGTCCTAAGTGGACTGCTAATATTTTCTTTCTAATATAATGACTGGTTGAATGTTTGTGAAAAAATGAATATATGCATTTTGCGCTTGGTGGCCTCCGAAGGCAAAGTGTATTAAGAGAATTCATCATTTTTATAGGAGTGTAAAAATTATTTTATTTTAATCTCCCTGAAAAAAGGTATATAAATATATACAAATGTAAGCCTTTAATATAGTGGAATCCTTGGAGGTGCAGGCATCTGCCCTTGCTGATCTCGCTGCAGCAGTGTGTCTGCAGTGTGTTATTGGAGGGCTGGAATGAACCATTTTGCCACAGCCCTGCTGTGGGGGAGTAATGCAGAATTGTATTGCCCCAAGGAAATCATTGCAAGGTACGATTTGCTTTCCCCTGTGCAGGCAGCCAGATAGGAGCGTGTGTTGAAGTGAGAGGTGGTTGTGTGGATGATACTGATGGGCCTGTGGAGGGAGCAGCTAATATTTTTATTTGAGTGTATGGTTTGAGTTTGCTGATGCTATAGGGATACTCTGATGACAGAACTGTGAAAAATTCCCTGTTTTCACATTTCCAGAATTTACCCGTTGGTTTGCCGTGGCCTGTAATCACGGACACCAAATTTGTATGACATCATACCTCAGTCTCCACTCACTGGTTTGCTTTAATTTAAGCATGAATCGCATGCTTTCTGTAACTTAAAAGAAACCCCATTCTTTTTATTAGAGACTTTAATGATTTGATTTTCTCCAGGTATTTTTCTAAGTATTCTCATTTATGTTGATGTAATATATGCATATCATTATCTCTTTGACTCTAGTTCACTTTATTCTCTATGTCTGTATTTTTTTAGGACCCTTGAAACCAGAAATTACCATAACTTACATTGCTGTTTCAGCTATATTCTTTAACAGCGGACTTTCCTTAAAAACTGAGGTACTGTAATTTCTCATTGCTTCATTCTTGTTTTGCTTTAAAAAGTTTTGTGTTGCTTTTGATCAGGTTTGAATGTAATTGGAATGTTCGATTGCTGTGCTGCTGTTGTTGATGCGGGAGAATGGCTAACGAGAAGATAAATATTAGATGTTTATGGAGTAACCCCTCATTGATTTCAGAAAATTCTTCACAAAGTAATGAACGTGATGAGAAGGCGAGTGTGAATAAATTTCACCTGTCCATAGAGGGTGGGTTGCTTGACTTTGCAGGGCTTTGACTAAATGGAAGTGCTGAGCACAATTTTGAGACCGGATCTACACCCTGGATCTGTCCCAAACCCAAATCGGGGTGAGACGTAGGAGTACACTGTCACCTGCCTTCTGCCACCCCTTCTGCACTTTGGCTTTCCCACTGCTCAGTTGAGATACAGGTCAGAAAAATGTGCAAATCCTGGGGTAGAACTTTGTAGGGAACTAGGCAGAGAGGGACTGGGTGGAGTCTCCATGCCTCTGTCGGATATGAAGAGAAGATGTGAGCTTTCTGTGCCTCTCTCCTTCATCTCACTTGCTGGTGTGCTGTCTAAGTAAAACTGTTTAGGCTAGTCAGTACAGGATTGATGCAAGCGAAGAGCTGGTGGCTTTAAGTTACCACATTGGGTAGGCGCAGGACAGCAGCCAGTATCAACACACCAGGGTTCCTCTGCAGGTGCAAGGCCAATATACAGGAATGAAGTCTTGGCAATCTTTTCCTATAGGATTTAGTTGTGGACAGGTGTACTTGAAGTGCCTATGCTCTGCTGCATATCACAGACACTGAGACTTGTTTCAAATTTCGTGTCACACGTTTTGCAAAGAGGAACAATCTGAGAGTAAGGAGAGATGAACAGGAGAACCTCTTAGTGATGTATAAAGGAGGCATGAAGACAGGAAATGATGGCTATGTGCCAAGAGAAGGAGCAGCCAGAGTTGAAGTGAAACACTGCATGTCTCTGCTCGTCTAGTTTCTTGATTCCTTTTACGTTGTTGGCTGTGCCAACAGGTGGTGTCATTCATATGTTGTGTGATACTACGCCTAAAAGAATCATCGTGATACTGTCCGGTTACCTTCTAGGCAAACTGGGATTTGCGTGAACAGCGTGCATTCAACAAAACCAAAGTTTCTTTATGTGTATCGTGGTTATAGTGATGAAGTTTCAAATGGAGGTGGTGTTTGAATTGATGGCAGCCCTCTCCTTCTGTGTCTGCTGGCAGTTCTGGTCCCCGGGCTTGTAGTTCTGCCAGGACATAGAATAAGAGAAGTGAGTAACTTGAGTCCATTCTGTAGTGGTTATTTAGAGCCTTGTGGTCTTATGGGGAAGCAGGAAGAACTGTTACCTGTTTGCCTGGGACAGTGATTAATCCTAATGGAAATAAGCTGTGGAGAGGCACTTTCTTTCACAGAGAAGAGAATGCGAAACACAAAGCTGGAGTAGTACTAATGGAGTGGAGTTTTCTGCTTTCAGGGTTAGGAATCTTTGCATGCAGAGAAAAAACATAAAACTTTTACTAGTTTGTATCCTTGAAGCTTTATATTTGTAAAGCAGCTGTGAGTGAGAGTGAAATCGGTAGCATTATCAAAGTCTTGATTAGATTCTTGATGCTAGTGTATATCTAACTTTTTCCAGTTAAGGTGACAGGACTGACAGGAAATGTCTCACGTCCTACTTTGAACTTGCGTAACTTTTTTTTCATCTGTGGTTCTAAAAGAAATATATTGATGTAAATGAAGCTTTTACAGGAGCTGATATTTATGTCCAGGTAGCTGATCTCGGGTTGTTCTGGAAGCATCAGTTAGGACTGGTGCTGTACATCCAGCTTCATGTTCCATCAGGAAACTAAGCCTTTTCTGAATTTCTGCCATGGGGACAGAAGATAAAGAGGAAGAAAAACATCTCACTTATTGTACCTTGTGCTGTTACTTTCTAAAATGTATGTTAAAAACAGTCCTTAAATGTGTTAGGAGGCCAGGTCGTGATTGTATTAAAATACTTCAGGGCATGTTTTAATTATAAATAAATAATAATTCAATATAATTACATATATATTAATATATCAATATAATTATATATAATATAAATAAATAATTTAATTAAGACACAACCTAAAGTTGCTATTATTAGTCAGTTAATGTATCTCTTTATTGGATTGCAAAGTAAATAATTTCTGCTTTTGTCTTTATTAGCTCTTGACCTGTGTGTCGGCTGTTCTACCATGGATAATACATTAGTTAGATTGAAACTAGTGTTTGGTATGCATTATGAAAAGATAAAAAGTTTTGTAAGTGTTAGCGGACACCACCTGATAAATCTGGCTGTTGTGGTTTAACCCCAGCTGGCAACTAAGCCTCACACAGCTGCTTACTCACTCCCCTCTGGTGGGATGGGGGAAAGAATTGGGAGGGTAAAAGCGAGAAAACTCATGGGTTGAGATAAGGACAGTTTAATAAGTAAAGCAAAAGCTGTGCATGCAAGCAAAGCAAAACAAGGAATTCATTCGCAGATTCCCACGGGCAGGTGTTCAGCCATCTCCAGGAAAGCCGGGCTCCATCACGCGTAATGGTTACTTGGGAAGACAAATGCCATCAATGTGAACGTTCCCCCCTTCCTTCTTCTTCCCCCAGCTTTGTATGCTTAGCATGATGCCATATGGTCTGGAATATCCCTTGGGTCAGCTGGGGTCAGCTGTCCCGGCTGTGTCCCCTCCCAACTTCTTGTGTCCCCCCAGCTAACTCACTGGTGGGGTGGGATGAAGAGCAGAAAAGCCCTTGGCTCTGTGTAAGCACTGCTCAGCAGTAACTAAAGCACCCCTGTGTTATCAACACTTGTTTCCAGCACAAATCCAAAACACAGCCCCACACTAGCATCTATGAAGAAAATTAACTCTATCCCAGCCAAAACCAGCTCACTGACAACATTAGAAATAGCTGATGCTCTTTTAAGGCTACACTTCTGGTTTTATCTGCTGTGAAAGTGCACACTCAAAAAATTTGCTAACATGCATTCAGAAAGCATTTTACAAAATAATTGGCAGTGTTCAGGGATAGCCTGTCTGTGCATGGCCTTGTTACATTTTCAAATCTAGAGGTGACTGAGGTCCCCTTACATTTGTAGAAATAGTCTGGGTGCAGGAATGGCAATAACATTTGATTCCACCTTAATATAGTGCTCTTTTAGTTTTCAGTGACTGGATAGCTTGCGCTTTTAAAGCAAATACCTCCTGTAGATCCCCAGAAATTAAATCACATACTTGTTATCCATTTCAATGAGGAATTTGGCAAGCCACTGAAAACACTGTTTGCTCTGTGTGGGTATTTACTCAGAGGAGTCCAGCTACGACCATCTAAGCATGGCTGGATGGCAACAGGGACCTGCACCGACCAGCGAGAGGCTAGGATAAGCTCTCTAAAGGGTCTGAAATACTGGGAAAGACAAGGTAACCTGTTCTACCTGGTGTGCAGAAACAGAGTCATAACTAGCAACTTCCAGTAACTTTTCTGAGAATTCTGCTTTTCTGAGGGCTTCAGTGACAGATGTATTTTGGAACAAGGCCTTGTTGATGGCTTAAGAGAGTAAAGGCTTTTGCCTCTGTTTGTTCTATGATGATACAGTCTAAGGAAGGCTATTCTAAAAGGCAATCACTAGAGTCATTCTAAAGACTGGTAATTTGGATCTGCAAAGACCTGATCCACTAACGCAGCATTCCCTCATGCACTAGGTTGACTGTGTTGTAATCTCCTGCCTTGCTCTCTGGAAGCTTCAACCAGTCTTTCCCAAGTTTTTTTCTCTGATTTTGCTTTTGAAAGTATCACACAGTTTTCTTCAAATCATCTGCTTTTAAGGTGTTTTCCAGTTGTAAAAATATTAAATGAAAAGGGCAATCCTGTATGTGTGATGGTGCCTGGATTGGGAGTGCATCATAGATGGGTCCATTAGGAAATCTGGGGCTAGAGGTGACTTGACAGGAAAAGAGGAATTAGCAGCTTTGCTGAAAGTCACTTGCTTTGGTTTTTCTCAATTGTATTATTTACTTTTAAAACATAAACTTTTATATAGGTATTTCCAGGTATCTTTTCTTCCCACACAGGATGTGTTTCTACTACTGGATGGTTTTTTTTTTGCCTTTTTTTTTTTTTTTTTTGAGATAAGATTAAATAGTACTATGGTGAAGCTATTCATAATGCCACAGGTACTGTGACAGGTTATGTGTGAAGAAGGCCTTTTTTTTCATGCAGAGTGATACTAGCCTGCTTAAGAGCTTTCTTTGCTTAAAAAAAAAAATGTTGTTTCATTCAGTTAACCAAGCAATGAATGTAATGATACTTTCTTGGTAAAACTTGATCAAGATCTATGTTTCAAGTCCATATTTTGTATAACTTTAAAACTAGGATATGAACAGATGTGTATTTTTTTTGTGGAAGGTTTTTTTCCTCTAACCCAAATCTGGGAGATAATTTTATTAAAAGAAATATAGTAACAAGGACACGGTGCTGAATTGCTAGTACTTCGGTGTGTATTACATCAGTGTGCATTTGGATGGTCAAAAATGCAATATTTGAATGTTTCATAAATGTTCAACTGTTTTGAAGCTGAGAGAGGGTGGCATCTGAGTATCGGCTGCTGCATTACTGTACATTGAAATACTTTTTTTGTATTACTCTTTTTTTTTTTTTTTTTTTTTTTTTTTAATGCATCTGGGGTGTCGGGTAGCTGGAGAATCCTAGCAAATTAGGTTTTGAACGAAAGTGCCATCAGTTCTTTTCCTGTTGTATTGTTTACTTGAAAAGAGTGTGAGTTATTTTAAGAGAGAGGAAAAGGAATTTTTCTTTTCAGTCTATGAAATGAGCTGAAATGTACAAGGCTTTTTCCTTCTGCTCAAGAACTGTAGAAGATCCTTGGAGTGTCTGAAAAGACAGAAACAGACACAGAGCTAAATGAATAGTTTATTTCATAAGGATACTTGATCACCTCTCTGGAGTGCTCTTACACTATTTAAAATTAATTTTTTTCATTTTGTTTTCTCAGTTTCTAGCGGTGTTTTGCACTTTATTTCTCTGAATTTTATGGCCTAGCTGTTGTTAACTTGTTATGATCTTGGTATTCTTTCTTTGCTATTCTTCATCAGCCTAGTTTTTTTCCTATAAATTTCCTATCTGTTGATACAATAAATAATCAAAATCTGCTACAGATAACTTTGCTTTTTATGTTTGTTAGTCTTTCCTTAAAAAAGCCCACCACAAATGATGACTGTTTGTAATTTAAACATCCCCTTTTCATGGTATAAATGAGAATCACAGTTTGTGGCTCTCTTTAGGCTAGAGAAACCTGAAATCACGTGGACACTACAAGTTTCCCTTCCTCTTGATATCAGCAGTCAATAAAGTAAACAGGCCGTCAGCATAGTTAACACAGGTTTTGAAGCAGTGACAAAGTGCTAAGGTTGCCTGCTGAAAAGCTACTGTTACGAGCGCTACACTATTATTGAAATGGTGGACAATTCTTTTGGAAAAATGCCCAGGAGCAGACAGAGCTTTGATGTTGTCTGGATGTACTTCATTATTAAAGAGGAGATCAGATGATCCCTAAAGGTGCCTTTTTGACATGCGCTCTCTTTGTATTATAAAGATGATCCTAGTTTTAAAAGCACAAACGTGATCTTACTTCAGCTGTTATGACTGCAACTTCCTCTCTTCTTTTTCTTTTGCAGGAGCTGACAAGTGCTTTGATGCATGTGAAACTACACCTTTTTGTCCAGATTTTTACACTTGTGTTCTTCCCAACAGCAATATGGCTCTTTCTTCAGCTGTTATCAATCACACCTATAAATGAATGGCTTTTAAAAGGGTATGTTTAAGCATAATGGAGTGAAATATATTTGTAGCTGCCTTCTTAAAGGGCTGCTTATCCTGCAATGGGTATTTTAAGACTTGTGAACAGATTTTGCTGGTTGTTTTTGTGCTTCACCATTTTGCTGTTGAAAACACAGTACATGCACAAGATTATTCTTTCAGGAACCTGGTCTCATTTTTAGAAAGTCTGGTCAGTTAGTTTCATATGTAGGGAGCTGCTAACAGGTTAGCTTTTGATTTCATGAAACACAGCTAAAGTGCTGTGCTGGGTCTCAAGGAGGATGGGGAGGAAAGAAAAGGAATGCTGAAGGAAAAACATAAGCTGGTGAATAAATAGTGTGTATGCCATGTACTGGTGTTCCTTTCTGTTTTTAAACAGTCTGTATTGAGGATCTCTTGTATGTGTCCAGATTGGGCTTCAGTACCGGCTCCTAGCTAATTTGGGGGGAGGAAGAAGAGGAGGGTGAGAAGGAGGAGGAGAACTTTGGGGTAAGCAGAAGCTGAGTGAAAACGTGTTTTAAATCTTTGGTGTACTCTGCCAATGTGTGCTTCCAAAGCTGCATTGATGGTGCAGTAGTGATAGATGTTATGAAAAATCCAAAAAATAAAAGCTTTTTTCAGAGTCAAAGGTCAATACTTGGCGCCATGCAGCTATACTGGAATGTCTGAATGCAAAAATTAATTATTTTAGAAAACTACTTTAAAAAATCCCCATTGTTTCCTACTGCTTGGTGGAACATTGCTTGGTGAGAGTTCTCTGTCTTAAAAGTTTAATGATAAAGCTGCTCATGTTTATCTTTTTACAAGGCCTAAACCTAGAAGAGCATTTTGTTTTGAAGAGGCTTCTCCAGGTGTTCTACCAAGTGTGAAGTGGTCCAAGTGATACTGAGAAGGTGAAATTGAGACGTTGTCATTTAAAAGTTAGCACTGATTTGCTTAACAGTATTAGTACATCAAGGAAATAACAAGGTTACTATACAATGTCTGTTTGCATTTGGCCATTCATAGTAAAGGTTATTCTTTAAAGTAAAATCATTGTGAAGTTTTTCCTCAGCTAGAACAGAGACATGATTTTCCACAGTGAGTCAAAATTCATTCCTAATCCTTGGGAAACTCAGTTTCTGAAGTGAAAGGTGCAAGAGATTTTAGTGGGGTTTGTTCCTTGCGGTACTTCTCATCCCTTCTTTCCTATGACTCATGCCACTTTGGTTCTTGGTGTTGAAGGGACATGATCTGTTAGATGCACAAGTATATGTGTACATATATACCTACACACCTGTGAAACTGTAAAACTACATATGTATGTATTGTTTTGAAAAAAAGAAACACTTGCCTGTGTATCTCCCTAAACACGGAGCCTAAACCAGCCTCATTTTTCACGAAGGTGTGCCTGAGTTTTCCCAGTGAGCTAGTGTACTTTCTATGTGTTTCAAGCTGCCTTGCAAATCCTTGTTCCTTGAGTACTGTTTCTGTTTTGGCTGTGTTTTATATTTTAGTGCAGTAACTCTGTTGTATTGAGACTTCATTCAAAGAATGGTCAGATTGAGGAGTTTAATGAAGGTGGTTTGTTTTGTTTGTTTTGTTTTTTGTTTTTTTGGTTTTTTTTGATGTTTTTTGAAAGAGTGCTTTCTTGGTGAATACTGCTGTTCAGGACATGCTCAGAGCAGCAGCCACTGTGTGGCTCTGAAGGCATTCCCTGCAAAGGGGGAGCCTGATAGGAACTGTACTGTCACTGCTATCAGGTGCAGAAGACACTGAGCTCTGTCCTTATTCTAGGATAACACATTTTAAAGCAGGTACTTGCATGTCCCTGTATGGGTATGTGAAAGGAGAGTGAGGAGCCTGTGTGAGGAACTGTCTGTGCCTTGGCCACTCTTTGTAACCAGAAGTTCATCCTAATGCCCCACAGGTGTGTTTTTTTATTCCCTGGAAACACTGAAGTACCCTAATGAAAACAGGGGAACGAGACAGGCTTTGGCAAAGTTACTTCCTCATCACGCATGTTTAGCACAGCTTGTAGCGGGAGTTAGTTGATAGTCCTCACAAAGGCCTGGAAAAACAGGCATATGCTCCCAAGGGCATGCGGCACCCTTTGACAGGGTGACTCCCCTGGGGACCGTAGTTCTCCACTACTGTCTACACAAGGTTATGCCTAAAGGGAACAGTCAAGCCCACAGTTAATTTCCTGTCTTGCTTCAGAACGAATGGTAGATTCTTCCATCCTCTATAATGGTCTGGTTTGCTGTAAATGTTATTTGAGAGGCAGTTACAGATGGTACCAGCTTTTCATCTGTGTTTCTACAGTTTTTTTTTTTTTTGTTTTTCCTCTCTGCCTGGGATGATGTTAGGAGATTTGTTGCTTTGCAGTTATTTTGAAATACATAAAATAGAGGAGAAACTGACATCATCCCAAGCATCTTTTAAGTTAATTTCTTGTTAGCTGACTCGGTTTTGCGTTGACAGCATCCCTTTGAAGCGGAGCATGAAGCAAGTTACTGATGTTGGCACAGGTTCACCTCTTCTGCCACTCTTAGCATACAACGTTTACAGCACAGGTGGTAAGGCACAAGGTGCAAAGCTCTGGTACAAGATATGGGCTTGGTAGTTCCATATCTAAAATATGTGACTTTGGACCCTGCTACTCAGTTGTCTGTAATGTATAAGCAGAACAGGTATTATTTATTACTCTTCAGCAAGTGTTTGGACCCCTGATGTTAGTGCTTATAGCATGGCCTGAACCAGCAGAACATTTCAGTTTGTTGGTTGTTATCTGTAGTAATCAGCTGGCCATTAGAGGACTTTGTTTGTGTATTGGTAGTATTGTATGTAGCTGATACAAAGCAGATATAAAAGCGATAAAAACAAAAATTCACAAGTGCATGTTTCAACACACCTAATTAAAAGTATTTCTGTTTAGTGTGTACCATTTTTTGGTAGATTAATATTTTCATATGAAGAATGTTTAAAACCATAGCTTGATAGTAGGGTTTTTTTTAATTCCAAGTATATTATTTTAAATTTGTGGGGGTTCACAGAGATTGTATTATTAAACCTTTCCCTTATAGTATGGAAAATCCATGCCAGCTGAGGTGAATGGCCTTGCACACATGTCATACCTTTCTGGATCTATCTTTGAACTTATTCCACCCCTTATTAGTGCAGGTAAGAAGTTCAAGGAGCTGGCTGCCAAGAGACCACATAGAAGAGGCATAACAGTATCACAACCGATGTAGGGGATGGACATCAGAATCGCCATGTGTTTGCTTGCTGTATATTTTTGTATATACTTCCAAACTTTCCACACCATTTCTTTTCCCTGTATTTCTTTTCTTTTCAATATGAGCTTACCCTGCTAAGTGCTGACAACTCTCTTGCTTCCACAGCTTACTTCACTGTAAGCTAAAGGTACTATATACTTCCAAGGTGGTGCTTGGCACTTTGTGATGGGATTTATATAATGCTTACATTGGTTGCCTCTTTCCTTTTCCACAGTGTCTGTAGCTGACAAACTGAATACCGTCATTGTCATTTACCTGTTTCTTCTATTTAAGCTTTTTGTATATTTGCAGCATATCAATTGCACTGTAATATGCTCCCTGTTGTTTGGATT
Source organism: Sagittarius serpentarius (assembly GCA_034782735.1). Taxonomy (NCBI): domain Eukaryota; kingdom Metazoa; phylum Chordata; class Aves; order Accipitriformes; family Sagittariidae; genus Sagittarius; species Sagittarius serpentarius. Next base: position 21,903,336 of record JAVKLA010000007.1, on the reverse strand, counting down.
TAATACTTCCGTTTGCTACAGCTTTTTGACACTGCGTTTCTCAGGGGTGGACTAACACAGTTACAAGTGTGAAGTAGTTCACCACTAGTAATTGATTGTTCTGAACTGGAATAGTGTCTCAAGCTCCAATACTTGAAAACATATGTAGATCCAAGGCTTTTGGGGGTTTTGCAGACTATTTTATTCCATGCCTTACTGTTCCTTCTAAGTCAACACAGTTTTCCTTCAGAAGCCCTGTTTGACTTAGCCCCAGATTTAATTGTCATCTATTGTGGTATGTTCTTGTTTCTAAATACATATTTGATACAACTAGTTTTTGTAATAACCAGTTTTTATGGGCTGTCTTTGAAAACAAAGGAAAGCTCACCACTTTTTTTTCTTACTTTGCAACAGCATTTATTATATACGTCGATAATTTTGCTGCACAAAAAATGGAAAAAATGACAGATAATAATAATGTATTTTTGACTTTTAAAATGCAGGAGAAAGCTTTTGATGTTTTGATTAATGGAAGTCAGATGATTTTACCAAGAAGTTAAAAAATGCATAAAGATTAAACATTTGATGGCCTTTTAATGTTCAGGGAATAAAAAGCTTATTTGTGAGGTTTTTTTTTTTTTAATAAAGGTCGATGAAAAAGAGTGTAGTAGGAACCTGAAATAGTGAGCATGGTTCTTCTTACTCTTCCACTTAGCAGTAAATGTTTTTCATCACTGAACGGCTTTTTCAAGAAAATAGGAGTTTACAACCTTATTTTCTTTTTTTCCAAATAGCTAGAGGTATGTCAAAACACACTACAAAGTCTAATACATCAGGACACGTGATGCAGTTATCTTTGTGACAGATGTGTAGATATCTTTGTGAATGATAGATACAGTACTACAGATGGGAAAATGGAGTTACAGAGAGGTTGTGTTTGAGGTTTTTTTAAATGGTGACATGACTCTCCACTGTGGTGGCTGTTAAGAGATGGCATGGAAATCCTGTCAGCTGGTGCAGGGCTGTAACTGTAACGCAAACTCATGGGGTTGCGCAGGTGATAAGATGATAATTTCTACTCAGCTATTTGGTATTTTAAGGTTTTAGGTTGCATGGTGTTTGCATCATGTGAGGAATGTAACATTTCTTTTTGTTGTTTGCAGTTTGCAGACAGTAGGCTGCATGCCACCTCCTGTGTCTTCTGCAGTAATTTTAACCAAAGCTGTTGGTGGAAATGAGGTGAGTTTTCATTTTGCTTTTGAATGCTTTTTTTAAGCAGAAATTCAAACATATTTATTTATGATGAACTTGTGTGCCAAAACACTGACTGCAGTGTGATGTTATTGTGGTTTGTAAAAAATTCTACAATTAAAGCTTGGGTATTGTGTTGGTGTCAAACAAGGGAAATAGTGATATGTTATCTGCTGGTACTGGTCAAACTGAAAGAAGCTCAGTTTTCTGAGGTGATAGGTTTCTGATAGAAATTGGTGTTAGGAGATTTCTGCTTATTGCTGCACTGTAATTCGGAACTATTTAATGGTCATATGCTGTGTGTACTGGTTATCTCATAGACTGTTAGCCTTGCGGTGAAGATCTGCCCTTGCAGTGATTGTTTGGATAACGTTTAGTATTAAGAGGCCCTATAGTATGAGTTCCTCAAAGTTGAAGCTGCAAATGTAGCAAGTGAGATGATGGAGACAGAAACATTAATTTAAATCTTATATTGTTGTTTGAGACTGCATGAAATGAAAATTTTGGGAACGTGGAGTTGACAGTGCTGCAATGCAAAATTCTCAACAGATAGCAAATGCCAAAATTGAAGTTCTTTGTGCAAACTCAGTTTGGTCACATTATATTTCTGCCTTAAAATGGCATATGCTGGTGTCATTTCAGACACTTTATCCACAAAACACTTCCTATTTTCAGGAAGACCAGGTAGACAGCATTTAGAAAATTAATCCAGGTGTGCTAATTAATGAGGTTGTTTCCTTTAGATCTGCTTCCTCATAACTGCTGAAGGTGGATGAGACCAAGTAGGTGAGGAAGGGAGAGAATAACACTAGAAGAGATTGGTTTGAAAGCTAGGGCTGTTGGAATGCTCTTCTGGAGGGTTAGAGCCGAATCTTAATTCAGCCATAGAGCTCCTGCGTGAGGTTGGGTGCGTCACTTCAACCACATTTTTTAAATATGGCCATCAGTTGTGTACTCATTTTCTGAGTTCAGACTCTTGGGACCGATTAATGTCGGCTTTGAAAACACATGATAGCACTGAAATAGATTGAAGTTGTTCTTTGTACTGACAAAGTGCTGTTTAATTGCTCTATCCTCTGAAGAGAGACCCAAAGCATCTCAAGTCAAGCATCTCTAATTAACGGGCAATCCTGATGCACATCACTGTCTCCCAGTTTGCTACCTGAAAACAAGAATCATAAAATTGTCTGATGGAGGTGCTGTGGAGTAATTGGTATAAGGAAATAATTCAGGTACATAATAGTGATCAACAGAGAAATGAGAGGCTTTCTAGTTATGATTCTAGATGTAGGTGCTGTAAATTATACAAAGATGCCACATAGTGAACAGTGAGGATAAAATGAAGTACTGAGTAAGTGCTCATTCAGTGTTAGCACCGTCTGTCCTATCCTCAGAACAAGGAAAAGATCCTCTGGGAAAAAATAAGGTGTGATTCCTTAGGTAAAGGCAGCCATACAGCATTTGTGTGCAGGAGTGAGAGAGGCACTTTAGTTTCTTGATGATTAGAGTCCACTTTTTTATGGTAATATTATTCTGGAGTGGTGGGCACTTGTGTATTTTATACCAGCTGAAAAACAGAAACTTTCTATCATGTGAGGCTTGTGTAAGTAATTGTATAAATCACTGACAAAATAAGCTTGAATCTTTAATTTTTCTGTACCAAACTGGTGTTGGAAGAATGTAAAAATGCATACCTTGTTAGTGGTTTTTACAGATAGTTGCCGACAGCAGAGACATAGTGAATCAAGAATTGGGTCTTGGGAATTGAGAGTTTTCAGTCAGGCTCTAGGAGGGTATGCAAAAGAGAAACACCCTTTAAACACACTCAGTGTAGGCAAAGTGTGTGGCAAATTTATTGCCAAACTTGAGCAAGCTTCCAGTGCAAACATATTTTTGGAATTTGATGCTTCTCTGTCATTCAGACTATTGTTAATTTTTTTTCTGAAGAACAGCAAATCACATCCCTCGTGCTAGGGGAGAAGACCCTCTCACATCTGTCCTCACCAAATTTCACCTAAGCTGTTACTGATATATTTTTCTTTCTGACATGAGCAGAACAATGCATTTTTTCCCATTTTTAATTCTAATCCATTCTCATATACAAAGAATTTAAACCTGGGAGTCAACTGGAAATATAAGTGATTGTAGTGTGAGAGCATTTGTTCATAATAATGTGTCTTAAACTGCTTTTGCCTTGTCAAGCGTGTATCTCTTACCCAGGGAAATTGATTTGTCTGAGGGTGTATCTGCACTGCATAATATAGTAAGAAGATAGATGAGCTTGGTCAGAAGCAATATAGTGAGGAAACTCCATGTGAGCTAATTAGTCCGAGAAGTGTCCTGCTGCTGTAGAGTACAGGCACACCCTCAGTAAGTGCTCTGAAGACCTCTTTGGATTTCTTGAGACACAGCACGAGAGCTGTGGTAGTTGACTGTGTTATGATAGTATAGAGGATTTTAGGTTTTCTTTATCTAAGTAGAAACAACTGTTGAATGTCGGTTTGGACTTCAGTTATTCTCAAAGAAATACCAGGCACTATGGCATGGCAGAAGTACTACTGACCTGGGGCTGAGGAAACATGGATTCTATTTTTAGCTCTGTCATTAACCTGTTGGGTAAAACAGAGTGGGGTATCGTGTCTCTGGGGTTAGCGGCAGTGGATAATGGCAACTCTGTGAAGTGTTTGAAGAGCAGTGCTGAAAAGCGTTATGTAAAAGCTGTATTTTATTGTTCTAGGACAGGGTGATTAAGTATTTGGTCAATTGCTTAGAAAGAGTCTACCTCATTAGAAGCTACTTGGATGGGGGATGTTGCTGCATATCAATTGGAAAATTCAGTTGTGAGATGATAAAAGGAATACATTTTTGTTAATCTTACAAGGATTTGGTTTTTTAATGGATGCATGCGTAAGGACACAAAATAAAATGTTCTGCTTTTGTTGGCTAAGGAAGGTGTGGTCACCAAAGCTGATCCTCAGAATTCTGATTAAACTGTGTTCATTGTTGAAAAAGTTAATGTTCTGGGATTGTATTTACAAACCCAGATAAGCTAAAAATCTTCACTATTTAACTGTCAGTGTTTAATAGCAACTACACAATCTACCAGTGTTTGTTTTCCTGATGGTTCAAATACATGTTATATCAAAAAACTGTATCTAAGCTTTAAATTCTCTTGATCTGTGTGTAGGAATACAACAGCTGAACAGTTACTCAAGAGTGCACATGTAAAATTGTCCAAAGCAAAAATAAGTCTTCCTTCTTCCTATACATCGTTTGATCACCAACCCTGTGATCTATACTATTTACAATTTCTAGTCTTAACAGCTGTTAGGTGTGCCTTCCTAACTCTACCACATTAGCCATTTGTATTACTTTGCAGTATGCCTGGTAGATGAGCTGGGGTGGGGGCTGGTTTTGATGGTTGGGGCATTCCAGGGGAAATAAATCTTCACCAAAAGCCCTTTGTCAGCAGTAGCCTTCCCTTAATAAGAGAAGACAATCAAGCCAATTGGTACCTTTCCTTGCTGTAGCTGTGGCGTTATGGTGGGGAGAAGCATTATATTTAGAAGCCAAAAGGCTTCCAAGTCTTTTGGTGTTTGAGGATGAAAATTAACATCTTCACTTAGCTCTGATGTGTTGAGTGGTTTGGTGGCTTGTTTTAAGGGGCTGGAAAGAGCCTTCTTCACAAGTCATAGAGATTATAGGGGAGAAAAGATCTTTGTCACTTCATAAGAAAGAAATGTAAAGACAGCAAAGAGAGAATCAAACTAAAAACCAGTAGCAGATTTTATAGGTGTATTGGATTTTTTTGCCGTAATCAGTGGAGGAGAAATCCAGTGTTGGCATTAGCAGAGTGGAAGGACAGAAGATTCTAGCTGCAAAGAAAATAATGGAGTGACGAGTGTACTCTCAGTACTGCTTGTCACGTGAGACTTAAGACAGACTTTTCAAATCTCATTTCCTTATATATCGGCACTGATGGCAGTGGCAGCAGCAGAGATGTTCAGCTGTTCAAGACAGTTGTTTCTGTACCACTTCAGGATAATTTTTGTACTAGTAGTAGGTACCATGTTTTGAAAATGTCTGGTATGTGGCATTGTAAGATGCTTGTCATTGTTGAAAGAAGGTATGGTGGAGATTAAAATTTCTGTCCAAAGACCTGCCTATGTAATTCAGACTAGCTAGGAGCTGGTATCCTTCGATACAGAGAGGTGTTTGCAAATGAGAGATGTAAGCGGTGGGGAGGAAAACTCTCTGTGCTCTCTGAAAATCTTGGCTTTTGGAGGAGAGGAAGATGATTTATGGCTATGCTATCTTTTGTTCTGGTGGAAGCAGCTGTTCCTGATGTGAGGAGCAGAGATACAACTTGTTTAGTAGGGCTACAAATTCACACCTATTGACTCTGTGACCCATTCTTAGGTTTCTTCAACTCCTCTCCCTGGTCTCTGTATGATGTGTGGTTTGTTCTCTCAGCTGTCTTTCAACTCACTTCTTCTCTCTGTTTCTCCCTTTTCACCCTGATTTTCCATCATTCCTCTTGTGATACCTTCGTATATGATGTTACTTTCATTAACCCTGCAAACAACTTTCTAAAATAGCCTATTGCTCGCTTTTGTCGCAAATACATTTAGTTCATTAGCAAAGCCAGTTTCAAGTACTGAATTTAATTGATGCGTGTAAAGCCCTGTATGAACAAAACAATGCTCATATGTACACTGGCAAAAAATAAGGAGGGATCACCATGAGAACTCAAAATCTGAATTTTAATTTGGTGATATTTTCTCAATTACTTAGTTGCTCCTGTCATCAGTAACACTTACGAAGTCTCTTGATTTCTGAAGAGGACAGTACATGTTGTTAAAAAAAAAATTAAAATGAAAAACAGAAGGCCTTATTTTCATTCTTTGCTCTTGTTGAGCTGTGAAGGGTCAGGATTTTAATAACATTATAGCATCTGACAGCACGGAAGGCTTTTTGTGTCATTTTTTTTTTAAGAGTCTTGTAGTTTTTCAGTGAAATTATAAAAGCCATTTCTTTAAAAGTCTGCTTCTAACTATCCATTTCTGCAAGAGAGAGACAAATAAATATGTCAGCATTTCAAGGTGCTGTGAAGACAAACTTATTAAAAGCTCGGAGATCCTCAGACAGAAATGCTGTAGAGATGCCAGATATTACTGCAAAGTATTCAGACAGCAAATGTCATACTCTCCTTAAGAATCAAAGTAATGAAGAAAAGAGATTGAAAATTAGATCTGTAAGACTATTATCAGTTTGGGAGAAAAAAACAATTTGCAATGACTTTTATGGCAGCTTAATGACATATTTTTGAAAAGTGTAACATAACAGGCAAGAGCTGTGATGGAATTGTATAGATAAATCGTGGCAGACAGTTCATTTTATTGAAGAATACTTTGGCTATTTTGCTATCTCATACAACAAAACCGTTAAGGGTTTTTTTGTGCAGTTAAGCTGTAGCTTGTACAAAACCTCTTAATCAAGGTGCCGTTTTATTTTTTTGCAACTTCCATGTGGATCTGCTGTGCCTTTTGTAAAACAAGCTGTTGCGTATGCAAGACAAGATTTTGAAATATAAAATAGACTATAATGAAGAAAGCTAGAAAGGTATTTACAAAATAAGAAACAAAGTAAAGAAAGAGTTCAAGTATTGATTTTTAGATTTGTTTTTTTGAAGCAGATGTAGGACATAAAAACAATTATAAACTTGCAAGGTCCACAGCTAGCTTTTCTGGAAAAAAATCAAGGGAGAGCAATAACATCGTGCCAACAAATTATATACAATAGTTTTAACTGGTATTTTAAAATAAAGAGCATATGAGTACACTGGAAAATTCCTCTGTTTGAGTGGTGTGTTTTTTAAGTAAAAACAAAAAAGTGAACCCTAACACTACTGTAAAGTCACAGGAAAGATATTGATTTCTCTAAAAATATCTGAAGTTCTTTGAACTGTGTATACATGTACATTAACCTTTTAAAAAACAAAATAAAATGAATAAAAAGTACAAGCTCTAATGGTCTGTGATTCATACACATGCACCAGTGCACCAAGAGTGTTTACCCTTAAAAGGGTAACACATGAAGATTATAAAACAAAATCATATGAGATCTTCAAATAAACTGTATATGTCATGATGTTTAGTTGTCTTCTGTAATATATTTTTTATTCTGTTTATTATGTTTCTGAAATTTGATTTGCAAATTGCACTTAAAATATTCATATTTTCAGGTTTTGTTTATGAAAAGGTAAGTAATTTCATTCTATTGTTTTTAAATTTGATACTGTAAAAGGAAAAAACCTATAACGAATTTTTTTTTATTTCCTGAGTAATAAATTTTGTCTGTCCATACAGATTAAATGAAAATGCAACTAATTCTACCACTAGGTACTACAGTGAAGTCTCTGGGAAATGTGAGTGTCAGAGGACAAATTTAGGGAAGATGTCTGTACTTCACATGTACAAATATAAAGAATTAACTGTGTCAGCATAAGCCTTGTATGTACATAGGAGCTGTTGTGCTATTAAATTCACCCACTCTGTTCTAGTATTACAGTCTAATTTTTTATGGATCCTAAGAGTTTACTTTTCTTTTATCATTACTGTGCTTTGAGCAGATGGTTTTTATTGAACTGTTTATTGACACTTAGGGTTATTTCCTTCCCTGAGTGGTGAGTGCATTTTATATCCATCAATGCATAGGAGTAGCCCAAATTATCACTTACAGTATGAATTTCATCACTATAATGTGTCCCAGTCATGCAGCTCCATTAGATATCTCTGGAGTTCCTCATAGTCTTCTCAAGTCTTCTATAACCCAAAGCAACTGTGGAATCTGGTTTTTTTTTTTTTTCCCCCCTCTCTCATTGCTGTCCTTTAATTTATCACTGGTAGTTCTAATACAGATCCACTACTAAAACTGTTCAGAATGGAAGGGGTTTTCAAAGGCATTCAGCTCTGCTCTTAATTCAGTGGAAGCAAATTCAGGCTAACAGTGAGGCTTCCGAAATCCCCATATTCGAGCACTTCACCTCCAAACTCCTTACTTTGTTTGTACGAAGTTTCACATTCTCCCAAGACCTTTGAAAAGCAGCTGATTTACTAACCTAAGGTGTCAGTGGTTGAGGTAGACTTGTGATAGAAGATTTAATTTTGTCCCTGGTGCCAGTACCTCCAACTCAGGGTCTTTCATATGGCTCATAAGATGTCCAGTGGAAAAAGCCCCTCTCCTACAATTCTGGGAGCGTTAAGAAATTAGGGAAGTGCAAGAAAACGCATTAAATCTCTTAGCTGCACAACTTTATGTACTCTAAGATGTATGACACAGAATTTGCAGCCTTGTGCCTCTTCAACCTTTCCAAATCCAGGGTGCTTGTAGCAGCTCTGCCATAATCTAGAAAGTTGCCTGTTTAAATTATGCTAAACTGCTTGGGCTGTGGCTGGAAACTACCTTGAATTATCACAGCCTTGTGTTTTTACAGCTGTGTTTGCCCAGCAGTCCTAGATCTGACTTTGTAACAGGAGTGTTTTCAGAGGCTTTGCTGTTGCTGTTCTACAGCGCTTGGCTGGGGAGATGAGTTTTTTGTCTGCTGTGGGACAAAATTCATTGACCCTGAAAGCTGTTTGTGGCATAAGGAAGTCAGGACAGAAGAAGAGTCTTGCTCTCATGCTTGACAAAAATGGCCTTTTAAAGCAAGGTGGTTTTGTATTTGTCTTGGTTTGCAGGTTAATTCAGTGTGAAATTATAGTGTGCAAGAGCTTCCTTTATTTAGCAGGGAGTGCTGTATGAAATGCGTTGCCTATGCAAAGCAAGCATTTTTAACTGTTTGAGGAAATCAGTGATACTCTATTAAAATATTTGCAGAGAGTGGGGTTTACTGACCCCCTAAAATTCAGCTTCTGTACTCTCTGCTGTTTATGGCTGTTTGAAAGAGAGGTTGCAGATATTTTGCTAGTGAGGGAATTATGTTACCCGCTCTCCCTACTTCAGTCTTTGAAAAGAAAGGCTATCTTTTGGAGAGCAGTGAAGATTGGAAACACTATTCTGAAGGTGACAGCTTGAAAAAGTTGCAAGTGATTTGTTTGCAGTGGAGTATTTTGTGCAGTCTTAATTCCATTGAATGCCTGCACGATGCCAGCCTTCACTGTGTAAGGTTGTTTTCTAATGGCTTTCTTTTGGCAGAGCAGTGCAGTTGTTTGCTGGCGCTGAAAACCAGCGGCACACTGAGTTCTGGTTCTGCTGTCCCTCACCTGTTGGCTTACAAAGCAAACGTTAATTTAATATTCATTGTAATAGTAAGTGAAGTGTTTAGTCATTGCATATGTTAGGATTGATGTTAAATCACTGATACAGCAGAACAGAAACTATTCAGCTTTGTTGTTTGTAGGTGGTTTATTTTCTACCATGAACAATAAAGATGGTTCCTTTGACGTCTGTTCATGTGTTCACCTGTCTCTGTGGACCTGCACCCTCTTTCATGAAGGGATACTACTGCAAATGGTTTAGCATGGCTGTTGGTGGCCCCAGCGTTCCCATGACGGGAAACGAAAACATGTATTTATAAAACTAGCAAAAGCTAAAATGCAACAGTATTGATTGTCAAAAATGTGATTAATTCAGTATTTCTTTCTAAAAAGAACATTTGGAATGATAATCTGTAAAGCATTGCTAACCCTTTGAAATCTGAAAAATACCTTTTACATATGACTGCAGCTCACTGCAGATAATACAAAATTAAACATGTCTATTGAGAAGACAAAATGCCCTTTAGGAATATCTTTAGTGGATTTAGTCAAGGATAGCATTACTGTTCTTGAAATGTGCAAGTTCTGAACACTGGCTTGTAAAGAGATAATATTACATTGTTTCTTCTTTCTTAAATTTGCCCTTTGTGTGTCAAAATCAAAGCTTCAGAGTTTTTCACTTGGGAAAGTTTTTGTTTCTATCCAAGCACATTTTTATCTGTTATGAATATATTTGCTTATTAGCTAATAATAATATATAGAAAAGAAAGCGATCGGGCTTGCTAATTCAATATTTCTATAGTTTTTCTTTAGCTTTTGTTTTGGGTGTGCAATATTAAGTCCTGATTTGTGGAAATCATAGCTATAAAACATGAAGAAGGATTTCAGTTAAAATTATTATTTTCTTTAAATTTCTTTCTTTCAAGGAAATTAAAATATCCTTTTTTCGTCATGATTATGAAAGAACATCATGAAGGTTTTTGTCTTCTAAATTGTTTGTCAAATGGTTATATTCAATACATGTTAAGAAAAAGTGTCTTACATTGTATGAGGAAAACCTGTTCTGCATGGAGAGACAGAACAAATTTTTAGATTCCTTTATATAAAAATAAACAAGCCCAAATTTATTTAAAATGTTTTTATTCAACTCTTGTGAAAAGACAGGCTATTTTAGAAGTGTTTCCAGTTTACATTTTTTCTGTTAAACTGACTTTTTGTTAATTTGTTAAAGCATTTGGCAAAAAATGTGGCGAGCAGGAGAGCAGCAAATTTTTCTCTTGAATTCAAAGCATTATCTAGGCTCTAGTTTCTGGAAAATATTGGCCCTATTACGAAGTCTGAAAACAGCAAGCTGCTGGTAAACGGTTTCTGGAGATGTTGAAGAAAAGCCACATGCCTCCTGGGAACCCTTTTTCAGACATGCCGTCCCCACAGCCAGGTGCTTTCCTGCTCAGCTAGGATTTTTGTAGGTGTTCCCTTGTGCATATGGCCTTTTCTGTCTGAAATCCACTACTTCTCCTGCCATTTCTAAATTAACAAGGGCAGAGGGGAAACAACACTACTTGGAGTAGCCGTAGCGGAGGCTTAAACTCTGTACTCACATGGGAAGCCCCTATGAGAAGATGGTAGCCTTCAGGAAATTTTGAGGGGGCAGGAGACCGGCAAAGGAGCATTAGTGTGTTCACTCCACTATAGGTACCCTGAAAGCACAACAGCCCCTGATGATTCATCTGTGTGATGGGGGAGAAGTTTTACTATTAGATACAATCTTTGCCAACCCATTCGGTACTTCATACATATCCCCACCACAAGCCTCATTTCCAGACTGTTTGCTTCTCTGGCGTTTTGGGTCCCCTCGCCACCCTCAGCCTGACCTCTCAAGGTCCGTGCTGTCTGCCTCCGAATCCTGCCCTGCCTCAGGCCCTCGTGTGCATCCCTAGAGAGTTAGCACCAACTGCCTGGCTGCTCTGCGAGACGGCGCGAGGCAGAGGCGAAGTGAGAACTGGTAGGAGCCATGGTTGCACTCGGCAGTATGTCATCATTCATTGATGAGCACTTCATACTGTCAGGCGGTAGCTATATGTACTTTTTGACTAGGGCTGCAAGCCAGTGCTTGAATTTAAGGTAAATAACGTTTCTGAAGGAATTTTCCCCAAGATTCACGGGAACAAAAATCTTGCCTTATATTGAGGTGGATACAGTAGTTCTGACTTCATCTGTTTGTTTTTAATAATAAAGGGACGGTTAGTAAGAAATACACGAGCAAACAAAGAAGCTAGTGCACTGCTTATCAGCAAAGAAGTCAGCAGCCATAGACTAACTAGGTAGTCTAATGCAGCAATTCTGGTAATTATGTGGCACATAAACTAAAGGGAGTATTACTGTGCTTGAACTGAATCATGTTTGAGATGGTTAAGTCCAGAGCAACAGTATATTTTCTGAATTAGTTTGCCAATTTACATGTATTACTTCTTCCATGAAATTTTGAAACTCCCTGTTCTAGCAGGTATTATGGATTATTGCAGCAAGATTCCCAAAATGTTGAATTTGTTGAATTCCCAAAATGTTGAATAATGTGGATGACTTTGCTTAGCTAGACCTTTTTGTTGTTATATTTTGTAATGATCTAAAGTCATTTTGTGTGTTGATATTGTTGCAAAATATGTGTAATGTATACGGGGTTGTATACTTTGATACATACTGTGTGAGTGTTTCAGCTCCAACTGCATATCCAAAACCTTTTAAAAGGAAATCTCAATGAGCCCCACGGGGCAAAGTAAATTATTACATGTGGTGAACTCTTAAGTCATAGACCAAGGTCATGGCAGTGAGAGTGTATTTCAAAAAGGTTTTATCTGTGCTTGGAAAGCAAATGAAATCTCTCATCATTAACTTTAGAATTATAGTTATAAGAGGATTTTCACTAGAGGTGAAAGATCAAGTTCATGGCGGACATAATGGAGTCTGAAAAGTTATTTCTCAGACATAATACTAGGGCATGAAACATTCACTGAGGTTTTCACATTATCGATGGGGAGTTTACAGCCTCTAGTCCGGATACTGAAAATCAGAGTCATTGTAATTATTGCTATCTATTGTGGCTTTATTTCAACCTTTTTAGATTTAAAAAAAACACCTCTTTTTTTTTTCTTTTTTGTAATATTGTAAAGACTTTTAGAAAAATTTCCTAGCTTTTCAGCTATGCCAGTCACTGTCATAGCATACAGGCAATACCTTCCTTAGTTAATAACAATAATCCTTCTACAGAAATATAATTTAGTAAACCTGAACGATGTTCAGTCCCTAGTGAATTAATCAAAGCCCATGTGTATGCAGTGGTATGGTGTCTCTCCCCTTATTTATTGATAGTTCGCATAAACCAGAAAGAACAAATGCTGAAGGGAAACAGGACAGAAAAGTGTAAGTAGAACTAAGGTTTTTAGTGACCCAGACTATTATCCTGTCAGTAGAAATGGGTTTTCATTTGTCTGTTTATTCAAAAGACTTTCACATTTTGCTAGACTTTGCATGTGTGCATGCATGTATTTCAGCGGTATCAATGAGCAATAGAAATCTGCTCAATAGTAGAGAGTCTGAACCCTTTGCCTATGTCTTGGGAATGGTTTTGCAAATATCTCTGCCAATAACAGCACTCATTTACAGTGCTCAATCTGTTTGCTTGGAGAAGTGTTGAAATTCGCTGGTGATGTGCTGCATTTAAAAGTAGAGTATTAAACAACCATCGGCAAAAATGAATCCTTTCATATTTGTGCTTCCACTGTCATGAAGGTTATTACATTTACAGGAAAGTTTCAGCTGTTGTGATTTTATTCGGAAGAGTCTGTTTAGTCCTGTTTTCATGCCATTTCACTTCTCGGTAAAATTTAAGGTCTTGGTCTTCTGTTTTCTTAAATCCTTCCATCTTCTTTAAGAAGAGGTATTTGCTAAAAGGTGCGTTTGTTCCCCAAGTTACAACTACAAGTAACAAGTACGTATTTATTTTTGGCAAGTGATGTTTTAATTTCTTCGAAAATATGAAAGAGAGAAACTTAATTCTACAGTAAGAAGATTTTATAACTGGAACTAGAGACAGTCGGCTCTAAGAGTGGCTGTCAGGTTTTATTCTACTTAAGCAAAGTCCTTTGTTTCACAATGAATGTGTTTTTAGGGAAACTTCATATATTCAATGTATTTGATTTCTTAAAAGTCCTATGAGAAGAGGAAGCATAAGCTGAATTGTTAGGTTACCTGTAATTCAAGAAATGACAACATTAAAGTTGGACATAAAATCTCAGATCTGATCTATGGATGTGTTTTATGCTTCTGTTTTAAAATGGAATGTGATCATGCAATTTAGAAAATATATCCTATAACATTTTTTTCTGTAATGTTAATGTCATATGTATTATCTCAAAAATACTTGCTGTACTTTCATTATCCAAATGGTCCAGAATATCTGTATTGAGTGAGACTTTCTATACAGGTTATGTTCTCTAAGGTGTATATTTTAATAATTTAGTCAATGGCCTCTCTCATACGTTTTCTCTTCAACCAGCAGTGCAACCTCTTTTGTACAGTTGTGAGGCATTTCTATTTCTAAGCATAGTCGCAAATGTCTGTGACCTATTGATACTAGGATGTTTTTGCTATTCATACCACCCATGTCAGTGACTTCTGCATGGCTTGACTCTGCAATTTATGATCTGAGAAACTCAGAACAATAGATGTTATTTTTAAGTATGGAATACTCAGAAAAATATTCAGTATTGTAAAGTGCTGTCATCAGATCCCTTCTGAAAATGAGTCACTCTGAGGCATCTCTGCTTCATAAGGGGTCTGCTGTCATGACCCCCTGAGTAACAAGTGCCTGTGTTGCTGCATTTGGTTGAACCTTCCTGATACTCCCAGCAGATAGAACTCAGAGTAATCATCTTCTGCAAATAACAACAAAATACCTACCTTGTAACCTTGATTTCTTTTAGTTGATTCCTTAGCATTTTCTTTTTCAATTTTCTTTAGAGTATTACATTGAAATTAGTTCAGTTTTATAGGTAATAATTTTCTCTCTTTTTAGGTGTATATAAATCCGAAATAGTAGCCTCTGTACTTGTTGTGGTTTAACCCCAGCTGGCAACTAAGCACCACGCAGCCGCTTACTCACTTCCCCCGACCCAGTGGGATAGGGGAGAGAATCAGGAAAGAAAAAAAAGTAAAACTCGTGGGTTGAGATAAGAACAGTTTAATAGATCAGAAAGGAAGAAAATAATAATGATAAATAACAATAATAAAATAACAATAATAATAGAAGGATTGGAATATACCAAACAAGTGAGGCACAATGCAGTTGCTCCCCACTTGCTGACCGATGCCCAGTTAGTTCCTCAGCAGTGATGCCCCCCAAGGCCAACTCCCCCCTGCCAGTTTATGTACTGGGCATGATGTCCCACGGTATGGAATACCCCTCTGGCTGGTTTGGGTCAGCTGTCCTGGCTGTGTCCCCTCCCACCTTTCTTGTGCCCCTCCAGCCTTCTTGCTGGCTGGGCCTGAGAAGCTGGAAAGTCCTTGACTTAGTCTAAACACAACTTAGCAACAACTGAAAACATCAGGGTGTTATCAACATGCTTCTCATACTAAATCCAAAACATCGATAGCACTGTACCAGCTACTAGGAAGACAATTAATTCTATCCCAACCGAAACCAGGACAGCACTAGTTCTGATTTACTTCGTTTTATGTAAATATGAAATCCTAGAATGTAATGACACTTTATAACCCATGTATATTGTGAGCCTGACAGCTGAGCTCTGAGTTGTGAACAGGATTCAGATGTGCATTTTTGTCTTTAGAGTGTTTAAAATCTTTTTCTCATTAGCAGTATAATTATGCTTACCACCCTCCCAGTTCCTCCCCACTCTGGTATTTTTGCATGGTATAAGTCACTGTGCCCATTGTGTAAGCATCCCAACATGTCTCTAAGTGATGACAATGATTTTAATTTCCCTCCTCTTTCAGATCACTAGCCAGTTCTAGCATGTTGTTTGTCGTCTTTCTTACTAATACAAAACCACACTGAAATCTGCAGTAGTCTTCTGTTTCCCAGACTTCTTGGTCTTAGTAGCAGTCAGTGCTTCTAACTTTCAAGAGATTATTTTACTCAGGCGAACCACTTGTTATGCTAATTTATCATGCAGTATGTTGTGAGGTAGATGCCTCATTTAGCAACACTTCCAGCAGGCTATGTTCATGGTTTCTTTATCAGCTCTTGTGGTTGGGTTTTTTTTTTGTTTGTTTTGCTTTGTGAGTGGTGGGAGGCAAGAATGTCTTTTCATACTCTCCAATAATTTTTTGCAGCCTAATGCAGATCTGCCATACAAGCAGATTTTAAAGGAGATTTCCTGTCTTTCAGGCTTCAAGTTCTTTCTAAATTGTGTGATGCAAGGCAATGGGAAATTTTGTTTTATCAGGTTGTTTCCTCTTGTAGAGCATATTATAATACGCTGGGACTTTATTCTGAGCCATCTCTCTTCTTTGGATGTTTTTACAACACTAGAAATAGTTGAATTTGGTTTTCCTGCTAATTAGTACATGCTAGCTGCTACCAGCAAAAGAACACCTGTGCTGCTAGTGAGGGTACCTGGAAACTTGGGCGTGATTCTTCTCCTTTATCCTAGTGTAAATCAGATATTCCCTCTGTTGAAATCAAAGCAATGGACCGGGTAAGTGTAGGTAAGAGTCACAAATGAAAATTAGGTCTATATGATTTGTTGTATGTAGATTACAGAAGCAGTAATTGGTCTTAGCTGGTCTCCTTATGCAAAAGTGTGCAGTTGACATAAAATGCTAAGTAGATACATAAATAAGTACAGTACTGCATTTTTTTCCACTCTGTTCTCATACGTTAATTACTGTCTTTTCGAAAATACGGTCTTTGTTTCAAATAAATCAAACTATGCCTGTAAATTTAAAATAGAAAAGTGAAGACAAGTATCAGTATTGTTCATTCTGTAAATGCTTCTAAAGACGGAGCTTTATTTGTGCGTTAAGTGTCACTATCTTGAAGTTAGATTAATCATACTTATCTTTCTTTAGAAAGTGTGTTTATCAGGAAACATCACTAAGCTTTCCCTCTGCTATCTCCTTATGCAGATATTAGAGGAGTATAAAGTCATGTTATTAGCTGATGAGCTGTTCAGTAACAAGATAAGAAACAGAGCTTTGCCCACTGGAGGAACTGTGGAGTTCTTCCATCTGCATTCGGAAGCACATTCAGAAGCCTATTTCCTCCAGCCTTCATTGGAGGTAAAGGCGGCCTCCAAAACCTGGGAAAATTTAATCAAAGTAGTTTATGGGTGTTTTCTCCTAGATTTGTTCATACATACAGAAATAAAATATCTAAATCATGAAGAACTGCATGTTATACATAGAGTCAGCAGTGAACTGTAGAGCCATACTGTTAAATGACCTAGATTAGGAAAAAAGAAAGAAGATACAATAGTTGTATATGCGGCCTTTCATACATGTGTTGAAACAGGAGTCCTAATGAGAATTTAGTACTTGGGCAGGATTAATGGTTGTGCAGTGAGATCAGTGCTTGAACTATGTCATTTAAAATATTGTTCCTTAACTCCTTTTTGTATGGACTGACTAGGTTCTTGGAGGAGTTCCAGATGTTGTGCAGGGTGGTGTTACTAATGTCTGAAATGGCTTTTCTTCTCCCTGTTCCGCTGTAATGACAATAAATGGGAGCTACTCCATTCCATTTCCAAATTAGGAGAAGTGTTAACATGGATTTTGTTTGCAGACCTTTTTTTCTCTGGAGTTTGTTTTCATATTTGATTTGCCTTTGTATGGATATGTTGGCATTCCTGTCATGCTACAGTGCTCGCTTCTTCCAGCTGTTGAGTTTTTGGAGAATGGCTGTGGTGAGTTTTATTTACTGTTGGAAAACCTCACTGAATAGCTGTAATTTCATAATAGATAGTTCAAGGCAGCATTAGCTACCAATGTTTGGATACCCATAGAACATAAATCAATACTTAGAGTAAACAGAGGAGTATTTACGTTCTGAAGCATTTGCTTATTTGCTGTTGGAGTCCTGGTGATGGCATATGGCTTTGAAAATAAGTCTGTAAAATGTATGTCCAAGCTGTAGCTGCAGTATTTAAGTCAATCCTACAAAAATGTGCTTTTAGACACTGTGAGAAATGTTTGTTAGAACCTGTATCTATAGCCTCTGTATTTTTTTTATCTTTGATATGTAGAATTAGTGTGGGGCTTGTTTGCTTTATTGACTAACTGTTTATTTCCTGTCTATTTTGTGAAGTAGATCTTACATGTTTGCATGTGGAGTATTGTTTCTTGTTGATTTAAAACGAGTAGGGGGAAAGGGAAGTGCGTGGGATGCACTGTTCAAATTCCACGGCAAGACAGAAGGTGTATAATTAAGCATCTACAGTGCATAAAATACCAAAACTAAAATTCCACCTAGTATTTACTTCATTTTTTTTGTGTTACTTTTATTAATGCCATCTCCACTGATACAATCGCATAGTATTTTTTAAACACTTCTACCTTACAGTGCTTTTCTTATTACATCGCGGTCTGGATTGTTCTGCAGTAGATGGTATGTTAGTAAATATCAAGTATATTAAGTTTTTAGTATAATGGTATGGAATATTTTATTACTTTTTCTCAACTTTTATACAGAGAGCATGCAAAACAGTTTGTTGTCCTGGTGCTGCTGGTATTTTAAAATTTAATTATTTGGACTAATCCACGTTCACTCTAACGTACCTGCTTGGTGAGAAAGCAAAGGTGAATTTGCTTGATTGATATTCAGAAAAAAATTGCATAGCATCTTTCTGAATATCTCAGAAGTATACTGAATAGTTCAGGAGTTTTTTTACTGTTGATGTGATGGAACTAAAGCTAGTGAAGCACAGGTTCTTTCCTTCTTGATCTAACTTTTACAGCGTGTTAGGAAACTGCTAAAATACATTGGGGTAACTATTTAGTATCATTTCTCCCACTGAGAGGGGAATGTTGTGGCTTGAAGAAAGCAGGATAGCTGTAGTGTGAGAAATACAAAGAAAAAGAAAGTAGGATGCTCTGTGTAACAGCATGATTCCTAGTAAAGTTTAGCAAAACAATTTTCATACTGCTTCTGTCTGTAGCACTTATTAAAAATTTTGGCAGGGATTTGTTTTCTTTGGGAGCTGGTGTGAGATGGCAGATTATCCAGAGGTTTCTCCAAAGCTCTTTTCTGAACACTTTGAAAATATCCTGAAATGAGGCAAAGTTAAATCATATGGCCCTGCCCTTAGAAAAGGATTAGAATTTGAATTTATTTAGCGTCAATTCTTTTTAACCTGCCCTTGCCAATGGAAGGGAAGAAAAGGTGTGGTGGTGGGTTTGAAACAAAAAGGACACCCACACAGAAGTGATCTCGTCCTTATTACTCTTGTTATGTGCCACCCCTGGATTTTAATGATGCTGCTTGGAAGTACGTGGCTGGGATGATGCTCATAGTATGGGCATACTGACTGCCCTCAGAAAAATACATGTATACATGTAGGATTTTATTTCTTCCAGGTATAAATGCCCTGATTCTTTCTGTAGCTGAGTGCAGGTAGTAAGCGTGCCCTGGGAACACCTAGGACATAGGAGCATTGCCGTAGGAAGGACATAGGAGCATCGGTATAGGAAAAAGGTCTTCTGCAGGGCTGCCTGCAACAGTTCTCCAGCTGCCAGTGTCACATCTGGTGTAACCTAGATGAGGTTTGGGGAGGATGGGAATCTGACCGACCAGAGTTTGTGGCAAAAACCACGTATCCTCTAATGGCAGGAGAGCCTGACCTTAGAGTTAAACCTTCCCGTCTCCGTATTTGCAGCCCATCTTACCCCTGTGGGCTCAGTGCATTGTGAAGTGCCCAGTTTCTAAGCCCGGAGCAGCCCGTCGGGCACTCGGCTGAATCTGTTGCGGTTGTCAGAGGGTCAGACTTCAGGGATAACACTGCTGGCAGCTAAAAACCTATGAATTAGTCACAAATAGAGTGTTTGGATGTTGGAGTCATTTTTTGTAGGCTTTTAAAAACATTGTTTGATCATGCAGTGTGTTGACCTTTCAATAAAATCTTCATTAAATCCACCCATTCCTTGCAGTTTTTTAGTTCTGTTTGCCTTTGTCACATGTTCTTTCCTGGATTATCATTCATTAGCTTCTCCAAAGAGATTAACAGTTCCTTAAAACAGGATCATGTGCATTCTGGTGTTCTGCATGAAAGCAGAGCTGGAGAGCAGAGAAGCCACAGGATCCCTATAGAAATTTGAAGACAATTTTGATACTCTAGTCCACTCAAAAATCTGCTGATACTGTAGTGTTTTTTCCCTTGCCAGGACCCTCCTTGCCTGGTGTCATTTCTTGAGCTCTCCCGGGATGAGATTAGTCTAAAACAACAAAGTAGCCAGATGTCTGGTTCTGAGAGAGTCCCAGAGGCCAGGGTATGGTAGGCAACAGTAATCGCTTGGGGCTGAAGATCAAAGCTACCTGAGAATTACTTATGGGCACACACTATGTGTCATTCCCATTATTAACAGTCTGAGAAAATTTGTATCCCTAATTAACCCTTTTGTTGGTTAAATTTTCTTGCCAGTACAGTCCTGTCTGTAATAACTATTTGTTCTTTTTGCTACTGTTACATAAGTACATGTTAGGTTTTTTTTATAAAAAAAAAATGTAATACTCTCATCGTAGCATGTTTGTGTAACCCATCCAGATCCTTTTTATCACGGTCATTCATAAATGTTGGAAGTTAGCATGATTTCTTTTTGTTTACTGTGCCATCCTTAGGGGTGATGTTACTCCTCTCCAGAACTGTGTCAATAAGAATAGTTACCTTCTCAGGGTAGTGGTTTTAGTTCATTGCTTCCTAATCCAAAATGAATTACAGTCTAATCCCAGAGGCAGGATGTCTGCACATCACTGCTTTTTCCCATAGTGATATTTCTAATGAAATGCTAATTAATATTTTTAGTGATCAACGCTTGTTTATATTATATATTCTGAAATAACAAACTAAGGTTGTAAGTGCTGTCTCTGAATTCTTGTAGTGCTTTTGGAATGAGCGGCTCCTGGAGAGAGAGAAAAAAACTGATTGCAGCCTTCTGTGCTCTTTTTTTTTTTTATCCTCCAGATGAAAATATCAAGGTTGTGAGAGGAATGTCTATTTTACTAAATGATAACATTGTCTGCCAATGTAGAACTGAAGACTCAGAACAATTTTTCCTAGCTTTTGAATAATAAACTGTAGTTGTCAGAGATACCTGTTGTTTGTTATGACTGCTACAATTTCACTTTCTTTAACATGATGTAACATTAATGTGTGGTAAATACTGCATGTGTATATTTGAGTGGGAGGGTGTGAGTTTCTGGTCACACTGAATGTGTTTGCAGTTTACTGCCGATATTACATGTGTTTAACAATTCTAAGAGGCATTTTTGAGTGAGTTGTGAGTGAGGAAAAGATCGCTGGAGTGATTTAAAAGACTGGATTGATTTATCTGTTTGTCTTGACAGTCTCTCTTCAAAACGTGTCATTCAAGCAAGAAACCCCAAAAGCTGACCTGCCTGAAAGTGTATTGTGGTTTTACATTTTCACTTTTGACACAGGTATGCCTACTGTCTGCATCTTCCAGCACGGCCATGACTGCTGCTCTATTGTCCCTACTCCTGTTCAGTTGCATACCTCATCAGTCTTGTTCTACACCCAAAGTGGTGTTAAAAAAAACATAATCAGCATCTAAGGAAATGTGAGGGCAAAGTTTTCTGGTGATGCAGCATTATTTAACCTTTCAGGCCCTATGGCTGTCAGCAGGTGTAGCTGATCATCTTATTAATAGTATGAATCTCATTAAAATTTTCATAGGGTGGAGACAGGTACTGTGCTTCTCCGAGATGCAAGGGAAGGGGGAGCTGTGTAGGAGCGGTTCAGAGGCAGGAAATAGCTGTTTCTGTATGGATGTGGGCACTCTGGATTTTGGATCATTTGTTGCCATTCATGTGCCATAATCCAGGCACAGGGGCCTCACTGTGACTGCTTGGGAGCAACATGCTGCTGAAAACATTCTAGCTGGCTATCCTAACATAAAGAAATCAGCTCTTCATAACATTTGGATTCTGTTTTGCACAGCCCTTGTGGGTTGTTTTTTTGGGTTTTTTTTTTGGGTTTTTTTGGTTTTTTTTAGTTTTTCCTCTCAGTTGTTCCTTTGGGAAGGCATTGCAGCAGTTTTGGTCGTCTGCACTGCTCTGTTGAAGGTCACAGTCAGAACTGGAACAGATAAAATCCAAGTGTCCATGAAGTTGTGTCTGCAGAGCCCAGTATGACCTTCTTTTGAGTTACCTCTTGCAGGCAGCAAGGTGCTTCCCATGAAGGTGTTGAACCCGTAGCTGAGGTTTTGGGAGAACACTACTAGATGAATTTGCAACATACCTGAGACAGAAATGCCTTTCACTTCATTCTCTTTTGTTATCTGCCTAGAGCTCTTGGAAACCATGCCACAGCTACTGCCAACAAGCAAGAATGTGATGTAGTCAGCAAATACTAGATTAGTGTATAGAAGTAGAAGCGCTACCATCTTCCTCTTTGTTTTCAGGGTGGTAAAACTCATAGAAATTTTGATCTAATACCACCTCTCCAGTTAAGTAAAAAAGTGACTTGAGTCTGAGGTGATGCAGGAGCTTCAAATGCAGTGCAGGAGCAGAGAAGAGCACTGCAGAAATACTTCTCCCTGGCAGGTGCCAGCTACTTTTTATGTGGGCAAAGTTATGAGATGCTAGTGGTTATTAAACCAGTAATTGGAGTTTGGAACTAGTGGAAGTATTGATATCTTCTGCAACTAGATTGTCTCCCAGTTTCTTGTTCATGTAGCATGTTCCTTTTCTGTACCACAAAATGTCTTGGGGACCTATAAAACAATTCTTTATTTGGACTTAGGGGAAAAGCAGGTTTTAGAGCAATTTAGGTGCTTGAGTAGACTCAGAAATACGTGTAAATACCTTATAAAAGCGTGCTGGGTTTGCATGGCAAGGTTTGGGTGGGGTGGTGTGGTGACGGGTGGCTTCTGTGAGAAGCTGCTAGAAGCTTCCCTTGTGTCCAACAGAGCCAGTGCCAGCCAGCTCCAGGGCAGACCTGCCACTGGCCGAGGCCGAGCCCATCAGCGACAGTGGTAGCGCCTCTGTGTTAACATATTTAAGAAGGGGGAAGAGAAAACTGCACAACGGCAGCTGGGAGAGAGAACTAAGAATATGTGAGAGAAGTAACTCTGCAGACACCAAGGTCAGTGAAGAAGGAGGGGGAGGAGGTGCTCCAGGCAACCAGAGCAGAGATTCCCCTGCCATTCTGGACCATGGAGGTCCACGCTGGAGCAGATCTCCACCTGCAGCCCGTGGAGGACCCCACGCTGGAGCAGGTGGATGCCCGAAGGAGGCTGTGACCCTGTGGGAAGCCCGTGCTGGAGCAGGCTCCTGGCAGGACCTGTGGAGAGAGGAGCCCAGGCTGGAGCAGGTTTGTTGTCAGGACTTGTGACCCTGTGGGGGACCCACACTGGAGCAGTCTGTGCCTGAAGGACTGCAGCCTGTGGGAAGGACCCACGCTGGAGGAGTTCATGGAGGACTGTCTCCTGTGGGAGGCACCCCACGCTGGAGCAGGGGAAGAGTGTGAGGAGTCCTGCCCCTGAGAAGGAAGGAGCGGCAGAGACGACGTGTGAGGAACTGACCGCAACCTCTATTCCCTGTGCCACTGGCGGGGAGGAGGTAGAAAATTTGGGAGTGGAGTTGAGTCTGGGAAGAAGGGAGGAAAGGGGGGGAAGGTGTTTTAAGGTTTGGTTTTATTTCTCATTATCCTACTCTGATTTGATTGGTTATAAGTTAAATTAATTTTTTTCCCCAAGTTGAGTCTGTTTTGCCTGTGATGGTAATTCCTGAGTGATGTCTCCCTGTCCTTACCTTGACTCACGAGCTTTTTGTTATATTTTTCTCTTCTCTGTCCAGCTGAGGAGGGGGAGTGATAGAGCAGCTTTGGTGGGACCCTGGCTGGATGCCAAGGTCAACCCACCACAACAAGCTGAATAAATTTGAGTACGTTAAGGTGTTATATTGCATGTTAACGAATACTGCTTCATTCTGGGCATTTCCATTACAAGAGAGTCTTTATGAATTTGAAATAACTTTTGTAAAGGAAAAACTATAGGAACTATGTCCTACAAATCTGAGGGAGCAGTGTTCTCTAGTTATGGCTGATGGGCATCTAGGGGTTACGGGGTTGTTCTTGTTCTGCTGGCACAGCTATGTACGGAAGATAAGTTGTCTGTTGCACTAATATACTCCTCTCTTGTATTTAAGAACAAAACCATAGGAACTGTGCTATCAAAGAGCAGGGGCTGTACAAGTAGTCAGGAAGAGTGAGCCTTGCAAATGAAAAGAAAATTGTGGTTGAATTGAAGGAAAGATTGTGAAGGAAACTGAAATACCTCATCAGCATGGACCTAACAGTTTGTTGCTTCAAGGAAAGATGGTGGTTTTTTATAGTGATGTTGTTGTTTGAAATATATTTTAAACAACATGTATGTATTTTCCGCCATATCGCAACTTTTATATTTAGTAATTTCAGGAGTGTTCACTGTTTTAAACAGCCCATCACAACCTGAGCACATCAGAAGCTTAAGCCACAGCTTCCCTTTTCCTTATCTGAGCCATTGCAATGTTCTAACCTTGGGCTGTGTAAAATCAAATTAAAAAAATCTCTTACTGGCTTAATTGAGACACTGATCTGATCTGAAGATCATGCCATGAAATAAATAGAAAAATCTGTATTTCCATTCATAAGTTTATTTCTGTTCACATGTTCCATTCACAACATTTGAATTCATAAGAAAAATGATGACTGTAACTAACACTGCAGCTTTCTGTTGTCATCCGTTGTCAATGTGTCTGTAAGCACAAAGCATTCACCACCAACAGCAGAAGCTACTTGATGACTTGATTATACTCAAATTCTTGGTAGAGAATTCTTGCTGTTGAATTTCTGGTTTTCTAGCACGTCTCGTACTACTTGCTGTTACTTTAGTTTGTGGAGTTTCTGACCTATAATTTGGAGAAGGAAGGAAATTAATTAGAAGAAACCTTTAGAAAATTATGAGTGTTCAAGGGCTTTTTCTTCTAATGTCTTCTAATTAAAAATGTCAGTGCCTTTTCCTGGTTTATGGATAATCAAAATCATTTTTATTTAGAGCTGTTAAAAGAGAAAAGCTGTAGTTAATGTTCCAAGTGCTATTCCATTTTACGTCACCAGCATGATGGTAATTCGTTTGTGGGGAGACAGTTGTAAGGATCACGAGATAGTTGACAAAGCTCTTCCTCTCCAAATTGCAGGTCCTAAAAGCCTAAACCAAGTCATAGTAGATATATGAGCTTGTGGCTGTGTAAGAAGACTCTTGACTATATTAAAATATTTTGCAACCCCCTGGGTTATCCTAGTGTTTTATTGGTGACCCTGTGACCTAGAATAAATTCAATGCAAAGGGCTATTTTAGCTGCACCCCCCCCCCTTCCCAGTTCAGAGGGGCATGCTGCTAACAAGTTACTGTGACTGTGGTGGCGGAAGAGAACGTCTACATTGTGAAAATTAATTGCTTGCAAGCAAATTTTTAAAGAATGTGTCATGATTTTCATAATGTATAGTTTTTGTTACCATTATGTAGTCAAGGAACAGTAACAGCAGAACTTCCGTAACGGTTGCTTTCTAAAATGTTTAAATTATATAGTTAGCATTATTTTACATGGTCTTTCTCTGACAGACTATTGTGACACGGGTTACTATGCATTACACTTCTTTGTACTGATAATATAACAACCAAGCATTTAAAATAAAGTAAGAAATTGCTTCTGAATATTTTCTTCGAGAGGGCTAGATAAATGAAAATTCATGAGGTTAGGGAAATTTTGCTTCACGAGTGATCAAGTAAATCTGGCTTCACACAGTCTGCAAAACATTATTTTAATAAGACTGTATTACATTTCTGTGTGTGGCTTCCATTGTTAAGGGGAATTAGGGAATATGTACTTCTTAATGAAATCAAAAGTTGTATTAGAACCAAAGGGTTTTTTCCTAGTAGTCTTTGAGATTGTCTTGTATGATGTGAAGAAAATAGTATCTTTTATTGGCAAATGTGTTTATTCTTCTTCTTTCTTGTTAAGTACCTGAGCTTGTACTCTGTACAAACAGCACACGTACTGTGAGTAAAAGGGTCTGTAAGAGAACTGCATTGAAAAATACTGCGTAATAAATGTAAACTTTCTTTTTATTTAAAGGGCTCAATAGAGAGGAAATACAAATTAGTATTCTGAGCTGTAGTTTGCTACCCAAAGCATTTGAAATGCGGGAATATTTCTTAATATCTAAGAAATGTTAATTGGGAAGAGTAGTACAGTTAAGCCTTCTTTAAAGAGGATGCTTTCATGGGTCTTGCTTCTGAAATCAGCACTCTTATGGTGCTTCTTGGAAATCTCTTACACGTGTGTTTGTACAGCTGAAACTTTCTTGCGGGCTCTACTCCTTACTCAGAGGCCGTGTCCTGCGTGGTGGCAGGCCTTGTACCAAAGATTGTAGAATAGCTTTGCTGCTGAAAATCCTCCGGTGTTGCAAACCCCAGAAAGAACAAGCAAGCCAACCCTGAACCGGTTTCCTTGGATGGCACGGCACAGAAACAACAAAGGCATACGTCTGCCTTTTTGTTTTTTTTCCTGCTCTTTCTTTCAGGGAAAAATCCAGAGGATAGGCAGGGCTGAAAGTTGCATCTGGAGAGCGGTGCTTTGTATTTGAAATTTTATTTCAAGGTCTGGTTCCTGCTGGCAGCAGCAGCAGGTCCTGTTAAAAACCCTAGGCTTTCCAGAAGTTAAAAGGCAAGGAGAGAGTCCGCTGGAAACGACGCGGCAAGGTACACCGAAATCGTGAACGAGGACGTGCGGCGGGTAGGGTAAGCAGACGTGGGAAAATGGATGTGTGCCTTTTTGTGGGAAGGTAATTGGGCACGGGGGCTTGGCAGGAGCTGGCGCAGCTGAGGCGGGGGGGGGGACTGCCACAGGTTGTTGGGCCTGGGATCCGGCAGCT
>JAVKLA010000007.1:21852315-21876673 GCA_034782735.1 Sagittarius serpentarius | reverse complement strand
CACGGGGGCGGGGCAGGCGCGGGCGCCGCGGCGGCGGGGGGGGGACTGCCACAGGTTGATGGGCAGGTGATCCGGCAGCTTCCACCCGGGCCGGCGCAGGAGGCCTACCTAATATGCTGTCTGCCCTAAGGGCCTGGGGGAACACAGTTGGATTATTATGTTAATGCCTGAGCCTGCTGCCCTCTTCCTATCCCAGCTGGGCTCCCTGTTGTTAGGAACTGCTTTGCTCTGACAGTGGAGTAATATACTTCATGATTGAAAGGGCAAAGGGGCTTGCAAGAAAAAAGAGCAGGCCTGCACAGACATGTAAATGAAGGGGGGAAGGCTGTGTAGGAGGGTTTGCGCGTAGGTGCGGATAGAAAGTTTATTAGGAAATGAGTAATATAAATCTGCTAATTGAATTGTTATTTATAAGTCCCATTTCCTGATTTGTTTGTTTGTGCATTACCGCCCCCCACCCCCCCACCCCGTGCTGATGTACAGTGAATTCAAAGTGCTTACCAAAGCAGGCACTTAGGTTGATTTATTTTAAACCAAGGTGCTATAATACACTGGTACCAGTGTACAATGCTGACAATGGTGTATTTTTCAGGACTTTGATTACTGTTTCATGCTCTGCCACTATATTGCTACACTACAGCTTATAGCGGTGATATGATTCTTTTATATATTGTAGATAAGTATATCACTTTGAATTTTGTTGATACTTCCATGAGAGTAGGAGATAGATACAGATTACAGAAATACATTTGTTATGGTGTTAGAGCAAATTGAACTTTGATTCAACGAGATGGTGACTATGTTGCGGTATTTTTCTGAGGTCTTTTCTGCCATAGAATTAACTGAACAGTGACTTGGTTTTAGAATGAATGTATGTGAGAGATGAAAATCTGTTCCGTAAACAGAATTCCCCCCCACCCCTCTCGCCCCCCGATGGTGATAGGACCTGGTATGCAGAGTCTTTCTCTACCTTTTATCAAGCTTCCATCAGTGGCAAAACCTGACTCGAAATACTAGCCAGATGTGATTTCTAACATCCTTATTTGTCTCCTGTACCCCCAAAGTGCTGATCACAGACTACTCCAAGAAATAGCTGTTAACCTAAATCAAACTTTTTAAAGTGAGACCTATTTTTATGAAATGCAGCTAGTGTGTCAGATATAAAGTTGTTAGGTGGGGTATTTTTCTTGTACATTTAGCTGGTACCTGGTGTTTGTGTATGGTGTGATTTCTGATTGCTTGTAGTGTATAAGGTGACTTTTTCTGCTCTTCACGCGTTTGTTTGCATATCCCAGTTCTGTTTATTAGTTTTGTGTTCACATGTATTGCTACTCTGCATTGCTATCAAGAAGGTGTGTCTGTCTTGGCATCGGGACCTCCTGCTGTGCAGGAAAGTTGGCAGCTCTAACACTTTCGATCCGGCAGTCGTGAATGTACCTCTTTCTCAGTCTTGTCCACTTACGTATCGTAGGGTATCTTATGTTACGGAAGTACTTTAAGGTGGAAAAGAATTCTGGGTCTAGGTTGGTTCTGTAAACTTAGTTTGGTCTGACTGTGTAGGTACAGGATGCTCTGGGCTTAAATGGCCTGCCAGAGTACAATTTTGCTTCCACGCCCCTTGCCTCATTGGGTGCCCATGATGAATAACCGTCAGAGAATAGGTAGTAGCAGTATCTCTGTTCTGCCGGAGACTTTGTACTTAACATGAATTTATTGATTTCTTTATCGAGTTCTCCTTGGAGTTCTTTGTGGGCAAATCAGAATGCGTTGGCCTTGTCTCTACAGTTTATCAGTAAGGTGAGAAGATAGTTTTTACCACAAAATGCTGGAAAATAGGCACATTGTTATAAAAGAGGTGTCCTCCAGTTGAAGGAGTTTTTTCCAATAATTGCGTTTTTATTTTTCTTCCATATTGTATATGCACCTAGTTCTTCAGTAACGGCTTTAGAAATACGGAACTTGGGATACAAACCATGTTGAGTTGGGAACTCTTCCATTCTTTTTTTCTTCCCCCGTGTATGCAATTTAGGCTTTGTAGAAATGTTTCCCCTTTCAGGAAAATCTGTACGTAAATATTTTGTTTCAGGTCAGGTTAACCTGGATCAGTTTTGTAAACAAATCATTTTGACATAGTCCACGTTTTTCAGTGTAACTTAGGTGCTCCATGCTTTCATTTCTCTTGATAAACTGATCTCCCTGGCTGTATCTCCTCAGTGCGTCGTAAGAAATTAATAACAGTGCTGCATTGTGGACCAGCTGAAAAGCTTTGTGCAGTGACAAACGCAGACAGAAGCCATCTTCCACTCGGCACAAGAGCAATTCAGCTGAAAACAGCAAAATATCAAAATGAAATGGTTAAAAAAGAATTTCAATCATTGTGTGAGAAGTGGTGATTCTAGAGGCAGAGGGAACTTAGGTTTAAAGCAAATGTTTAAACACTGGAATATCCCTTATGCTGGATATTCCAGATTTCAACCAACTCTTAATGTAAATGGAAACTGTAGAAGCTCAGTGAATGCTGCCACAAAGAGCATGTTCAACACAGACAGCAAGTTTGTGACACCCTTTGCAGCGAAACAAGCTTGTGCATTTCTTAGGCTTGCACCCAGCACAGCTCTTGGTGAGCCTCTGCTCTCCACAGAACGTGAGTAGAATTCTGTGCATGAATCCCGTAGGTTTTAATGTTTTCTCTCCATCTTTTCTTCAAAGAAGTAGTGGTTATATAGTATTCCATCCCATTAGAGAATAAAGTAAATTACTTCAAGGAAGTATTAAAAATATCTTTAATTTAGTTGAGTCGCTGTGTATTTTTTAATATATATTTATTACATAAACATATATATATATCTGAATGAAAATTCCAAAGAACTGTTTCAGTATTTTTGTGGTTCAGGATGTACTACTGCTAGCCAGGTAGTTGTGAAATCAAGTGCCTGACCTAGCCTGGATTGGCATTTGAGTATTAATCCTTGCACTTTAACAAAGACTAGCCCCCCTACCCCACCCGCTTTGGATTAGAGGGTATAGCAGTCCTCTTGGAAAATGGGGGCAACTAACCAATTAGAATTTAAAGACGTTTTGGGCCTGCTTCAAGAGAAGGGTGGTGGTAAATACCAGTGTTGTAGTTAATTTGTTTTCAGAGGAAAAAAGCTTGGAGCTTCAGTGGTTACTGATCCACTGCTGAACTCCTTGGGCAAATTTTGGGGATATGTAGTTTGTAAAGATGCACGTTTATGCACTTTCTCACTCTTATGTATGTGTGTATGTGTAACATCTAGTTATATGAATTGCTAATTTAGATGACAAAGTATCTGAGTAGCATTTAAAAGAATGCAGTTGCATGCGTCAAGATTGTTCCTTTTTTACCTTCAGGCAGTGGCTATAGCGCTGGTCTCTTCCTTATAGTATGCTACTTTTCTTTTTCTTCTCTTTCTACCTCCACCACAATATTGCAGCATGCAGAGTTTTGGCTGGGCTAATAAAAAGGGAATTTCCAGTATCATACAGTATTGGCTTACAGTAAAGCCTAACCTTTGGGCTAGGTTAAAAAAAAAATAAAAAATAAATTGCACTTCTTTGAGATATGGACAGACGTTTGTTGATGAGATGAAAATCTTCTTATCTTTTAACTCTGATCTGTGACTTATTCTGACATGAGCTCCAGAGGCTGGGGTTCACTGATCTGTGCAGTGGGACACACTACTTCTTATTTTATAGAGCTGGTACTTCAGCCAGCCTCCCCATGCTGTGGCCTTCCTTGCACTAGTGTTTTATTTCCCATCTCCTAGCACTGCACAACTAATAGTGAAGCTGTTCCCAGTGGTAGTAGTGACAGGAACTTTAATAACAATGCTATTCTGAGCTGGTTTGGATGGCATAGCAGTTAAAATGTCTGGTTCTGCTACTAACTGCCCGGAAAGCAATATGACAGTGGGATATTTATAGAAAAATACTGGTGCAGGCACAGCCTTACAGTTAATGCAAAGGGCACCTTTTAAAAAGTGGCCTTGTGCTTTCATTTCACTTCAGCAGGGAAGTAATACTCTTTGGAGTTGTGGGATGCATTGTTTAACTAGACCTCTAATCATGTTATGGATGGTGTGTCTCCAGGAGAATCAGGGGACAAGACCTTTAAGTGTTTTTATCACAGCTTAAGATCTCAGAAAATGTGAACTTAAATAAAAGTATGTTTGGGAGGTTGTTATTGCTCTGTATCCTTTTGAGGATACCTTCTACAGTAAATTTTTTTTTTTTTTTTTTTTTTTTAGAGAGAAAGTCACTTACAGTTATGAAGTGTTTGGCCATAAGAGAGGATCAAGTTGGCAGAGTTACTTATATACCACTGTTCAGCTGAGCCTCCTTTATTAAATCATTGTTCAGCAGTCCATTTGTTCTGGTGCGAGAGCTAGTGTCTTCACTGCTGAGGTAATAAGCCTTGAGTCAGTAACAAATGCATGATGTGCATAAGGATTGTGGGTAGTTTTCATACCAAAGTGTCAGTGACTGGTTAGATTCTTTACTTTTTGCTCTTTAATTGTGTAGCATGGTCTGTTTCACAGGTCAAATGGGCGGCTGCTAAGGCTTATGCTTTACAGTATGTAGGCAGAAGGGGAAGTTACCTTCTGTTTCCCCGTGTCAAGGAAATTTGCAGAAATGGGCTTTCTGTTTGGGGAAAAATACATACAAAAAGTTTGGCTATATGCCATCCTGGGAACCCAGAGCTTTCTGGCACAGCAGACCCATATGAAGTTCGTGGAGGAGTAGGTCAGGTGCTAGAGCACGGAGTTTGTGGATAGTTATGCACATTTGTACTCAGTATGAGAAAGTGTGTGTTGTTACGAGTCTGTCAGCTTTAAATCACTGCTTGCTTGAATGTTTACGCTGGCACTGGGCAGTAATCTTAATATTTGCATCTACAATTTTTAAGTAGAAGAGAGAAGAAGAGAAACTGCCTCTGTTTATTCATGTTGGTATTCAAAAGTCTACTGTAGATATTCAGGTTACTGCCCCGTTGGGGTGCAGTAGGACGTAGGTGGCGTAGGAGCCAACACTGGAAGGCACTGTGTCTTGTGAGTGTGATTTTGTGTTCTGTACTGCAGCTGATGGGAGGACAGGAAGGTTAAGCTACAGCTTCAGGCTACCGCTGGGCTTGTGGTATGGCTGGTCAAGGGCTGTCTCGCACAAGGATGAGGTGAGAGTGTTGGTGGCTGTCTCTGCTGACAGCCCTTCTCATTGTCGAAAGGAAATGGACCACGGTTGTTAGAAGGAGGAAATCTCTCTTCGCCTTGTCATCCTGAAGGGATAGACATGAGGTTGCAAAAGGTGTGTGTTGCCTACATTTGTGTTTCTGGATAGGGCCTAGATAGGCCTTTTCCCCTGGTAAGCCTTGTGAGCACTGCACCAATTTTGTATGCTGCACAGCCACGTAAGCATCTGGTATGGGTAGATCTGCAGCATTTAGGATAAAGCAAAGAAACTACAAATAAAGTGACAACGTTGTACAGCTGGTAGCCTGGACTAGTCAGGTACTGTGTGCTATGTCTCATGAAGCATCTCATCTCTCCTGTACCTGAGGAGACCAAGTCTTGGTTCTTTCAATGTGGAGATGGACATTCCAACTCCTGAAAGAGGTTCTTCCCTCCTGGCTTCCTTCATGTGATCTCTTCATGTGATCTTTCTGATACTGATGACAAAGGCTTTAGTTTTCATTCTGCTCAGTTATACAAGTAATCTGAAGTAAAATGATCCAGCCGTACAGGACAGTGTTGCTTTCCAACTTTTGCTCAACATGGATTTCCTGTTACTAATCTATATATTAGTATTGATGGAAATTTGCAGATTGACGTATAAACGTTCCGGAGATCTGAATGCTTAATGCTTGCCAGTTGAATTGTTAACAAATGTTTACATTCTGGTTTTACTATCTGGAAAAAACCTTTAATGTATATACTGTCCTAGTCTTTAATCTTCATCTGCTGCTGCCTCTGAATGAGAAATACCATGCTGACCCTTCAGAACTCCCTTGAGTCATGCCAGTTGCTTGCAGTAGAGAGGTCACCATTTCTGATGAAAGGAAAGAAAGTGGGATAGTTTTCTTTCTCTTGTCTCAGTATTGCTGACACTATTGGTGAAACAGAGAAATCCTTCAGTGGAGAGCACTACATACGCTAAATAAGTGTGTCTAAAAAGCCTGCCTTTTGTCATGCTTTTGATGGATGGTTTTGTATTTGTAAATATTATTACCAACAGGCGGTGCTGGTTATGAGGAACTACAAAGATGGAGGAGTGAAAGACTGATTTTTCCACAGAAAGAACTTGGCTAGTAAGAGGTAGGAGGCAATAACTCTGCCAGCAGAGCCCCCAGCTTGTTTCCATGCACTGCTTGTGGCAGAATGCTGAGCCTGGCTGAAGCAGCACAAACTTGTACTTGGGTGATGGCAACCTCTGCCAGCCTGGAACAAATGTGCAGTGTGCGCAGCTTCAGAGCCGTGGCTCAACGAGGTGTTTTAGAGGACATGATTCTCTGGATGACGTTCCCCCACTGAAAAGCGAACAAACAGCGTATTAGTTATGCTCTTTTCTGGTGCCTTTTCAGCATCATTTCCATAAAACTGATGGTTATTGAACGTGGTGGAAATAAAGAAATGTTTTTGTATTGTCAGCACAGCTCTAGAGGCAGGTTGGGGATTAGGTGATATCTTTTTCACCGTCAACAAGTCGTGTTGGACCACAGGGAACATGGCAGTGGATAAAAACATAATCCCCTCTATACCTTGGTGGGTTATTCTGTTGGTGTTCTGGGTTTTCCTTGGCTGGTATGTGATGTGGGTTTTTTGGTGTGTGGTATGCGTTTTTTGGTGTTTGGGTTTTTTTTTTTTTAAGAGGATAAGTTTATGTGTACAGTTGCACTCCACTAAAAAATCTAGAGTAATTCACTATTTTTTAAGAGACTTTTTGAACGTCAGTTCACATTTTTGTAAGATCTTTGGACTCAAAATTTAGTTGTTATAAAAGTCTGGTTTTTGGTTGGGGTTTTCTTGCTTTGTTTGGGTTTTTTTGTTTTGTTTTGGTTTTTATTTTTGTTTTGTATTGAGCTTGTTTTTTTTTTTTTTTGTTTTGTGTGGTTTTGGTTTGGTGTGGTTTTTTTTTATTATTTTTTAAATGAAATACCACTATTGAGGTGCCCTGTCACATATACAACACATGGGGCCAGATTCCTGTGTAAGATGCATACTACAACTTCTGTTGAATTCAATATGGAGTGTATATGCATCTCCAAGAGTCAAATCTAGGCCCTGTTTGTTTTGCTGGAGTGTTAAAAAGGCATGTGTTTTGCCTTTGAGGGGGCAACTGTGCAGCTAGAGATTTTGTTGCGCAGTTAACACTACCTCTTTTATTTTTGCCATGCTGTAGCAGGATTTTTATATGCATTTTAACAGTTATTTAAGAGTCCCCATATGCTTAGAAAAGAATCTGAATATATGTGCCTTTTTTAAAGCTGCATCATAACTAGGTTATTCCATCAATACGGTAGAATGACTGGGAGCTGCAGTTGGAACAATATGTAAAAATACAGCTTGTAAAAGATTTCCTTTATTAACTGTCATCATCCACAGAATATATGTTCAAATAAACGTTGTGTAATAACTAAATTTGAGATTAATAGGCCCCTTAAGAAACAGCGAAGTCATTCAGGATAGTCAGTGAAAAATAGCCTGTAAGACTGTAACATGCACATATTGTCCTGCTTACATGCTCTCTCTGGTGTCATTCCCATTTATCAATGTCGGCAGGCTCTGTTCTCATTAAAACACTCTTGCACAAAAGCAACTTAATTTTCTTAAGAGAAGAGGACACCTGATTCAATTTAGTGCTCAAAACCAGGAACTTGAATATATATATTTTTTCCCGTCTGAACTCAGATGAATAGTTATGAACAGCAACACAGATTAAACCTTATTAGGTATATTTATATTCTGTTTGCAGTAACAGTGCTGTGGCAAATAGCTTTCTACAGAGCTGTAACATCTTGTTAATGGAAACAGCAGTTAAGACATGAGCTGCTGTAACTCTCACATGAGATTTCATTTTTAAATAGGAGACTGAAGGAGTTGTTTAAAGCAACTCTGCCAACTCATTCAAACTACTTCTGGTGTCCTGCCTTCTTCTTCCACCTTCTTGAACTACACTGATCTCTTTGGGTAGCTAAAATTTCTTTTTCTGTCTTGTTTGGTCAAGCCATTTCCATCACTTCCTTCAGTCTTTCGCCACCCCAGCCCCCCCCCCCCCTTTCTTTTTTTTCTTCCTGTCAAATAGGAGATGTAGATCTATTAAATTTTGCATTAATAACATGGGCACTGTAAAATGTTATACTACCACATTATGTTCTCTGCGCTCTACTGCATAATCCTGCAGTAGTACTGCTAAAGTCCTTGTCTTTCTCCAGTTCTTTTCCACTCTTCTGGGTTTTTCTCTCTTCTTCATTGTGCCGTGTGTGTTCAGTAGGATATTTAGTCTTATGACTGGTACTTGAGCTGTATATCCCACTAATGCATGTCTGAAAGTGATAAGCTTTTAACCGCAGGTAATTGCAGGCATACACAGAGTAGCTTTGTATGATGCCCAGGCCGCTTCCTTCTGAGATGTTTAGAGGATGTTTAGTTTCATTACTAAGCATCTGTGGCCTTGGCCCTGGAAGAAACGTCCTTTCCACAGAGCAGGGACGACTCGGGGCCAGACAAGTCCAAGTGTGCATAGCCTGTGCTCTCTCAGCTGTGGGGTGCCTGGGGGTAAGCACAGGGTTAAGTACAGTTAGGAAGGTTACCTCCCTAAAGGCTGCCAAATGACACTCAAGAATCAAACATTTTAGTGTTAAAAAACCAAAAAATACGTATCGCCAAAAAAAACCCTTTTACTTTTTCATATGGTCCACATATAAAGCTATGAGGCACCATTGTTTCCCTGTGACTCTGCAGGAGAGGAAATTGTAGTTCCAGTTGAGTTGCGCATAACAATTTATATTCGAATCCTGCCGACGATGATAAAATGTTTTTTGACCCAGGTGTTCCAAACGTTGCTGGTGTATCTTTTCCTCTTCTTTAATGTAGTCCTGCTGCATTATTATCAAAAGGTACCTAGTCTAAGAAACTCCAAGATAGTTACGTTTGTTAGCAAAATAAAAGGAAATGGAACAGAGTTCAGGATGTGTTCTGTATTTAATGCTATCAAAACCTTAGGATGCCTGTTTCATTTGCTGCCCAGTCACATGTACTTGAATGCTGCGTGTACTTGCTGCTGTGTTTGGGTACCCACCCGTGGGTGCTGTCACTGTTACAAATCTTAGCAGTGTTTTCCATACATACATTCCACAATAAGGTGGGAGACGAAGGGCTGAAGCTTTGTGCTAGGCTTAGGTATGGGAAGAGGGAAGTTTCTGCCAAGTACCGCCAGATAGGTTTCATTCAGATGGGGCTGGTTACTTCTCACTTGAAAGGGCTCCAAGCCAGCCGATCCTCCCTGGAAATGTAGACCAGTGAGAGAGTTCCCTCAAGCCTAGCACCATACAGAGTTGACTGAGGTTGTACCTGCTTAATATTAAGTAAATTTGTTGTTTAGTGGAGCTAGTGTGTACTATTTTAAACTCAAGTGGAGATGTACATGCTCTTTTGTACTAGCCTTGTTAGGAGTACTGGCAGTGACTTTCAGTCTTGCTTCTGAGTTGATATAAACTGGAAGAATTGGTCTAGTTGTTACTACTGCTGCTTTTGAATGTGGTCTGACCTTGCATTTCAATATATGGCTATGCATTTACCTTTTGAAAGGATCTTACCATTGATTTTATGGAGGACTCTCCCCTCATATTAGTGGTAAGTGCCATGAATGGTTTGCAAACACATGCAAATCTGAACTTGGAGTATTGTGAGGACATCTAAATGTTTTCATGTTTTATTGTTTCATTTAAGCTGACTGCAGATAGTCCGATATCTGTTGAAGCACAAAAGGAGCAAATGGTAAAAAAAAATTATAGAATAATAGTGACTAATAAATGTTTCAAATAGAAAATGAAGAGCCTAGCTGTATCACGTGTCAGCACTAATGTTTATTTGTATCATCCCTCTAAGGATCTCAGAGTGCTTTTTAAGCAATGAATTAATTTTGACAATGCCCTGTGAGGTATGTAGGCAATATTATCCCTCTTGATAGAAGGGAGTTGGAAGCAGAAAGTGTTTAAATTCTACAGGGTCACGCTACTAGGTACGTTTAATTACAAATTGGAGCAGTTGATTCAGTTTACTACCAGCTTGTTTAAGCTGAACCAGAATCACAAATATAAGCCTGAGGTTTGTGGGTATGAGAAAAATTTACTTCTAAGCTTATTTTGCAGGAGAAAGGTTTGTAAAGAAAAGTGCAATAATCGACATGTGCAAGTCCTCCCTCACTGAGGCAAATAATCTGAAGGATTATGGCTTAATTTGCGTCTTCCTGACTTTTTTTTTTTTTATTTATTCTTTTGCCTGTTATGAGTGTTTAATCATCTGCTGTGGATGGTTTCTGACACTTTGGAGAAAGGGGATTAAAAATTGCAAACTAGTGTACCCCAGGACCAGTTGTGAATTATAACTTTTGCACGACTGGCTGAATACTGGAAACATAAAATTTGTCTAAGATTGTTGTCTTAGTACCTGTTATATGCTTGAGAATATTTAAAAAAAAAAAAAAAAAAAAAAAAAAAGGCATAAAACTTCCGGGGGAAAAAGGAAGGAAGCAAAAAAAGAAGTTTTTGTGCCAAGAAAGCACCATCTAGTATCACTACCATAGAACCATCTAGTATCTCTCCTTACCTCCTTTCCAGGTCCAGAATTTCTCCTGGAAGTGGAATTGCAGCATATTTTAAGTAAAAATGTCATGTCTCTAGATGATCCTTAAATCAGGATTGGTGGCCACTGATGTGGCTAAAACTAGATGCACAGTGTCCTCCGAAGTGTATCAGCTCTTGCCAGCTACTGCTTTGTTCTTTGTGTATTGTTGAAATGACCAGGAAAATGGTTGAAGGCTGTCTAGCACTAAGGTATTTCTCTTGCATCAGTAGACTGGTCTGGCAGGCTCACCTGCACTGTGAGCAGAGCCTGGCCTGAAGCCAGCTTCTGGTAGGACCGGATATTTTTGAGACAAGGAGGTAAGTTTAGCATGTTAGGGAGAAAAGGGCTACTTCTTATGCTGTCTGTTTTATGTGGACTTCACCAGCTTTCCTGAAGAGGGTGAGTGATACGGTTCTTTGTAGCAGACAGAAATGTAGCTGTCACTCTGCACACAAAATGGGCATGGAGAGGAGGGGACCATTAAGTTTCCTCCCAGCCTTTTGGTGCAGAAGTGGAGCCCAGATGCTTCTGTCTTCCAACTCTTAACAGTTGATTTACACTGCTTTATACTGCAAAGACTGTTTTGCAAGGAAGAGATCTTTAAGTGTGCTTAAAAATGGAAGTCTAGATCCTCCTTCATGGATTCAGAGGCAGGATGTAGTAAAAGGGACCTTTCTGCATTTTTATCGAAGTAGTCAAATACAATCAGTCTGTGTAAATGAATGGCACATGTCCAACAAATACCAAAGAGACTTGATAAACCTGATGGGTTTTTTAGTATAATGTTAATAGGAACTTTAAGAGGGATATATTAATGCCTGCAAAAAATACCTGCAAGAACACGTCCTTTATTGAAACTGATCCCTTGCAGTAGGTTTGTGTGCACAGGTGTAATGTGTGTCTTTCTTGCCACATGAAGGTATCAGCTGCACAGCTTCAAATACAAGTAGAAAATCCTGATTTAATTCACACTTGTTGAAGAATTGTTTTAAGTAGTACTCGCTCTTGCTTTCAACTCTGATCTCTGGCAAGAGGAGCTGTTTGGACTTGTGCCTCTTTTTTTATGTTCAAAAAAGGAATGCTGATGAGGAAGAGGTGTTAAAATATGTTACTGTAGTTTACAACTGTCAACTATAATGTTTTATTTAGCTGTATCTATTCAGATGCTCCCTCCGCAACATGGAGTGCCATATGCCATTGTCCCTGTTAGTAAGCAAGTCAGCAAAGGTTTCCCAGTCTGCATTTGGTTTTGTATTTGGGCCACTGAGGAGCTGCGGTCCAGTGCCATCTTTTATTGATAGGGCCAGCAGAGGAGGAATCTAATGAAATTATCAAAGCTTTGAATTAATTATGAACTTGAATAAGAAAGCTAAGCTCTCTAGAGCCAAGGATCTCATTACCCATTCATTTTCATTGCATCCTCTTATGGAGCAGAAGGCAGGTTCAGCTACAGCTCCTACCCTGATTTTGGACTTTATTCAAACTTGCTAAACTCGCTAACATCCACTTGTTATTAATCTGTGGCTGGAAGTGTCCAGGGTGATTAATTTGTCTCTGCTCTAAATCTTCATGTAAATGGTAGATTTCCCTCCTTCCTTGCCTCTTACCTTTGCTGTGTGGCTTTTCAGCATCAGACTGGCTGCCACACAAGAGTTTCTGTTATTTCTTGGTAATTGGGGAAAGCTATTCAAGACTCAAGTTTTAACTTCCTGGAATTTAGTGAGTTAATATTAAGAAATAATACTGCTACCTTATATTTCCTGGATATTTAGGTAAGCACAAATGCTTCTAAAGTCATTATCAGAATTGTTTATTTTCTTATTTTAAAAGACTGTGGAGTAAAAAGTAACGATTAGACATTCTGGCCTCTGAAGCGTGGGGTTGTTGTGGGGTTTCTTTGTTGTTCCTATTTTAAATTTGTTGGTCAAACTACAGAAAATTCTGAATTTGTCAGTACTTTATTATGATGAACACTTAAATTATTTTGCTTGCCAGATTAATGTTCCATTAAAAATTGAGTCTATGAAAATGCAGTGTTGTAGTTAAATCAGATTATATTTATTTTAATTAATAGGTCAATATGTAAAAAAAGTTCCTGGCAAATTAGAGCAAAATCAGTGACACCAAGCTTCTGTGTAATATTCTTAGTTCTTGTGGATATTCCTCTTGAGTCTACCGGCACGGATTTTCTTCTTCTCTTGCTTTTGTCCGTTTCAGCACATTATTTATGAATGCATAAACTAGAACCTATCAGTCTTCATAAGTTACAGGCCACTGGCAATTTTTTAAGCAGTGGCTAACTGCCTAATGGTCTCTGTGTATGTGTTTATTTGGAGAATCTAATAGCTTGTTGGGCAGGGGAATAACATTTTGTTCTTGTCCTATAGTTATTTTACCATTGGTAATATATATCTTTTTCTCTCTTCAGGCAGCTGCTATATTTAATTCTGCTTTTGGAAGTTTTTTGGTAAGTAATGCAGTATTTACAGCAAGTGTTTTAATAGCCTTATTTTTAACAGTATAATTGGTGTGTTTGTATTTTTCACATTAGTGTTGGTGGAATTGTGCCATTTAGCTGGCAAAAATATGAATCATCTTTCAATTTATGTCGCCATGCCATTAAATACAGATATTACAGTTTCTTTTCTTTTTGTTAAACTCTTGAGAACAGTAGTGAATAAATTGTCTCTGCTCATGGTAAATTAATAATGTGTAAACACATCTTAATTTTCTCCTTAATGGGTTAACAGAATCTATTATTATGCAGATGTTTCAGACATGGGCATCAATATATTGATTTTTCTAATAAGGCCCATCAAATACTCATTATTTT
The DNA here is from genome assembly GCA_034782735.1 of Sagittarius serpentarius. Taxonomy (NCBI): domain Eukaryota; kingdom Metazoa; phylum Chordata; class Aves; order Accipitriformes; family Sagittariidae; genus Sagittarius; species Sagittarius serpentarius. Next base: position 21,862,981 of record JAVKLA010000007.1, on the reverse strand, counting down.
CTATCAAGAGGCCATGGATTTTGAAAAGAAAACATGACCCAGCTGATCAGAGAGTAGATGCTAATTTACTCAGTGACTTGTCATTTGTTTAGCATATTTCACTGTCAGTGAAGCCACACAGTGTCTCTGAGGAACACACTAAAATAGCTAGATATGGGAAAGCAATCAGTCCAGCTGGAAGTATAACCTTTTCTGTAAAAAGCAAAACCAATATTTGTGGGCCTGATGGTCTACAAAGATTCAGAAAGGACCCTGTAAACAACACTGAATAAATATGTTTATGAAGAAATGAACACTATGTATCTACTATTCATGTGTTGTTTAGAGAGACATTAATGAATATTAAATACAAATTATTTTATACGTAGGCAAACTACTGTGACTGTTTTATTTATCTAGGGAGCTAATAACTGAATTTGTTCTTCTTTACTGAATTTTGTGCATGTTTAGAAGTGTGCGTTTGTGATTCCACTCTTGTGTCCCCGGAAAGAGAACTAGGATGTCTAAAATGAATGGATGACAAAAGAATTCAAATTAGGAAATTAAAATCAAAACTGCAAGTACAAAATAACTCACTTTATGCATACGTGCTTTATGAAAAGCTGGAGTTTGGGTGTTTAAGTATGTAAAGGTGTACTGCCAAGAGAGAAAGTTGCATGGCATTTTGAAGTTATGCATTGTGCTGCTGCTTTCTTGAGCAACTAGGTTAAAGTTAAGAGGGTAGATGTAAGTTTTGTGGGTATAAATGACAATTCACGTTTTTAAAATATCAGTTCCCAAATAGTTGTTCCTTTTTGTCACCTACCATGTCCTCCTCAAAGGGGAAGAAGGTACTTTCTGTCTCAAACTGTGGAATCCCAGTGTTAAAACAGCTCTTAAGTCTGCGTATGCGTGGGGCATTTTCTCGTGTTGTTTGGCACGAGCTTCACTTTCTTTGCTGTCCCTAGCTTTCCGTTCGGGAGGTTGCCTTGAATACCCAAAGGCCTCGGTTCAGCTGTCATTAGGAGAGTGTCTTTTGACTTCAAATACGAATTTAGGCCCCAGAGCATCTGACTACAATGACGGGTCCTCGTAAAGCAACATAAACATATTTTAATTTCTAGAATCTCTTTGTAGCTCTTTGAAGAAATCTCAGTTAAAGAAGCTTGAGCTGGTTTGTGTGTTCGTGTAATACTCCCGATTTTGATTTTGATCTTAGTTCCGTGAACTGATCACTGGGAAGTTCCATTTACATATAATTACCTCATTTCACTTTTTATTCACTTTGAGTTTTTTGCAAGTCTTGGAGCAGCATTGCAGTAAACATTCTTGTTAAAAAAATTCCCAGGCAAGACTTTTTGAAAATATCAAAGATCATCTAGAATCAAACCAAAGTACCAGCTGATTTTTTTTTTTCTACTTCGTGATTTTTTTAAAATAGAATTATAAAGAAAGTGGCCACTATTAAGTCACAAATATATACGCACACTTAGATGCTTATTGTGGTATCCTAGTTTGAAATCATGATTATGTAGGGACAGAAAATAAATCACAAATGTTTACTGAAAGCTTTGCTCTTACAAACTTTTCCAGTTATGACATTGATAGCATGAACCTTATGACTGGAAATGCAATGGGGTGATGGTAGGCCAGAGACTGTAATAAGTAGCCAGAGTTGTTTACCAGTTTCACAGTGCTGTAGGTCTACATGGCTCCTGAATGTCACTAGCATGTGGTCACTTACTTTGTAAGTTTTCCGTGAGCAACTGCGAAGCATTAAATATATATATCTCCCTACTTATTTGAAGTAAAAAATGTTCTATAAAATATGAAAATAATTGGCCTGTTTCTGAGAAGATAATGGAAGGTCCTGGTGGTGTTTTTGGAAATCCATCAGTTTATACTGGTGCCTAACTTACGGGCTTGGCTATAGGTGGAGATCCTATTTCCCGTATCTTTAATTCATGATGAATCTAAATTACATTTGCATTTTTCTTACTGGTGTCTGATGATGTGCTGTCTGTGGGTAGGCTTGGATGAAGTTACATACCTTTGTGACCATAGCTATATACATGTCCTGGAGATAATTTGGAAGGATCTGACCATCGGCAAGGCTGCAGTTTTTCTTACGTTCCTTGTCTTACGATGTGTGGGTGGGTTGCTGCACTTGCGTGTAGCCCTGACAAAGGCCAGAGGACGGTATGTAGTCTGTTCTCAGACTGGCCCTGTGGGCCTGTGCCTGTGTATGATAGTGTGAAGCAAGCTGATTTAAAAGGGTTAAAAGATGTGCTATGCTTTTAAGGTTTTTGGGGTGTTTTTGGCTTGGTGTGTGTGTTTGGGTTTTTTTTTTTTTTTTGGTTGTTTTTTTTTTTTTAAGATTAGGAAATGGTCCTTGAGAAGTTAAATTAAAATAAACTGTGGAACAAAATGTCTGCAGTAAAAGACTCGGCATAATGCTGGAATGATACTGAGATGAGCTTATTCAGATGAAAAAGAACACATTGTGATAGGCAAAACGTAGAAATGCCAAATATGTCTTGATGAGCAGAAATACACTTAGATTAAGTATCTGGAGGTGTTTTCACTGTTAAGAAGATTTAAAAAAACCCTACCAACCAACCGCGAAGTAATTGCTTTTAAACTCCACCAAAGCCCATGTTCCTATAAATACGCAGGCAAAACAATGCATGGAATGACAGTGTACATATTTACACTTAGTTTAATAATGTTCCAAGTCTAATTAAAACACAGTGTCTTAAAGAACTAATTGTTCCAGAAAAGTGTTTTTATGTAGCTAGATTAGTAATAACTAACGATAGATGAATTCAATTTACATAAATTTCAGCCAGGAGAATATTTAGTCATACCACAGAGGATTGCTTTGAGTTGGGTAGTTAATATCATTATCTCCTCCCCTCGTTTAAACAGTTTGGTTTACAATAATTGTGGAACATAATAAGTGATTTCAGTTTTTCCTCTTAATGGAGTTTTAATAAAATCTGATAGCATTTTACTGATACTGGCTGGTCGGTTATCAACAAGGTTTCTACTGTAGAGCATGGAAATGCATGCTAAGATCTGCTGAGATAGAAAGCGCAGAGATAGCTGCTTCCACTTGTAGGACAGGGTACTTTTGCACCTAAAGGCTAAACAAGTTGTCTGGGATGTTAAGTATGGGTCTGCTGAGATTCTTAACATTACATGCATTATCATGCTTCCTAAGCATTTCTATTCTGCTGCTAAAAGTTGTGCTGCAACAGAAAAATAATGCTTATTAATGTCCAAAGTGCAGAGCAATAGGCAGGATACTGCAAAACATGCAGTGCTGATGGTTGTTCCATGGTGTTTGCCTGGGTGGCTCAGCTCCTTGACTTTAAGTTCACCAAGGCATAAGCCTGTCATTGAGGCTGTTCTTGCACTGAAGTGGAGATGTGGTCAGTTGAGAGCTAAACTCAATTTGCAGTGACAATATAATGCCATATGCATGGAAGAAGGAGGGGGTCTAACGCCTAGAAGAGGATGTCCTCACAAAATGCTCTGCACTGCTACACTAGAAACAGTCTGCTCTAATCTCTGTCTCATTAATCTCCTTTCGGCTTGAGACAGTGGGTTTGGAAACCCATGAGATTATCCAGCTTCTGATGTGAGTCAATGTTGTCTTATTCTTTGGTGCCTTGGGGTTGTGAACAATAAGTGTGAAAGGAACAGCTATCAGTTTCACCTTAAGCGAAGAACTGTACCCAAGATCTGAAGGTCTGTGGTGACAGGAAATCAAGAGGAAAAGAGAGGATTCATAGGGCTCTGCTCTGGTGACCATTGCACTCCTGAGAAAACAGAGCAAAGGGCAGCCGAAAACTGGGAGTGTTGGTTGAGACTTCTTCCGATGCTGTCTTGGATTAGCTTCGCTTCCTCTGTTGAAACTTATGGGATGAAATAAGGCATGTGTCCAGGCTACATAAGTCAGTCTGAAGGAAGGAGTCTGTTCCAGGTACCCATCATTTCATTGATCTCCTTTGTCCAGATTAAATATATATGGTTTTGTTGTTTTATCTGACCGTCTTTTGGAGGGGACAGAGCTGGTTCATATTGTTCAAAAACTCAAATAATTCTGGAGCAGCCACTTGGCTAATCGCATCAAGGATAGTGATTTTATTTACGTTGTCTCCCAAATGAAAGGTAAAGCGAGCAAGGAATATGAAAGTTAGCTTCTCACATGTACACAAAGCCTAGCTGGTTAATGAAAATGTATGGAATTCTTACCTACTCTGCTTTAGCAGGCATAATGATTTACACAGCCTGACAGCACTAGTGTAGCAAGTAAATGCATTAGTCATAGTGTCCATTTTTCTTGCAAATTTGTGACACAGATTTAATTACGGGAATGACCAGCAACTTACAAATCTAATTTTGGTAGGCTGAGCCAACTTTTTTATTTTAATAACAATGGATTTTTTAGCAATGATTTCATTACTATTTAAAGAAATCCACCCATATGGAAATAACCAATTGGCTGAATTTATTTACTTTATTTTACCTTAATGGATATTGAATGGTTTAGGTTTATTTTGTTGTTGTTTTTTTTTTTTTTAATTATCACTTTTTTATCTTAGTTATTTCCAGGATAAATGTCCTTATCTGGCTTAATTATTTCTAGAACAAGCATTGTAAATATTTTTTTTAAATCAGGCAAATGTTTGTATATCTCTTTGCTCCCTCTTAATTGTGTCTTTGCGGTATGAAAAGGGGCAGAACAGTCATCTGGGATTCCCTTTTTACCGTGCTAGCTGTTTACAAGAAAATCTTGCCAGGAAGTCTGTTCACAACAGGTGCTGAATTCTAGATTCAGTCTTGTTTAATTTCAAAGCGGAGCTGCCTTATGGTGTGCAACCACACTCTTAGAAGTGGTCTCTTCTTCCTTTGTGAAGCAGTACAGTGGTGCTGCTGGTCTGTGCTCCGAATTTGATTTGGTTAGCTCTCAAAATCCTGAGCAAGTTCTCCCTCTTAATCAGCCACTTGGGAAGCCACCTCAGCCTTGAAGAATGGGTTTTTGCATGAGTGGAAGGGGATGGCAGATCTTGGCAGCAGCAAGTCTTTCGACCAGATATTATGTACCTGGCAGGAAGAGTTTGGATTCCATGGAATTTAAATAATCTTGGGAGCCACTTATGTTGCCTTACTGTAACTTTCTCTTATTTTGTGGCTGGTGCTCAGTTCTCTCATTGTTATTTAACATCCTTATTTTGATTTCTGCTAGCTTGATCTGAAATCTCGGTGTAAGTTTGGGCATCATCAGCTGTTTCCAGATCTGCCAAGTAACTTTTTAAAATCTGTAGGCCTTTGCTCTTATTGCATATTTGTGCTTCCAGTGTATAGCATGCTCAGTTTAATACCTGAGTTTGAGTTAGCTTGTACTATTTTGGTACAAGCAAGGTAGAGTAACAAAGCTCACTGTGACAGAGACCTGTTAGTGCAGGCTTAAGAAAAGAGCCCTTGATACAGATGATTATCTTGAGGGATGGCTAGGCGTGTGCACTCATCCCAGTATTTTCTCTCCCTCTCCAAAAGCCAAACTGACAGAGTGGGTGTCAGTTAGGAACAGATGCAGAATTTTTTACCAAAAAAAAAATAAATACAAAAAACCTGCTTGTCTGTGAGTAATGTTGAACTCCTTTAAAATAAAAAAGGAGTAAGTATAAAGGTGCAATAGTCAGACAGTTAAAAAGAAGTAAATGAGATCTTGCTCCCAAGGGACAGAGAGTAATCAGGTAGGGGGATAACGGGAAATCTGAGTATTATAACACCTACTGTGTGGTCTGTCTGATGACACAGTTGATTTGAAAAGACCAGTGAAGTCAGTAGGGATTTATATGGCCAGCCAGCACAGACTGTCTGAGAACCAGTTAAATAAAACCCTGCTGTTGGTTATCTTTGAAATGTTGGGGAGAAGGAGGGTAGCTAACAGTAAGCAAGAGGAAATGAAATGTGCTATTAAGTTCTCAGAAAAGAGTATCCTCTAGAAGGCCAGTGATTAGTCCTTGTATTTTTTTTCTCCAATGGCTAAGAAGAAAATGCATTGAAATCTACATAATAACAAAAAACGAAACTATTAGCTATCAAATGTTTATAAATTAAGTGGGCTGTAGCTGGACTGAGTGCTTTCTTAGTTTTCCCATTAGCTTTTGCTACTGAGCATTTAATTCATCTCCCTCAGTCTTACGGGACTCAAGCAGTCAGTTCTTCCAAAAAAAGTTTATTTAAAGGTAGCGATAAATAGGCCATTAAATGTATCTCTTTGTATTGTCTTTGCAGCCCCCAAATAATTAACAACTATCTTTTTAAAGATAAGTATATTTGGGTATTCTCTTTTTTCTACTTCTTCATATGACAGCTAAGGCAGAATTTTTTCTTGCACCTAGTTTTTTGGTCAGCGACCCCATCTAATCCTCTTGCTTGGGGTGGTACTTGGTGACTGGTCTTGAGACAGTATATTAAATCCCACCCCCACCCCCCATCATTACTGTTTTTGTGGATTAACAGGCTCTCAGGGAAAGAAATAGCTGAGGATAAATGTACAGTAGCATTTTCTGAGTTAGTAAAACGCGCAGCAAAAGTGGAAGTTGCTGGATAAAATTCAGGGGCAGAATTCAGGGTGTTTGTTGCAAATCGGAAAGATAGTGTGAGAGTTCAAGCAGCTTTATTCTTCCAGTCCAATTATCATTTATGAATTGCGGAGTAGAAGGGAGTGAAGTTTCAGGAGCTAAAACTGGGCATTCATAGTACCTTAGATTTTATGATCTGGCATATTTCTTCTGATCACATAGTGTGGGGAAACTGGAAATGAAAGTGCCCTCAGACTGACTGTAGTACAGTCATCTCTCTTGTTAATGGAAATTGAATACTGTAAATTTATAAAAAGCTTGATTCCATTTTAAATGAATGCTAATGAATAACAGAGTCGAAAGAGTATGTATCTTTGGTAAGTATCATTTGGAGAACATCTAGAGGAGGAAATACGTATGTTTAATACTATACAGTCAGGAGATTTGTTGGATTAGTATGTAAATCACATCTGTGCTGATACACAGTTTTAGCATAAAATCAGTTTGTTGTCCAAGATTGCTTCTGTCATAATTCATAAAATTTGTGATTGCCCTCTTTTACTGTGAAAATAGAGCATTTTTATCAAAATAATATATTTGTGTTTTGGGCTATTTTTTCTAGTTCTGCTTACTTTTTGTTAATGGTCAGGACTTGAAAAAAACAATTGCACTAGGGAGGAACTTGTGTGCAGATCATAATGTTGAAAAGGTCCTGGTACTGGTTTGTGATGTTTTCTGCTTTGCAACAGTTTCCTGTCTTTTCACTCCAAGACAAAGTAAGATTAACAGGAAGAAATATCACTAGTTCTGATAGAAAGTAAGATCAAGATGTCTGACTTCTAGTTAAGTCACTGAAGTTGGTATCATGGGATGATGTCATATCACTTACTTGAAATTAGTTTTAAAAAATGGTTGCATTGAAAAGCTTCTCTATTTGTTTCTGACAAATACTTGGAGAAATATTTGCATGCTTTGTTTAAAAAGGTGAAAATTTACACTACACAGCTTTGAACAATTTATTTGGAAAACAAGAGATTTAAAATTCTTGCAAATAATTAGTTTGTGGGAACCAAATGTTTGAATTTATTGGTTCTTTACATTAGGTAGGTTGGTGCACAAAGGAGAAATTGAGAGGAGAGGCACTATGAAAGACAATTTGGTTTTTATTTTGCCCTCTCTGTAGTATCTTTTAATACTAGAAGAAACAAAACTGCATCCCTCTAGGGCTGTGGTTGTACACAAACATGTAGTCATTTGGCCTGATTTAAGGGTAAACGTTCCCTGCAGAAAGCTTTGGAAATGCACAAAATATATAATTTTCTCCCTCCCTTTTAAAAAATTCATCAAAAGGAAATGAAAATGTTTTTAGAATCTACTGTTAATATTCTCCCCCAAAGTTTTAGCTTCTGATTGAAATGGAGCAATGATTTTTCCTCTGTGCTGCAGCTTTTAGTCACCTGCATGAGAAAAGTGTGTGTTGGGGCAAGGGGAAGTGGAGAGAAATCATCCCTTCATTTGGAACAGGGGTATTTAAACCTGTCTTCTGCTTCATTAGCACTTTGAGCTAGTGCTGCTGCAAGGAGGAGTTGTTTCACCTGGCATCTGTGTTTCTTATAAAATACAATCTGGTGTGCTGAGGAGTCACCTACGTGGATACACTAATCTGTAATGGAGCATGGAGCTCTTTCTCCTTCTGTGGCCACCAAATGTGGATTCAGCAGCTAGCAAGAGTTGAATTCTAGAAAGCAGTATGCATGTTTCGTGACGTCCCTTTACAAACAGCAATACCAGTGCTGTATCGTTCTATGCAAACCTTCTTTTGCCTTAAGTTGACTCTTTGGGGGAGGAAAAATATCCCAAACACATTAATTTATTAAGCTGCTTGATTTTTGGCCCAGAACAGGTTAAAGCTCTGCCTGGATTTGGATGTTTTTTTCTGTGGTTCTTTATCTGACCTAGCAGTGCCTGTTCAAAACTCGGCAGTCCGTGAATTGGCAATCGTCAGTCTCTTGGGGTAAAAACAAGAGGGATGTCATTATTACTACAAGTTGAGTGGCTGGAAACCATTCCCCTTGCTGTCAGGGTGACAAATACTGTCTTAATGGAAGTGCCAGAGGTTAGGTCAAAAGCTTTTGCAAAGTCTGTTACTCAGCTAGCAAGGAAGGCATGGTTATTATAAAACTGGAGCTTCCTTTGAAATTTGTGTTTATTATTTATTTCTGACCTTTTAAAAGGCAGTTTTGGGAAACCATCACGACCCTCTAGTATGAGACAGCAGTAGTTCATGATTTTTTTGAATGGCTGTACTTGTGTTGTTGCTGAGAGGCTCCCTTCATTATTATTTTTCCTTAGCTTCTTTCAAAGTATCAAAACAACCATCAGCTTTCATCCTTAATGGCACATATTTGGAAATACTCGCTATTGTGAAGGAGGGTGAGAAATATTTTAATTAATAGTCTGTCATTACCTGGCTTCTTTTAACACTGCTCTGTCAATGGAATAGATTTTTCATTTTGACTTTACATAAAACAAACAAACAAAAAAAACCCCAAAACCCACAAAAAAAACCCCAAAAGCCCAAAACCACCCCAACAAAACCCATACCATCTTGGAGATAATTCTTTTGCCTGCCTTGAGGCTCAGGCTTGCTCATACAGTTTATCACCTTTCTGGCATGACGTGTGAGCAAATGCACCTCCCAGCATCTTCTTTCCTCCTCTTTCATTCCAATTCTCCACCCACCTACCACTGGTTACTTTCCTGCAATGGTAACTAAACTCTTTATTTGTTGCTTCTACTTCTTAAAAAAGGTTGTATCACAAAATTCCTTTTCTAAAATGTTTTCTGAAGGTTCCTTCTTGATCACCTCCAGTGTAGGGGCTTGTTGCAAGAATGGTTACGTGATGTCCTTTCCCTGTTAGCTGGTGGAAGATCAGACGAGACGATCATCTGACTTTATCTATGAAAAACTCAGTGTGTTGCAGGAAGTGGGGTCACACCCTGAAAAGACTGCATGTGAGCTCTGACAGGTTGAAGCATTTGAAAATTTGCTATTTTTTGCTTCCCAATAAAATGAATTCTTTTTCCTTATATCTAAATGTGGTGACCACTCCATGTCATATAGAAAATTTTGTATGTTAATATATGAAGATGGGATGTTGTTTCTACATTTGTAAACCATGCTTCATATTATCTTCTGGTTTTCAACCAGTGTCTTGAAAGCTCAACACTGGACACTTTAACTGGATACCTTTATTCTCCTTGTGTTTAACTTGGCTGAGACCACGCATGACTGGGAACAGCTTTTTTGCCTGACATAAACCCACTGAATGAAAGCTGCATGTGGTTTCACACCCTCTGCATACTCTTTATATATCACTCTGTACTGTGGTAGGATACAGGTGTGAGCATTGATGCCCACCTGAGTGGAAAAATCTTTCTAGCTTCTTCCTCCTGGTGCATTTGAGGCATGTGCTAATAGCCTGAAAATGCACACCTTGTCGTGCCTCATTGCTTAATTGTGGTCTAGTTTCTTTCCCACGTTTTTCCTACAGTATGGAAAGTGAATGTTAACTATTTGAAGGAAAAATATATTGCATAGGATTAGTTAACATGAATTATATGAAAGCCAGGGTTTTTAAAAAACTCAAACATTTTAATAAAATGGAATGTCAAATATATGAGCATGTCTTTCAAGAAATGATCAAAAAATGTGAAAAGTTTCATATCCTTTAAAAGGCAAATAATTATCTGCCATCATATAATTTTTTGTTAGATGGACAGTATAAAGATGAAAGAAAATTTTATAGATAACATTGCACTTCACAGCTGACTGAAGCAGGTGTTAGAAATGCAGATTAAGTATACTGACTAAAGACTATATAAATTTGAAGTGAAAATGACACTGGTCTGCTTGCAGTGCCCTGCACATGTGAAGTTTCAGATAGTTAAATTATTGATTTTATTGTGTGAGATAGTGCAGCAGTTAGGGAGAAGGTCCTTGTGCATTTATGATGGGGGGGGGGGGGGGGGGGGGGGGGGGGGGGGGGGGGGGGGGGGGGGGGGGGGGGGGGGGGGGGGGGGGGGGG
>JAVKLA010000007.1:21818682-21852215 GCA_034782735.1 Sagittarius serpentarius | reverse complement strand
CCCCGTAATCTTTTTAATAGTACATGATGAGCAGCTAACAGAATTTTCTTCATTGTGTAAGTTTTGCTGTGGAAAGAGAGTGCATAATGCAGCTATATGTATCTCCATAATATAAGTTTATTTGCCAATGAGGTGTTTTACAGGAACATGCAGTGCAAACACAATTGTGGGTAAAAACAATTTCTAGAAATGAAGGAGACTAAATGTTAGTGTTGCTGTAGAAATGTACAGACACTGGTAAATTTGTGGCTGATCCTTCAGCACGCTCCTGTGAAAGTGGTATAAGGGCTTAATTTACGGGTCATTCTTTTCTGGACTTCATAGGCTTTGTGTGGACATTACGCTTCATGATGTACAGGTGCCTTACTGGTGCAGGTGGTGTGAAGCTTTTTAGGGTTTTGGAAGGAGGTGTCATGGTTTAACCCCAGCCAGCAACTCAGCACCAGGCAGCTGCTTACTCACTTCCCCCCCACCCAGTGGGACGGGGGAGAGAATCGGAAAATAAAGTAAAGCTCGTGGGCTGAGATAAGAACAGTTTAATAGAACAGAAAGGAAGAAACTTAACAATGACACTAATAACAACAAAATGACAATAATAATAGAAGGATTGGAATATACCAAACAAGTGATGCACAATGCAGTTGCTCACTGCTTGCTGACCGATGCCCAGTTAGTCCCGCAGCCGTGATCCCCCCTCAGGCCAACTCCCCTCCCCAGTTTATGTGCTGGGCATGACGTCCCATGGTATGGAATAGCCCTTTGGCCAGTTTGGGTCAGCTGTCCTGGCTGTGTCCCCTCCTCCCAACTTTCCAGCCTTCTTGCTGGCTGGGCATGAGAAGCTGAAAAGTCCTTGACTCAGTCTAAACACGACTGAGCAACAACTGGAAACATCAGGGTGTTCTCAACCGTCTTCTCATACTAAACCCAAAACACAGCGCTGTACCAGCTACTAGAAAGACAATTAACTCTGTCCCAGCCGAAACCAGGACAGAGGGCATTGGGAAAGGGGTGAGGGTGTTTTCTTTTCTTCCAGCAGCTGAGTAACCTGCTAATAAACTGTACTAGCCTGTGAATTTAATTTTGTCATGACTTATCAGGTGCCTGGAGCTAGTAATCAATCTGTAGGAGGTCTAATTCTCAGATAAATTAGAATTGGAAGTGGACTGGGAGACAGAATCTCTTCGAGAAAGCGAGGAGCAGTATTGAAGCCCTTGCTCACTATGAGGGACAGTAAATTTCTTCTCACTCTGGACTGTTGTGAGAAGAGTGTGGTAGGATCCCTGCAATAGCCTAGCAACTGGCTAGTGGGGAGACAGTAACAGGGACATGGCGCTGCCCTCCGTCACCTAGAATGACTGCAAGGGAAGGACAGCTTTTGTAGGATTTTTTTGCTTTGTAAGTAGTCCCTGGATCTGCTAGTTCTAAAAGTACGCTGTCATGAAAGAACTGCTTTTTTAAAAATAGACAATATTGTTTTGCCCATCAGCTCATGAGGTGTGATATTTGCATTGGCAGCAGTTCTGCTCTGACTGGAGGAGCTAGTCCATGGTCTGTAAATATCCCAAATATGGTTGAGAAAGCTTGGTTGTAATGAGTGAAACAGATAGTCAAGTGTCTGTCCAATGCTTCCTGGAAGATGGACAGCATGCAGCTGGCAAACCAGTCATTTTAAATTTGAAAAGGCTATAAATGTTTGTGTTTTGCATGTATCTACTTTATTTTTTTCCATAAGAACAAATAAATCCCAGATGTTTCACTGTTTTTCCGTGCATCTCTACTCATAGGCACCTAGACTTAGCTCTATTTCTCTCTCATTTCTGATAACTGGTGCTTAGAGACACGCATTTTCGTTCCTTCAGTCATGGTCATCGTATCTTTCCCTGTGCTACAGAACTGAGTTCCCTACAGTGGGTGCAAAATCATATGAAGTAGTGTAGTATAAAGTCCCCAGAAAGACCACTTGGTGCATTCATAATATAGGTAATGCACTATAATGAAGTAGTTTGCAAAATATCAATGTAAATTTTACTCTAGCCTTAACTCGTGTATAGCATCTCAGTAAGATTTTTCTGGTCATTGACTTTGAGAAACAGCTTCTCTCTGTCTTCCTTATTTTGCAGGCCGATTAAAGCAGAGCAAAAGACCACAGATAGTTTTGGTTGGGGACACTACACAGTCTATAAAATGAACTGTTACATGAATTCATGTTTAAAATGTATTTATTACTATTGCTTTCTGTATTTTTAGTAGGTAGTTAAAATACAAGCTAAGAGCATCACTGTAGCACAAACAGCTTGCCAAATAATAAAATCCAGATGAAGCCTAATATTTATAGAGTACTGCCTTATTGCTTAGTTTAGTCACTCAGTTAATAAAAGTACAAGTATGGTTTTGCTGTGCTTTTTTTTTTTCTTCTTTTTTTTTTTTTTTGTCCCCTCCTGATTACAGTGTGGGCTTCCCAGCAAAGCTGGCCTGACTGCCGTTTTGTCTTCCAGTTCCAAAATCCAATCAATGTGTATACGTATTCAAGTCAGAGAAGTAAAACAGAATTTCATCATTACTATCTCAGCTTACTTACCCTGAAGCAGAGTTAGTGGGGGGCTGATCCTCCCTTCATTCATAAAGGTCTGTCAAAATAGGGTATGTCACTCCAAAGACATTTGGAGAAATATATTATGAGAGTCCTACTACATCAAGCTGTGGCATAATTATTTCCTCATAAATGCTTGCAAAGCATTATGCTGGCTCCTTTTTTATTTTTCAATCTGATTTCTCTTAACTCTTGGGATTAAAATTGTTATGCTAATTCAGACAACAGCACAGTCCAGTGCTAGCTGAACTTATATTGAGAACATCTCAAGCCAGTGTTATCAAATAATATACAGAAAATTATATCATCTGTAATATATGGGAGGAGATATAATTTATTTGCTGTTGGAATTATTTTAAAAGCTATTAAAAACCCTCTACAACCTCTTCCATATAATTACTGTGCTTTCTTTCAGGGGCTGAAAAGGCCATCACTGATAGCAAAAACACTATGATCTTATCAGTCTGTTTCATAAAGCTGTTCAAGCACCCTAGATTAGTGTGATATAGATTCAGACTTCTAGGCTATGTTTTGCTGCAGTGGTAGTCACTGTCACTAGGCTGTCCAGATAAATTTTTGGTTATATACTTGGTGCATGGATTTCTTACAGCCCTGTTCAGAGTAAGGAGGAGTTTCTTCCTCTTTGCAGAACTAGCAAGAGGGAGCTCCAGCAGTCATCAGAGTTCAGTCAAGCACCGACATGTCCAGACAGATTAAAAAGAGGTTTGCGAGGGAGAAGAGTTTTGGGACAGGAAAGCCTTGGAGAGTGGGAGGTCTAAATTAAGATGATATGTTGGAGAAGCATAAGCGCGAGGGGATCGGCAGATCTCTGGAGAGTGCTTGGATTGTGCTGGCTTTGGTGCAGAAGGAAGAACAGCAGGTTCTGGGTCAGGCTGGATGGGGGTTACCCTGAGGCAGCCCCTGCCTGGGAGCTCCTGTTTCAGGAGGAGGGTGCACACACCACAGCTGTCCTGCACATTTCCTCTGCACGATTGCCACACATCCTCTGCCTACCTGTTGTTCTCGCTCCTGAGGTTTCTTCTTCTCATCAGGAATACAGGAGGCCTCGTCCAAGTGATCATTTGAGAGCCAACACTAACGTAACATCTTTAAGCTGAGATGGGAACATAGCTCTTCAGGGTGTTAACATCAAGTAAAAGCTGCTATAGTGATAAACTTTTGAATTAGATTTTCCAGACTGATTCTGTTACAAATATCCCAATGGAAAAATAATTGTTTTATGACATTATATGATAAAGTTCTTGAACTGAACTCATAGGGAGTTCAGTTTTCATGGATAATCAGGCAGTAATCTTGTAGAGCCTTTGGACGCTATCCTCTAGGTTGTACAGGGAATATCTTAAATCATAGTGAAAAGCTAATCAGCAGGAGTAAGATGCTGAGGCATGCCTTGTACCATTAAGATTCTTTCTGATCACCTGTACATTCATTGACTGAATATTATTTCAATGGAGATTTAGCAAATTAAAGAAGTATTTTGAGGTACTTGCCTGGGTTTATAAGTACTGTATTAGCTTCTCCAGTGCCTGAGCTTTGTGGTGGAGTGTCGGTCCTGCCACTCAGGAGCTGCGGTGTGCATTGAGTTGTGCATGCCTGACATAGTGAAGGTGCAATGTGAGTGTATTAAAAGCATGTGGACAGAAATGTTTTTGAAGTTGTTTTTTTTCCTGAAAATTATATTCTAAGAATTAGCGCTTGGTTAGGAAAGGAAGGTTTTTCTTGCCTAATTGTTTTGAACTCTGTTTGACCTTACTTCCATTTTAGAACAAAAGTGTGGAAAATTGTTATGCTAAATTAGAACACAAATACGCTTGTTACTCCATACCTAGAGTTACTTTAGATTAGTATTGCACAAATGTCTGCATTTAGTCTGTATTACACAAATACCACAACCGTCCTGAAATGATGTGTTCTTTCTGTGCTTACCATTCACATGTGCAAAAGGGGATTTTTGCACCGCAGTCTAGTAGTTTTGCACATAACTGACTGTTTTACATACAGACCTATTAGATTTGCACTTAAGAGTGTAAATACTTGAGTCAAGCATACAGCTTTATCTGCTTAGGCCATAATCTCATACAGTTATCTGTGCTTACAGTAGCATCTTGCATAGACAACAGTGCTATCAGGAGCTGGATTGCTTATTTCCCATCCCATTTTATAATGTGTTGAACACCACTGTACATGCATGAGTAAGAGAGACGGGGAGAGAAGAAACCTTTTCAGTATAATTCTTACGACAGTATCTTTTTAGAACCTAGGATTTTTTATTAGAAATACTCAGAGGTTTTATTGTGTAAATTACAGGAGAAACATTCCTGAAGTCCTTAAGAAAGAACCATTCTTTTCCTCTGCATCATGATAAATGTAGCAATTGTGTGTGTATACTAGAATAGATCATATTGAACATCCCCTGAGCTCCGTTTGCAGACAAGTCCTATCTCCACCATGACAAAATTCCCATAAGAGTTTAAATTATTAATGCCCTGGAATCTGCGGGGTTCAGCAGATATGTTCAGCGTTATTGATGGCAAACTTTATCCCTTTATTCCTAAGACACATAATGAAATAGGGAGTCCCTCAAATAACTGCATTTTGTGTTTAGGCTAATTTTGTAGAGGCCAGTGGGCTTTGCCTTAATGTGTGTAAATACAATTTTTCTCTTTTACAGCAGATTGTGTGGTAGATGGGAATGAGACTGATTTGGCACTAATTTATGAATCCTTCTAGCATTCTCTGTGTGCTGCACCCTGTGCGGGCAAGATGCTCTAATTACACTTACTCTATATAATGAGAGCTTTTAATGACAATTACTGATTGTAGTTACGGATGTTTAGGGACCATTTTTTCTAGCTTAAGATGATGTATTGACTTTTACAAGAGAAGACTTTTATTTTCACTTTATGCAATATCTCTCCTTCCTCCCCCCAGCCTTCACAACTGATAGGCTGACTTGTGAAGCTGTTAAAGTGTAGCCGTAGAGAATTATTGTTCAGTTAATTTAACTTCAGGATCTATCATTTTTCACTGTTTTTTATTTCTGAATTCGGATCTGCGCATTCACATGTTCTTATTCATAGCAATTTATTATTTGGAGTGGTTATACAAGTTGCATTTGTATTTTATAACAAGATAAAGCTCTACTTCACACTGAATATGTCACTGCCATGTTAAGCAAAAACATTTACAAAAGCTTCATTTTCTTTTAATGTGCTGGTATAAATTGACATTTTAATATGAGGCTGTCGATTTTAAATAGGAGTAGGTTTAATCTTTGTTCCAGTTTCATTTAGATTAATTATAGTGGAAAACAGCAAGTCCGCTCAGTCCCAGGTTGCCAAGTTGCTTTGCATAGGGCCTGCTCACTTTTTTAAAATAATACTGTGTGTGAGTGTACTTCTCATTGACTTGTTTTTAAATACAAATACAGATTTGGGCAGCTTCCGGTTTAGGGTCACTTGAGCAAGTGAGCTATCAATAACTGAAAGATCAGTTTAACACTTGAGAGGAAGACAGCTTTAAAAATTTTTTTTCCCCCCTTTCACTTTCATTATACTAGTTTTTGGGGGGTTTAGGGGTATCTTTCTTTGCTTTGGTTCCTGCTGCTGGCAGTCTTGTACTGGTATGGGAAGTGAAGCCTTCTTGTAATTCCAGTGAAGCAAAAGAAGAGAACGCGAGAATTAATTGCCTGTTCTCCTTAGCAGCGCTTAGGGCTGTTCATTCCCACACATCCCCTGCAGCTTGCCGTGCCTTCCATTGTCCTAACGCAACTAGCGGTGGGACTGGGCTGGAAGACAGACCTGGTGTGAGTAGCAAAAGAACCCTTGCTATGTTTGTTGTGGCTTTCTTGTGCTTTGTTCTGTTTTAAATCCTGACCGTGGCAGTAGTCTGGTTTGTCATACAGCAGTCTCAAGTGAGAATATTGTATTCCAGGATGTGGGAATGGAAGTAAAAGGCTGGATGGAAGAGAAAAGAGAATGGCAGCTTCTGGAACTCATTTATAGCTGAAGACAACACTTAGGTAATCAGACCGTAAGAAAGATTGTCTGTATACTACTTTATTTCTGTGGTCTACTGTCCTGGTTTCGGCTGGGACGGAGTTAATTTTCTTCTTAGTAGCTGGTACAGCACGTTTAGGATTTAGTGTGAGAAGAATGTTGATAACACACTGATGTTGTAGTTGTTGCTAAGTAGTGCTTATGCTAAGTTAAGGATTTTTCAGTTTCCTGTGCTCTGCCAGCAAGCAGGTGTACAAGAAGCTGAGAGGGAGCACAGGCAGGACAGCTGACCCAGACTAGCCAAAGGGATATTCCATACCATAGAACATCATGCTCGGTGTATAAACTGGCAGGGGGAGTTGGCTGGGAGGTGCGGATCGCTGCTCAGGCATCGGTCAGCAGGTGGTGAACAATTGCATTGTGCATCACTTGTCTTTTTCTTGGGATTTTTTTTTTTTTTTTAAATTTTGTTATATTCCTTTTCATTACTATTATTATTACTATTACTATTATTATTATTATATTTTATTGTTGTTGTTAGTATTACATTTATTTTACTTTAGTTATCGTTCTTAATCCATGAGTGTTAAACTTTTTTTTTTTTTCCTGATTCTCTTCCCCATCCCACTGGGTGGAGGGGAGTAAGCAAATGGCTGCGTGGCGCCTAGTTGCCAACTGGGCTTAAAGCACAACATTTACAAACCCTGAGGCCTTAAGTCTGATCTCAGTATTTTACTAATAATTTTTATATGTACTTCACATTTATTTGCTAGTTCTGCTAATGTGATAATGAAAGGCTTTCATGAAGTTAGTTCAGGCCTTCAATAGAAGGAGCCAATTATTCTACTCTGTGGCACAGTTTTCAGGAGTTTGTGAAATTAGAGGCTTAATTTGTCACTGTTAGCACGATGCGTCATTTCCCTCTCAAAGTATTGAGTGTATACAGATGCTTTATGACTGAAGCATTGCAGAGGCTGATGTCTGTTATTTGAGTTCATACATTTGGACCTACTTGGACAACCAAAAGTACACAAATAATACAAACAGCCTGGTTAAACATAAAACAACAGTCGTCTCCCAGGACCAGTAATAAAAAGCAAGAATCCTACTTCCCCATGTTCTGGCACTGGTTCATGAATACTTGCGTGACTGGCACACAGCGTGCGCTGTGTTTTGCTATCACCAGTGTGATTGGATCCGGTCTCTGAATCCCACAGGCTTACATACCCCTGGGTGTAGACTGTGATTAGTTTTGCTTTCTAGCAGAGGACTTTTCTGTTACACGTTAGGTTATGCTTGATCTTCTTCTGGAGTAGAATAACCTGGCCCCCAGGCCATGGAACCAAGATCTTGCTCCAGAGATCAACAATACGCAATGCGGGTGCTAAAGAACATGCTGAAGAAGGTGAGTGGCACACGCAAGGTCAAGTGCAGGGAGGCATTGTATCTTGCCAGCTGTCTGTGAAAAGTGACAGCTCCCAGTTTCTGTTTCCCAGTAAAACTCAATTAGTAGAAATTGGAAGAACCTCACCATCAATGGGATTATCAGCGTCTTGCTCTTGAAAAGGAGCAGATATGGGCTGCTGAGTTTCTGAACAGACTTGCATCTCTGTGAGCAGGCTTAGCCTCTGATTTCAAAAGTGGAAACACAGCCTGAGAGAACACCCTTACAAGGATTTTGGCCCAGGCTTAGCCAACCTGTTCTCTATGCTGGTTATTTTTAGTCCATCTCATGTACCCCCTCCCCTTATCTAGTAATGAGTTGAGGCTTTAATTTTCTAATTACCTTTAGCAAGAACCACTTGTCAGGAAAGCAAAGAATCATGGACTTCAGAAAATGAATTTCTTATTCACACGTCTTATGCAACAAGAGACTTACCCCTGGAAAACCACAGACTCCAGTTCCTTTCTGTCACTGCTTCTGGGAGTCTTGCATTTGTGTCAAGCAGTTTTTCCTGCCTTCTTGGCTCAGTGGGTGTATTTTTTGGCATTGTTCAACTTCTCTTGCTTACAAAAGAACCAGCCCTTTCAAAACGGGCTGATTCCCAAGTCTCTCTGTGTGCTGCAAATTGGGTGGTGTTTTCAGCTCCCAGCTCATGTCTTCATTTCCGGTATTCTCCTCCCAACCCCTCTACTTCTATGTAATTCAAAGTCCCTGCCACAATTAGTGGAAAATATGCTGTTGTACTGGAAAGAGTCCTTCTGCTCTGGTGTATCTTGTTTGCTCTTTGGCCACACCATCCACTTGGTGTCAGGCCTCCATAGCACGGGGAGATTTCTGATTGTGTTGGCAGAAGGCGGTGGTGGTCAGCGTAACGGTGGTAGCACTGTGGATCGTGAATTGAAGCTCTTTTCAAGATCATCGCTAATGAACAGGCAAAAAAGTGTATCACAAGGGCTATATAAGCACTGGGAGAGTTTCTGTGTATAGCAACATAATATTTGGAAGAAAATTTATTTTTGAAGCTTATAGGCTGAGGTCAAACCACAACAGCTTGAATTGTTTTTTTTCTTGGTTAACGGAAGTTTTTCCTCTTAAGGACTGAAAACATGTCTGAAAAGGTAAAACTTGAGCGTGAAAAGCATGCAGGGGTTTATTATGAGATCAGAAACACTTCCAAATAAGTCACAAGTGGAGTTAGTAAACTTACCTGCTGGAAATGACATCTTGGATCTCTCATGTCTTCTCTAGGGAGCTGTCAAACCTTTCACTGTAACTGTGGAGTGATTAAAAGTGGTTTCTGTCTAACAAAGATATGGTAACCTGTTCAGGAAACAAGCTGGTGAGCAGGTTTGAGGTTATATCCTTTGCTTGTCAGTATAACTATAGGAGTTAGGTCAAAGACTTGGTTTTTATGGTACCTGCCACAGTAAGATCTTTCTGTGGGGTCCTGCAGGAGACTTGGGTGATAGAAGTTTTACTTTGTACAGCCCTGAACAATGATGAAATGGCTGGGAGAGGGGTAGTTTGTGGGATGCTTTGAATGGAGTTTCTGTAGTAAGTCAAACCAGTCACTTTACCATGAATTTGGGATCATTGGAAATGCATTTATTTCAATAGATTGTTTAGGTGAATGGAACTAGAAATTGAAAAAACATGAAGTAGGTCAAAAAATGAACTTGACCTTTTAAAAGAAATGTTATGATTTGGGAGCTAATCTTGTTTGGAAAAAAAATGGGGCAGGAAAATGTGTTCTAAAGTGGCTCAAAATGGGCATTAGGCAGTTTTGTGTGTTTCAGTGATGATACCCCAGCTGTTCGCAGTTCATTGCTGATGCCTGGCAATGTTGAAGAACACTAAACTTCTTGCTTTGCTTGCTCTGCTGCTTTGATAAAGCAAGCAATGCGCTTCAAATGCAGCACTTGTGTGGGATTATACTGCATGTTTCAAATGAGGGATATCTTTTCCTAAATGTGCTTACTGGTTCACTTCAAGTTACCCTGCTTTTGAGGGTGCTCTTGGGAGACAGAGGCAGGGTGCTCAGAATTGACAAATGTTCCTGTCCAGCGACTGCCAGCATTTTTTTGACAGCCACTTTTTTATTTTTTTTTTCTTAGAGAACTTTCAAAAGGGAAGTGTGATCCAGCAAAATGAGATTTTTAATTAATTTATTTATTTTAAATCTGAGCTGCAGTTCCTCACTGACTTCTCTGGTGACAAAGCCAGTTTAAGAGGTGACAACCCTGCTTTCCGCTCCTTTCATGCTGCAAAAAAAGGTGCCAACACATTGGTTTCTTTGGCTGTGTTTTAGATCAGTATGGTGAAATGAGCTGAGTTTAAAAACAAAAAACTGGGTTTTATTTCTCCCACTTGGATCATGTCTGTGATCCATTTTAGAAATGATCTCATATGTATGCCTGAAGAAGAGGAGATGGTTAACGGTGGCCAAAGGAGAGGAGGCTAAGGATAACAATTTATTAGTCAGCTTTGCTTTTGCTTCACTGAAGTGAAGCTGTGCCTTGTGTAAACTTCAAAGGTAGAATTCTACCCGGATGAAAATCAATGGAAAAGGCTGTTCTGGTGCCAGAAGTTTTGCTACAAAACAGAAGGGTTAGAAGAAGAAGTTGCTTTTTTGGTAGGTGGTTTGGGGGGTTTTTTTTGGTAGTGTATTTTGAAGTTTATCTTGTCAAGTATTGAAGTGCTCCAAGCTACAGCCAGGAAAAAACAGCCAAGCATGCTTCATATCGCTCTTTTATCGTTTTTATTGACCTTGTATCGACCTTATCGCTCTCTACAACTACCTGAAAGGAGGTTGTAGAGAGATGGGGGTCAGTCTCTTTTCACAAGTAACAAGTGATAGGACAAGAAGAAATGGCCTCAGGTTGTGCCGGGGGAGGTTTAGATTGGATATTAGGAAAAATTTCTTCCCTGAAAGAGTTGTCAAGCACTGGAACAGGCTGCCCAGGGAAAGGGTTGAGTCACCATCTCTGGGGGTATTTGAAAGACATGTGGATGTGGCGCTGGGGGACATGGTTTAGTGTTGGGTTAATGGTTGGACTCAATGATCTTAAAGGTCTTTTTCTAACCTAAATGATTCTGTGAGTCTGTGATACTTCATTCCAGTTTTAAGATCTAAGTGTCGTCAGAAAAGTGGAAATGCTATAAGCTCATACACTTGCTCTTATACATTCTTTCTGATAATGTCTTTCTAATGGCTCTACTGGATTCCCTCCCTAGGCCGCATGACAAATTGTGTATACAATCTTCTGTCTTTCCATAACTAGGGTATCTTCCCAGCTGGAGAAATGTTACTGCTTTCAAACCCCTTTTGCTTGAATGGAACATCTGCAAATATTTTTAAGATAAGGTTACATGAAATCCCTTACTTTTCAAATGCTAAAGTTAAGAGTTGAGATACAAAATAGTACCAAATAGGGATATAAATATAAGTAGCACTGTTAATATATTGTCAACACTGCCTTTTTTTTTTTCTTTTTTTTTAGTTATTTAAGGTCTTCCAGTTGCATTTTTTAATACCTGTGAGATAAGTCACACAGTTTGATAGTGAAGTTAAGACTTGGTAATGCTTCTGAGGGGCATGGATATTATAGGAAAGGGTCTGGAAAAAGCCCGCTAGAGTACTCAAATCAAATGGAGCCTAAAATCTTCTGGCTTTTGTGCAAGAAATCAGAGGAGAAATGCCCTTAGTGAGTACCAGTGTTGTATCAGTGGAGTGTGGGCTACACTGCTCCAGAGGGGACCTCTGATCTATCTTATCTGCTGCTTGATGAAGCAAAGTGGGGGAATTTTCAGTCCTCATTTATTTATGGACAGGTCATCTTATCCCCCAAAAGGTGAATAGAGAAACAGTCTTTTCTGTATTATTCATTGCTAATATGAATTGTGACGTGCATGTGACACAGATGGAGTGTTCTTTGTTTCTCCTTCTAGTAACCGGCCTTTTGTCAAATGCCAGCTCTTACCTTCCTAGTGCTCAGGCAATGGCAGTCAGCACAAAAGTAATGCATATTTAACACTTCTTCTTAATCCATAGTCTTTGCCAGCCTTTTGGACACAATTTTATGTTAAATGCTTTGAATGCTCTGGGTGTGCACTTTGCAAAGTCTCATCTTGTGCTAGAACTCAATACCTTGTACATGAACTCACTATACAAATATCTACTGAATCCATTCTGTTCTGGAGCACGTGAACAGATAGGTGTACTTGTTCACTTCATGCCATTACTGTTAACTTCTGTGACTCTTTAGGGATTTCTGTTAAAAATCCAGTTTAAAAGGGAAAAAAAAAAAAAGGAGCAACCAAACCAGACAAGCCCCCTCATATACCTATCTGTCTTGGCTTTCTTTTCTGTCCTCTGGGATTTTTTTAATGTATGTCTCATAAGCCGGTTTATAGACTTCTGGAGAAGAAACTGCTTGATAAATACATACAGTTTGCTGCACATTGGTTGTCTAACCATTTAGCGCTACAGTAAAACAAAGAATGCAAATAACTGTTCTAGTGCTGAGAGTCCCCTGTTAATTTTTAGGTAAGCACTTATATCTTCCTTTTTATGCTTTTGTTTCTCCTATATATGTGTGTGAAGGTTGCATACAGATGAAATAAGAGACTGATTAACTGGCAGTGTAGAAAAATAAGTGAAACCAGCTACTCTGGCTGTTTAACAACCATTTGCATACTAAACTGAACAAAAAGGAGAGGTGCTTTTTAGTCTGTTCCAGTCACAGCAGCCTAATGAATTGTCCATAGCTATGTAAGTTGGTAAACATAATTTGTGCTTGAGTTTTTTTAAAAAGTTTATTGTATTCCCTTTAAAGATAATCTGTTGGTGCTTTGGTACAAAAGGAGGATTTATGTTTTCACTGTATCATTAAACAATTTGAGGTTGTGCCATTGTGGGTTTTTTTAACCTATTTGGATAATATTCCTTTCTGGCATTTCATTATACAGATGATATTTGAGGTGAGAGAGAGAAAGTGTTAAAATTGTGTACAAGAAGAGCATTTAAGAAACCCCATTCATTCCTTTAATTAACATTTAGCTGCCTGTGTTCTCTCCATATGCAATCAAGGCAACATTTGAGAAAATACTGTGTTCAAATATGCCATTTCATACAGGAAAAACAAAGAGAGTTTGCCAGGGCAAAGGGCAAGGTCATCAATTTGTGTTCACTGAATGTGACACATATTGCATAAAGAGGATTTGATCAAACATTTTTAATGTACTTTGTTCAAGAGGTTGAAAGGAATACTGCTGTAATTGTCTACACTGTATTGGCATAAGAAAGACAGATGGCTACTGGAGAACTCTTCACAGGTTTTCCCTTCAAATGATTGCAAATATGTGATAAGTGAAATCCTGTTTTCAGATGGGATTGCATTGATGTCAGTAGGACAAATGCATATACATCCGTATATAGAATTTCCCCTAATCCAGATGCACTAACATAGAAGTAATTGATACTGTAATTCACGTACTGTTTGGGGTTTTTTTTGTTTGTTTTTTTCTTTAAACAAGTTATTACTGTCCTTAATTTTGAGACTGAGCACGTCCCAAGATGGGGATAAACAAATAAAATATACAATTGACTGTGTTCTGTGTATTTCTTTGACCACGGATGGTCATGCAGTTTCAAGAAAGTAATGCACTTTTTATCATGTCTGATTAACAATGCCATTTTTGAGAATTATGGCGGTTCATATTTTTTGCCTTGTATATGCCTATTAACTGGGTAGTTAACTTTTCAGGTGGATTCAGCAATGGAACAAGATTTTATGTTTATATTGATGAATTTTATTTTTCTAAGTTTTCCACACTTCTTTACGTCAGTGAATGCATTTGCATTTACTGTGCATGTATCCTGGTCATCTGAGATTCTGTAGTATTTTGCTGTGCCTGAAAACCTTTCCCTGTTGAACACCTTATTATTCTGTTGGGTATCAGATTTTCTTCAACAATTTATTTTTATCTGTCCTCTTTGTCCAAAAGAATAAATATCATGTTGGAGGCAAATCTGATACATTTTGCTAGCAGATCTGTGATACTGAAGTGCATAATTTGGCAAGAGCTTGGGGCTATTCTCCTAGCTGTTGGACATTTTACATCCCTCAGCCACCAGCGGTACATCTTGATTCATTAGAAAACAGTGAATGGGTAGGCTTTGTTTTCTGTGTAGCCTGGAAATGTTCATTTGGAAAGAGAGCAGTGTCCCTTACAGTGTCTTAGCTGTCTGTGTGAGAAGCTGATGCACTCTGCTGAGGCAGCGGATCGGCAGAAAGATTCTAATTGCTAACAGAGATGACACTTCTCAAATAATACGCAGACTGACCGAGCTGTCTTGGAGGTTGTAGCTGCAGGTCTGTTCACCAAGACTTGTACTGTGGAGGTATTTATTTCTAGATTCTGTGCCTGAGTTACTCAGAAGATAACTTCAGTGGAAAGGGAGTTTTTGTGCCGCTTCAGCCTTTTAGCCTGTTTTTTGAACTCACTGTTCTTTCATAGCTCTATCTGCAGATTATTAAGCAGCTTTCTGATGAATCCATTATTCTTCAAAGACTTAATTAAATTGTGCAGTGTAATTAATCTGTCTTCCTAATTTCTAAAATTCTCCTAGTGTGTAGGTAATAAAACAACAGAGAGATTCAGTGGCTGTATTACGAGTCTGTGTGGAAACAAAGAATATGTTCTTTTGATGAAAATAAGTTTATACATGGATGGCTGAGACTGTATTGCAGCAAACATGAAATCTGCCATACTGGGACTGGCCACATATTCTTTATCAGCAGCCAAGAGCAGATATTTAAGGAACACTGTATTTAAAGTTCAGGGAATTCATATATGACACCTTCCCCTAAAGTTCTCACACTCTCCAGCTCTGTATTTCCTGAGCTAGTTATAATTTCTGCGTATGTAATAAATTTCAACAGATTTATCTTCTGTGAACTTGTCCTATTTTCTCTTCAACCCGCATACATGCATCTAGTTGTAAAAGATAAATGGTTTTAAGGAAAGAGTTGTCTGGGGTGAGTGTTCTTCTGTTAGGTTTATAACCAGAAGGTGCTGCCATTTCTCCATGTGTTCACTGTGCTTACTAGCTACTACTTTGAGTATTTTATTGAAATAGTAGGGCGTGGGTATCTCAGTGGCTTACACCAAATGGAAAACAGATAGCTCTTTGAAGGCAAGTCTTCAAAAATAAAAAATACTACCTGCAGGAGTAACCCACAGCTTTAATACCTGGTTTGAGATGGGCACTAGAATAACTTGCATTTATTTGCTGCTTGGTTAGAACTGTCATTCACGGAGGAGATCATTCTCTTCAGGAGACTGGTCCAAAGTTTTGCTTTTGGGATAAGGAACTGACTGGAACTGTTTGGGCAAGGGCTTATATATGTAACCTGTCCTTCCTCTGCTTTTTCCCTTTGTTGCTTTGAATATATCCCTTCTGATAATTTCAGCTGTATATCTTGATTTTGCAAACAAAACTTCTGTGCAAAACAGTATCTTTCAGTAGTCAAAAGCATGTAATTTCAATTATACCTTCCAAAAAAAAAAAGTGACAAGATGCCTGTGCACTGTTTGACAGTTTTATCTCATAAGGTTAAAAATATGGGGGGAGGTTATTTTGGGTTTTTAATGTAGCTATTGATAGAAGAGAGGAATACAAATGTAACAAAGAATAACTAAACAGGCTCTTTGAATGTCACTTCACCACAAACGTCAAAGAAAAATGCACTGCCACCTGTTGAGATGGTATGGAAGGTTAGCAAGTGTGCATTGTTCTCTACTAAGTTATTTTGCTCTTTTAAATCAAAGTTAACTAGTTCAGAGAGTTTTATTTCAATAGGTGGATCCTCTTTTAATTGCATTACTTCTGACATTCTTCTTACTGTTACTGGGATGGGCGATGCCTTTCAGTTTCATGCTCAGTCTTTCTGGGGCACTATAAGGAAGACAAGATAACAGTTTTGGGGCTTTTGGTTGTTTTTTGTTTTGTTTTGTTTTTCATCTAGCAGTCACTAAAAAAGTAAGAAATAATTAAGCACAGTGCTTATTAAAAATCATTGCTGATCCTTTCAGTGTACACTCACTATTTTCAGCACGTACGTGCTAACAGGACTCACATAAATATCTTGTGTGATCTGTAGAAGGGAAAAAGAGGATGACTTACATGAAATACCTCATGCCAGCATGAAGTTTCTTTAGTCTACGCATTCTTTAGTTCAAATACAACTGTTCTTATTATTTCCCTTGTTGTATTGTCAGCTCAATTTTCATAACATTATGTTAGCGCTTGAAAGCCTGAATGCAAACATATGATACAGTACTACACTGAGGAAGGAAGCTTTTCAGTTGTTTGCTGCGGTTGGTTGGCTCCAGTTACGTGTTACAAACTTGTATGTAATTCTGAGATACTTGCAGGTTAAGGGAAGAGTGTCGCTGATAGGCAGTCCCAGGTTCAGGAAATATGGGCAAACCCCATAGTATGGTATTAGTACAGAATTTTGGTCCAGAAGAGTAGGTAACCAGCATGTATGCAGTCAGGTTAAGAAGTGGGATGAAGGGGTGCCCAAGCATCGCAGTAGAGCTGTAGCTTCAAGAGCCCAAGGTTCAGCATAGAGGGAGTCTTGTTTTCTGAAGACTGGGCAGGACAAAGACTCCCACTTCTTGCTGACTCACTCCGGTGTCCGAACACATAGGCCAGAGGTACTTTGTGTTCCACTTTCTGTATCTGCAGGCAGGGGCCTGTGACAGCTGAGTTATTCTCAGCTTGTACAGGTCAAACATAAATGAAAGTGAACTCTGCACGTAAAACGCTTCTGTTTCTTTCCCTTTTCGTTCCTCTGAACAAGGCAAGGTTGCGTCAGTTTGCCTACCTATACTTTCACCATCCTTGTGAAATGGAAAGTGTTTGCAAAGCGCATTGTGATAAAGATAAAATGCCTTCTCTTTTCCTTCCTGCACCTGAAGTCCAGCTAGGTAAATCTCTAATGCAAACGTGGGCTGCAGAAGCTGAGGAACAGCAGCTTCTCCTAAGCAGAATGTGGAGATAAGCTGGTAAGCTAAATGAACTTGAACTTCCTGTGGCCACACTTGACAGCACAGAAGAGAAAGCCAAGTTTGGCTTGAAGCAAACAAAGAGAATACAGCTTCTGCTTGGAAATTTAAAAGACTTAATACATGAAAGGGTATGGAAAGTGAAAACCTTAAATTATGTTGTTATTCAGGATACATTAATAGGATAATGAAAAGAAAGTTTAATTACGGGTATTTATACTGTGTCTGCAAAGCCTACCATTGTTTTCTTCCTTAGCCCTGTATAATTTTAAGGTAGTAACACAGCAAGTTGAATCCCGATTTAACCTTATATGCCTAACTGTTCAGCTTAGTGGTTTCCCTATAGAAACAGAAACTGACACTGCCTTGCTTGAATTTTCTTCAATCAATATGAGTGTGGTGCAATACAGATTATACAGTAGAATAGTATTAAAGCTTATCTATTGATACAGATGGCTAGAGAAACAGGTTTTTATCTAAGAGCTTTCAAAGTATTCTTTACAAGTGAAATGGGACCCCACAGAATGAATTGTGTATTTTGTTACTTTTTTAAATGCAGACATTCTTTTCAGCTGGTTTTAGCAGTGTAGAATTCCTCCATATAAAAGTTTGTAAATGACTATTACTGTACATCTAAAATGTAGCTATATAAAAATATTTATGCATATATTTCTGTAACTTTTAGAACAAACCCTCTGAGGTTATGCATTGTGTGAGTGCAAGTCTACAGCAGCAAAACTGTTAATTTGCCTGACTAGAAATATTAACCATACTATATCAAATAACTGCCAGGAACAATTCCCCACCATTCCCTGTGACTTCATTTTAATTGATTTTTTTAAACTTCCAGCTTCTGAGATTTCGTTTACTCTGACAGAATGTTTATTAAATGTGTAAAAAGAAAATTGTTTTGTAAATTGTTTCTGAGAGTGTTTTTATCTTCCATAAACTGGTGGCTTGTTTAACATTTTCCATCTACCTTTGTTTTCCACCCCTGTGCTCTGCCTCATTTGTTTCCTTATTGGATTTGGTGATTAAATACTGATCAGCTGCTGGTCTGATCAGCTGTGCATATTGCTTTCTTTTAAACATTGTTCATATACACCCTGAGGACAGGGTTACATACACAGTTATAAACAGAACAAGGGTGTGTTTAGTGGTACCATTTGATCTGTTTTACAGATGATGGTGAGCCCAACAATGAACATTTGTAAAACCGGTAATTGAAACAGACCTCTGTGTTACAGCAGAAATAAATGACACACAACAGTCCAAAAGGGCTGTCGGTTGGTTGCTTTACATTGCAGAGCTGTAGTTTGTGTTCAGGCCTCTGATGCTAAACAGAATACTGGTAATGCTTTTATGAGGATTTTTTTCTGTTTTGTTCTCTTTTATTTTTCTTTAAGATACTGTATATTCAATCATAATACTGTACAGTCTGTCGTGTTTCACTGTGAAGATTCATGAAGGAACATTGAATTTACATACAAATCTAAATGATTATTTTCTCTTTCAAAAGCAGAGAACTTGTGCAAGTGTACTACTACTGTTAAGTACTACCTCTGAATGATTTGAACAAATCAGGATAGTAAAGGAAATCCTCTCAGGATTTAGGCTGTACTTCAATTGGAATACCAGTCTGTTTGCTGGGAGATATCGTAATACTTTATTTCTGCTTGAAGCAATTATTTCTGAGTAGCCAAATCCTATGAAATCACTGGAAGTTTAACAGGAACAAGAGACATCTTAAAAACTGGTATTGTGTACAGTCTCAGTCGTGGAAACCATGGTGAATTCATAACTTTTGGTAGACTGGTAAAGTTGGTGACAGGGCTAATTTCAGCACTCCATGATTCTCATCCAATCCTACTCTAAATCCATTGGAATTAGTGTATTTACAGTGGTGTAAAGCTGGAACATCACAACAGTGAAACGTACATCTTCATTTGTTTGTCTATAGCTATATGTGAATGGTGCCTGCTGACTCCAGTGAGAGCCCTGAATAGTAATTCCAGGGCTGGATTTGTCTTTTAATCGTTTACCTCTATTTCTGAAGTACATTCAAAATTAACTGAACAGTTAAATAATTCTGTAAAGTGTTGGTTCTTCCAGGGATAATTTAAATCTCTTTGTTGTTGGCTTGGGGACAGTAATGCTGGTCTGATAACAGTAAGTTCTTTTGCTGTCAAGATTTCAAGTATACTTCTTGATACACTGAGACTTTTTGCAGATATTTACAGCATGTGAGACAGTGAATATTAGTTCAGTAATACAGTTGTCATTTTAAGTATGCATTGGTAGCTTTCTGTATGCTCTGCAAAGTCACAGCAGGTAAAACTTTGAAAAGTACCTAATTTGATTTCAGTGGGAGTTTCACTCCTTCACTCCTAAGCCCCTTACTCTCTCTCTTTTGAAAATGCTTTTAGGCAGCTTTGTTTGTCCTTAGTGAACTAAGTAGCTTCAAAAAATCCAGTTGGTGGAGTTTCGCACCTAGGCCACTTGATCCTTGATAATCTGAGGAGCTAGGTGTGGTCATGTTGAATATTATTTCACTTCATTTTGAAGTGCTTGGATCTGTGTTCAAAGGCATTCCCTGGCTCTTGCTTCCAACTGCTGATGAATTTTTTTTTTTATTGGTTCTGTAATGTAAAAACAAGTTCCAGAACACGATATCCATCCTTTGATAAATGACCTGATGAGACAAGTGCTCATCACTATGTAGAAAGTAAACACAGAGGTGGTGTTCTCAGTCAAGATGGTAGCAGCTGTGGGCACGCAGAATAGAGGAATATTAGGCACCTCTGTCATTTTACTGACGTTATTTGACAGCTACAGACTTGCTCACACTTGAGAGAGATTATGAGATTTAATGGAATACAACTTCAGATTCAGGAAACTCAATTCTACTCTGGTAGCACTGTAGGCACTTGAGCAGTTATGACTCTACCCTTTCATCATCTTTGGTAATTTTTTATTCTTTCTCTTATTTTTTTCTTTAGACTTTGCTCATGCTGTGATGTTTAGAAAATGCATAAATGCTAGGCAATTAGGCCATATTTGTCTGAAGATCTATGCATGGATGTACATTGCAAAATGCTACCCGGGGTGCAGCTGAACACAAAACCCCCTAGCCAAGCCTGTACCTAGGTCTCGCAGAACCAGGGCTTCTGCGCGCCCTGTATGTGTTACCCTAGCTAGGCTCATCTTGCCTACTGTCCTAGCTGGCTGTTTGTTCTGACCCAGGTAAAACAGGTGGATACAAACCAGGACTGAAAACTTCATAAGTACAACTTTACAGTTAGATGCGATGATCTTGAAGATCTTAAAGGTCTTTTCCAGCCTGAATGATTCTATGGTAATAGGGGTCTTCTGTATACTGTGGGGAGAAGCATTTACACCATCTAACTTCAGTGCCCAAGTTAAATTTTTGATGGAGTTTAAATACAAAGCCCTCCTAACCTGTATGTTTAAGTTATATGTCTTAATGTTAAGGGGTCAAATATCCTTTGCCGCCAACACACTGTGTTCAATACAGTAGGTTCTATCATAAAATAAATTGATAATAATTTATCTTGCACATACATTATTAGATTTGTAGAAATAGGCTCAAATTAATTGGTATTTTTTTCTATACTTTGAGCAGCTTTTCAGATTTTTCTGCATTCTTAATTTCTCGGCACAGTTGTGTTTCATAGTTATTTCCTGAAAATTATTTCCCTCTTTTACTTTGACCAGAAAAAATATTAGCCATAGTAACTACAATAAACACGTTTGTATAGCGAATGGTAAAACTTCTGTCGAATAGGGTTTGCGTCATTAGCTGTCAGGGCTGCAGAAGATGAGTAGTTAACTGAGTAAGTAATGTGTAACATTATCATTGATGGAACATTTCTTACTATTAAGCCTTCAAACTCTTATTCAGCTGTCAACACATGGGCACTTTCTGGAGCCAAATTCTCTCATGCTGTGCACTGCCTGCAGCTCGCCTGAAGCTCAACTTTGACTAAAAGTGTTGATTTCGCTTCTTTTAGCCTTGTTCTCATTTAGCGTTAAAACCTGCTTAGAGTCTGCCTTTTATTCTGTAAAGTACACATGCATGTGTCATCCCTCGCACACTTCTGATGTGAAGTTAAGGCGCTCAAAAGATATGCTAGTAATCTTAATGAATAATTGATTAGAAAGGAGTCTGGCAGTGTTAATTGTGAGGTGCAGCTGAGTGAATGCCAAAACAAAAGCTCTTCTAAATGTTTCCGAAAACCTTGTAAAGTCTTTAGCATTAAGCAACAGGGTCAGTGCACTGAAGTGGAATTTAAAGGGGTTCTTGAATGTAATGGATTTTGACTTCCCTTTGTCATGTGCCTCAGTGCATCATTGATTGAGCACTCATTTGTTAAATCAGCTGTATTTTTTGCCATTTTGTCAGAGCATAGACACTTACTGCAGCCTTTTTCCCTTTAAACACGAGTTTCTTGTCTTAATAAATCACAGGTGTAAATTAGTTTTTATCTAAGGTGAACACTTTTTCAAGCAGAGAGGCATGTGAAGATGGTTATGAGGAAACACATTGTGAGCTTTTATTTTCTTAACTACTAGAAGAAAAGGGAGAGATCAGGGATACATTTTAGCTGAAACATCGATAATTCATGTCTTTAAATTCAGCTCCCAGCAAAATGCTCAGAAATGATTTTATTTGGAAAGCTCTAAATGGTGTGCATTGAAAGAGTAGTTCAAGGTAACCGGTGTTCAGTCAGTTCTTTAAGAAATGAGCAAAGGAAACCTGAGGGTTAAGGCACAAGCAGCATACTGTACGTTTGCAGCGATGAGATTTGCTCTCTGATTAGTGGAAAGGCTAATTACCTGGAGTATGCAGGAGCACTGTAGGTGCCGTGCATACCTGATTAGAGTTCTGACGGCAGGGCAGAAGAAAGAAGACCTTGAGAATGTGCCAAAAATATCCCTTTATGTAAGCAGATGCTATTACCCTTGGAAAAGAATAGTCAGTTATCCACAATGGTTATTGCTGCTAGTGATAAGTATTCTACGGATGGGCCATAAACTTCTGAGAAATGTACATGTACGGTATTTAATACAGCAGTTACTTGTCAAGTCTGGAAATGTTCATCTTGATGCTCTGTGCTGGATAAATGACCAAATCCAATTTATTTGCCAATTGTCATTGCAGCTCAGGGTCTGAGCGAGTAGTCAGTAGTTGTGAGGGACTGAAGACAAGCCAAGGTTTGAAGTTTTTTCAATGTTGATACCAGTAATTAAGTTAGAAGGTGTTTCTTGGTTTCATCATTAAGTAAGAGTTCTTCAAAAAAACATATCTATGACAAAAAAAATGCAGAGAGTTTCAGTGTCCTGCTGGGTGTAGGCTTAAATGTTAGGTATGCCTGGCAGTCAGCTCTTTGGAGGATTATACTTTTAATCTTTTTGGAAAAGATTTGAGGAGGGGGAAGAAAGAAAGAAGGAAAGAAAGAAAAGAAAGGAACAGAAAGGGAAGAGCCTCGAGAAGACTGGGGAAGAGAAAAGCCAGTCATGTTGACAGAAGAATTTAAGGCTTCTCAGTAGCATCGACTTTAGCACTGTAACTGCCTAGATACAATTAGAGTGAAGAAGGATGGAGAAAGAATCTTCAGCTCTGACACCACCTCTTTTTTTGAAACAAACCTTTCTGCAAGGTGCAGAATGCCTTCTTTTTCTGGGAGGCGCTGTAAATGCTCAGCACCTTCAGGCTTGGGTCCATAATGAGCAGCAATGTAAGTTTACCACAGAGTTGCTGGAGAGTTCAGTGCATTTTCTTGTATCATGGTGGGTCACGATAAGAAATCTAATTGTGACCGTGACTTGATAAATACATTTTGTTTTGCTGGCAAGTACGCTGCAGCGACACCTGCTAACATTGCAAAGGCTCTCCCGTCCCCCCCCCAGCAGAGCCCCTTGTTCCTAGAGCCGCTCTACAGGTAGCTTGCAACTTAAGCAGCTGTTTTCACTTTTGCTACTGTCAGGCGCTTGGGGACAGTTTCCTTTCTTCTCTCTCTGGCTCCCTAGGCTCTATCAAAAGTGTGAATCTGAAACCAAACAAAATAAAGCTTCAGTCCACATCTTTGCTCAGCCTTTACGTGTACATTTTCCTGTTGTGAGTTCTTTCAAACTGCAGCTATCAGAAAGAATAAAATAGTGCATCACCTAGTAGAGTACTGAAGTGATCATCCAAGCAATTTTCTTCTCCCTGAAGCCAGACAAGACAGCCAAAGCTTTTTATTACTGACTGACTGAACTTCCTGCGTCTGTCTGTCTGGGTTGCTAGGCCACCTCGTTGTCGTGATTTGTGATGTTCGAGGCTTTTCATTGTAGGCAAATCAGAAATGCCGGTTTAAATGTATTTACATTTTAAAACCTCTTAGATAAGATATATAAAAAATAACCAGGTTTATATATTATTTGTGTGTGTGTGTGTGTGTGTGTAAAGTTCTAGTAGGCATCTGGCAAACTGATCCTGGAACTCTTTACTTCATGTACCTTCTCAGTAAAACAGTGTGGTTAAAAAAACCCTTTTAAAGTCTTTAGATAGCTTGCAGCTCATTTACAGCACCAATATTGGGAACGACCATCCCAAGTTATTGTTACTTTTAGCCTACAGGATGGTTATTTCTGCTCTGTGTATGAGCTAGGCTGATGTGTCTGATCCAGAAATGAAAGGGATGATGGTATTGTTGCCTTTTAATAATAGGGCCTTGATGTGCCTACTGTAGTGTTATGCCAACCTGCATTATGTGCATTTGCATTGCCTGTAATTGCTTTATAGGTAAAAGAAACAGTTGTGTGTAATTGTAAATAACCAAAGCAGTTATTTTTTACTCTATTGCCTGTGTGAGCAAAACTTCAGGAAAAAAAATAGGAAATTGAGTCTTTTTCACATGGAAATTACACTTAGAACAAAAAGAGCTGATAATGAACTGGTAGTGAGTAAACTGGTGGGTAAGGATCCCCTCTCTCTTGAAACATACTTTTCATACCTAGGCAGCCAGGAGCTGTTTTACTTCGCATTTGCAAGGTATCATTTGCAGAATGCGAGCAGGATCTGTATTTAACACCATGCTGAAGCTATTTAACCCTTCCATGTTATGGGTATTAAAACTGCCCTGTAACAGCTAACTATTAGTTATTAACAGCTAATACTGAGTTGGATGACCTGTTGGTTTTTGTAATTTTCAAAATGGTTACAGCTGGTAGATTGCAATGATGTGTAACACTAATTATTAGGTTGCATATCTTGATTTTGTTAGATCAATGAGGCAAACTGCATCTTAGAACTACTTTGAAAATCAGGCCAGTTGTTAATCTTAGGATGGTTTGAATCTTGCCGTTCTCTCCTCAATTCTCATGTTCAGGATAGAGATAGCAGGTGATTTACTTATTGTACCATTTCTCCACAGAAGTCCTGTCTGCCACCCGCCAGGTGACGCAGTTTATCAGAAGTGTTTGGCATACAAAAATAGACACAAGCAAATCTCTTGTTGATTAGAAAATCCTAGAAATCCTCAGTAAAAATTAAGGGCCTTAGAGATATGTTTTGTCCCTTCAGCTAATGAGGTTCTGTGAATGTGTGTGGCATGTCATTTAGCTGAGTAATTACAAGGGATTTCACTTTTAAAAGGAACGTATTCTACTTGTAGAATGAGAATTATTCTGGATACAGAGGACTGGGGCCTTTGAAAATTTAAGTACAGAAATGGTCTAATCACATACTGTGAACTACCAGCCTTGCAGTGGTTCTTTGGGAAGAGCTTGAGCAAAGCTGGAGGAGTCGGAAAGGAGCTACCTAAGGAGCTGGGATTCCCTGAGGACAGAGTAGACTGAAGACTCTTGCCCTGAAAACGGGAAGGTAGAAATCTTGGATAACATCTTTTAGTTGTTCCCTTGTTTCACCTCCTGTAAAACAGGAAGCATCTTCCAAGTTAATACTGTCTTGCCATTTGAGCTCTTGGGAGCTCAAATCAAAAAAACCCCAACCTTTCTTGTGGGGGCTGTGAGGGAAATATTTTCTCTTCATTTGGTTCCAGTCTCACATGCCAGCTCCCTTTCCTGCCTAGGCAGTCTCTGCTAGACTAGGACTGTTTTGTTTTCAGAAACAATTTTCCCCCTCTGGAAATATTCTGTTATGTTACTGAATCAAAGATCCACATTTCAGGGCAGATGATTTAAATGCAAAACCAGTATTCGTATCAGACAGGGGAAAAAGCAGGCTCCTTCTGACGGCAAGTTTGAGCAGCATAACCTGTACAGGAAATTGAAGTACAAAGCCAAGTTTTGTTTGCTGCCCCCCGCCTTTTCTTTCTTTTCTCTCTCTCTCTCTTTTTTTTTTTTTTTTTTTAAACAGTTCTTTAGGCTGCCTCTGCCTGGGTTTTTACCTTTCTGCAACTTACCTGCTCCAGTACGCCCAGAGCGTGCTGACGTTACCATTCCCAGGTAAAACACGACGTGCCATCTTTGTCAGAGGACGCGCCACAAAAAGCTCGCTGCAGTGGACATGGGCTTGGGTGCTTGTTGGCGTGCTCAAGCTCTCGGCAGCGCCCAGTCTCTCGCTGTCCTCAGGTGGTGTGGGCAACGCTGGGCAGCCTGAGAGCCTTCCTAGGCTGCACTCCTGTCTCCTTGCAAGGGCAGGTGGTAGTTGTGCGCCAAGCAGTATGGACTTGTGGAGGTGAATTTTCCTCGGACGTGCCAGCTCAAAATCAGGGTAGATGGAGCTCTTTTGATGTGACAGCGCTGTAGATACAACTGGTTTCCTGCATGCTTCAAAGCGATTGTCAGTTTCTTTAGCAGGTGGAATGAGCGATTTAGGATGCTGTGCTGAGGGACAGGCTGCTACAAGCAATACGTTGGCCTAGTAGGTCATCTGTGACTTGAGTGATAGCATGCAATCGAAATGCACCATTCTTTTGTCTTGAATGTGAGATCTGCATCTGTAACTAGTGAATAATATATAAAAAAAATGGACATCTTTGAAACAGATGTTTAAAAAAAAAATTGCAATATATTCCAAGACACGTATGGCATTCATAGCAAGAACAGAGGTTTTGGCCTGTTCTGCTACATATGAACAAACCCCTGCATTTTCTTGTTGCAAATGTGCATACCGAGCACATTAAAATGTGTATTAAGCGGATTGTCTGCTCCGCGGGGATCTCCAAAACAATGCAGAAGTTTCATGCTCTCGACCCTGTGTTTGGACAGTAGGCTAGAAAAGGGGTGGCTGAGCACTTGCAAAACCAAAAAAATATCAGTACGAGAAAAGAAAGTTTTTACTGTCCGTATAGAATTGGTGAAGTGAATAATAATCAGTCTAGTCATGCTGAAGTATATTTGGAGTATAGAATTGAGAAACAACTTTTCTGCTATAAAATAATTTGGTAACTTTAAGCAAAATAAAGTTTCTTTTGTAAGTAAATGACCTTAATTTAATCAGTTAATTTAAACAGAATCACATTTCTGTGGTTTGGGTTTTTTTTAACCTTAGTGTGCTGTAGTGTGTACTTGTAATTTTTGAGGCAGTTACTTTATTATCTGCCACAGAAAGGTGGTTTATGGTCCTTTTTCCTTATTCACAGTCGTTAATAACATATTCAACCCATGAACGTTCAGCGATTTATGCACAGTTCAGTTCAGCTGGATACTATAATATCCCATTCTAACCATTAAAAACAGTTATCACAAGATAACATTAGGTCAGAACACAGAGTAAGCTGTTTTAAATCTTATTACTGATTGCTGCTTTGTGAAGACTTTCCTCAGTTGTGTTTAAACCATGTACTTTTATTTGCTGGTGGTTTCTAGACATGATGGCTTGGCAACGTAGTTTGAATTGAGATGTCTTGCTTTTGATGCCCAGTTGAAAGCAGGCGCTTATATAGTATCAGTTCTTGTACAAATTATCTAGTTCCAGGCTTTTTGAAGACAAGGCTGCACCTTCAGTTACGTCTTCCAAAGTGGAGAATATTTACTCATCTACTAAGAAGTTACTATGGAAGTTGATGTATTTATTAATTAGTTTTCTTAATGCAGGACTTATTCTGGAATTTATGCAGATGTAGAAAGCGAGAAAGATTTGGGTTTACAATCAGTTTAGTTTGTGTGTGTCCTGTAGACATTTTGTAGTCTGCCACCCGCCCTCCCCGGGGGGTGGATTGGTAGTATACCAGCTGGTGTGTTCTGTTTGTAAAATGTGAGATAATCACTCCTGTAAGACTACAGTCCTAATGTCTGTAGAAATGTATTTGGGAACACTGAAAAGAAAGAATAGATACAAGAACCACCTCTTTTTTTTTTTTTTTAACGTTGTCTAACTAATTTATTAGGATCTGCATATTTTTTAATAATGCCATTGCTTTCATTGACTATGTGTGTATGTATTTGCATGCATTAAGTTTCTTCTTTAAGAACATTTTATTTGAGACTGAACTTGCTGGATTCCTAGGAAAACAAAACCATTTTTTTCCTCTCTCTATTTAAACCGTGATATTGGACTCCTCATGAGTTTGTATTCATTATCTTAAAATAGAAACAACCTCCCCTCCCTGTGCTCAGAATCAACATTATTGTTGAATTCCCAGGCCTAGGAGAATACTGGTTGCATTGCAAACAAATAATTTTCCATTCTGCATGGTGGAAGAAACTGTTAATTAGTATGAAGAGGGTTAATCATATTACCCCTTTTTAAATACCCCTTTGTTTTGTCTGTCCTGTGTTTGCAAAAGAAGACACAATCAAATGGTAAACCTGTGTTTTTGTTCCTTTTCAAAAATCCCTGACAAGCCCGTGACACAGGCTACTGCTGTAGCTGTACATTTCTATTCATTATTGATGACTTGGGGCCAGGCAGGCAGCACAGAACACAAGCAATATAGATTACCATACTGGGGGCTGGGTTTTGCGGGGTTTGCGTATATGTGTGCACACACACGTATGCATGTGTGCATTTTGGTTGGGTTTGGCCTTTGAAATACTCAATTCTGAGAGAAACCATATCTGGGAATAACAGTGGAAACAGATTGAATGAGCTTTGTGATTCATTTTAGTAAAGCGATTCAGGGCACTTAGACTAAAGGAAAAAAAGAATGTTTGAGTGAGCTCACTCTCAAACTAATTATTAATAGTTTAACTTTCCAGCAGACTTGGAAATGATCCTGAAGGGCCTGAGCATCATTTACCCTGGGGGATTTGGAGGGCATTTCTCACCTTACAGAGGGCTGATGAGAGGTTTTCTTGACAAAAACATCAGCTTTCTGATTTATCTGTAACAACAATTATAGATGAATTATGCTGTTGGTTTGATTTGGCGGGGGGAATGGTATCTCATTTCATGGATACCACAGACCTAACCCACAGTTTGGGTGAGCGTGAGAATTATGCCGCCACTTTGGTGATATGTTTTAAGTGGTATTTCTGAATAGTAGGTCACCAAGAGACCTTTGCAATGCTAAGGAGGTGTTTTACTACTACTGATTTGTAATTAATCCTTATAGGTTTTTATTGGTATAATGCTCCTGCCCATTATATAAAGTTTTTATTTTCTTCTGTGTGTCAAAGAGGGGTTGTACAGTGTTTCATACTTGCACTGTTTGAGGTTCTTGGCTAGAAGAAAAATGAGGGAGAGAGCGGTTTATTTAAACATAGTATTTATGTTAACAAAATGAAATGTGCTTTGGTTCATATATGATGGTATTTTTATACAGAAACTGTACTACTGAAATATTTTCAGTTACAAGGAAGGCTATAGAAAGAAATAAGTAGAATCAATTTTGCTAACTGCTTACAAATGCTCATCTCTGTAGTGTTTGTCATAGCTTTTCTCTTAGTTTTCTGTACTTTTTCCCCTTACGCTTCTGTTTTCTTCACGCAACTGATTATCATGGCAGGAGAAGTTAATTCACAGTTTAGTTAATTCAAAGCTTGTTGTGTTGAAGTATTTTTTAAACATTTAATGGAATAAAATACTGAGTGCTAGAGGATGATTAGGTCCAGCTCACAAGGAAGGACAGAAGAGGCTTGTAGAGACCTTGCTCTGTTGGACCTCTGACTTTGGACATCACTGTTTCAATTCTGTTTTACTTGTAGAACCCTTTAAAGACTGGTGTCAAGCATAAAAACTGCTTTCTCTTGTTTTGGGAAGGAGACGCAAGACACCATTCCAATGGGAGCGGGGCACTTAGCTATTCCAAAAAGCAGTGTCAGTCAAAGCAGAATGTTTGCTTAGTGTATTCCATTTCTGTGGTTCTAGTTTCTCTTGTTGTGACTCAGTACTCTTTTAATGCGTTTCAAAATATGGAACCAACTATATGGCTAATTTAACAGTACAACTTCTGTTTTCGAAGGAGGTTCTTTTCCCTGGAAGGTCCCACAGCACCATCTAGTGTGCCCATCCTTTCATATTGCCAAATGGTTTTCTGAGAGCAGGGGTGCGGAGGCTGGCACGTTTTGCCAGTAATTAAAATTAGGATTTGCTGGTTACTTAACACAAATCCAAATCCAGGAGAAATTTCGATCCTTTGTAACTTTCTTCTGCAAGAAAACAGACTTAAAAGTTAGATGGAAAAATAACTTTTCTTCTAAAATATGTATGTTACTGCATTTCTATTTTTTACATACAAAACAAAGGAGAAATTGTGGTGCATCCTTAACACTGCACTAATATACCTTCCACTTAACATACACCCCAAAGTATGTAACTGTAAGTTTATTATATCCTTATTACACATTAAACTTTATTGCGAAAGGGCCATGCTTACAGCTGCAGACACCCTAATCTTACCAGCTGTGCATCCTTCCTCCTCAGTCCCACTGAGGTCATGCTATATGGTGTGAGGACCGGCCTGCATTGTAGAAATTACAGGATCGTGTCAAAGTGATTTTTTGCAAAGACAAGGGGATTGCTCTGAAAAATGCATGGGTGTGGATGATTGAGGAGTTCCTTTCTCCCTTTTATGCCTCCTCTAGGGAAGGCCCGCCTAATGACAGTGTATAAATTCAGCTCCTGTGCTGGCATACAGAACTGCAGTGATCCTGTTCTCTGCTGACACCGCATGAGAAATAAATTTGAATAGCAACAGACAATGGTTTAATGAGCTGGAATTAGGAAAAGTATTGTGCATATGAGGAAGTTTTAAAAGATTCTCATTGAGGTGGGACGTAAAGGAGAGGAAGAAAGTCTTGAGGTCAGGAATGATGGTCAGCAAAAGCAACTGAAAAAAAGAGGAAATGGGAAACAGTTGGAGCTACAGGCTCAGCAGTATCATTGAATGCACTGAAGGCGTTAACAGGACAGCTGACTTGAACGTGTTGCACGAGAGAGAGACAACAACAAGTTGCAGGAAGATGATACAAGTTTGAGTGGGGATTATGGCTTGATCCTGTTCCAGACACGTGAGCAAAGGCCCACGCCCACCCAAATCTCCTTTAGTCATGCACAGTGCTGTGGAGCTGCTGCAGTAGCAGGAGGTTGAAGCACTTGGGAGGTATGGCCAGAAGCAGCTTCC
This sequence comes from Sagittarius serpentarius, assembly GCA_034782735.1. Classification (NCBI taxonomy): domain Eukaryota; kingdom Metazoa; phylum Chordata; class Aves; order Accipitriformes; family Sagittariidae; genus Sagittarius; species Sagittarius serpentarius. The sequence continues at coordinate 21,821,552 of JAVKLA010000007.1, read as the reverse complement.
CCAGCAGTGCCCCCCACCCTCCCGGCCATTGTAAGAGCACTTCCACACCCTGCCAGACAGCTCTCATGTAACTGAATTTCATTTAGTTATTCTTGAAATATTGCTAATGTAGGTTACAGGGTTTCAGGATGCTTGATGGAAGTACTCGTTTCCAACTCTGATTCAGACTTTTGTTGTATTTCCTGCATCATTGCGGATACTATTCCAGTATCGCCTGCGAAGACCCAAGTTTTTATATTTGCTTTAAAACTGCAGGATCCTTACTACTGTGTTCTGAACTATTCTGTTGCTGTGTAAGAAGAAAATTTCTAATGTGTTGAAGATGCCCTCTGCTGGGAAGCCAGGCAAACTAGGCTTATATGGAGTTTTACCTTTCTGAAATACTCTTTTCATACTCTTGGCTTAACTCTCAACCCGATACTGGAACCTCATCTCTCAACCTTACTGAAAAAAACGCTTTCTCCTTTTGGTTTTATTCTTTACACTCAATCTGTGACAACTGTAGTAGTGTTACTTCCAGTAGTTCAGATCACTTTCTTAGTTTCTAGGTTCTGTTGTGTTGGAAGAACCAAATAATGGCTGCCTGCATTCCTTTTCAATTTCATACTTGCTTAAAATGTGTGTGAGTGGTACATCTGCAATTAGTTATTATTAATAAATAGTGGAAATGCTTTTGATTTCTACTATTATCTGATGCTAGTATGCTTTTTAAATTTTTTTTTTTTTATTTCCTTTTCCACAGTAGAGGCCACTAGGTTAACACAACAGGACAAAGGTGGTACAATGTCTGGAACAACTCACAAAGTACTATGCGTAATCTCATAGCTGATATGAAATCTGGTTTATTTTGTCCCCTTTGATAAAACAAAAGCCGTTTTGACATAGCACTTCTAAGTTTACAGTTTTGTTACTAAAATCCAATATTGGCTTAATTGGATGAGTTGCAGCTATTGCTGTGGTACTTATTTATAATTACAATTGAATTAGGTTTATCTACAATTGTATTTTCAATTTTATATTGTAGTTAATTGCCTTGGTGTTGTAAAGTGTTTATGAATTTAACAAAAATGTGTGAATTTAACTTCATGCTCTTTTCAATACCTCTTCAGATTTTTCCTGTTATTTATTATGGGGAGGATGAGTGTATTTACCATCCTAAAAAAGAATCAGTTCATAAGCCTTTGTTCTTCCCAGCGTTCAGATCAGTCATTTGATATAAAACAGGACAGTAAAGAGCTAAATTACATATTTTATTTTGAAGTCCTACAGTTGTATAAGCTTTCTCGGAAGCAGCAATGTCATTGAGTAGTTGACAGAAAAGCGATATATGGTAGGAGATTTCTAAAGGCCTGTATTTTGCACCTGAAATGATTTCAAAAATAATTAGATTGGAAAACAAAAGGCAAGTGATTATTTGGCATCAGGAGTTTCTGTGATGTCCACGGGGGAACAACACAGGGACATTGAAGTTGCATCATGGGGCAATGACTGAAATTATAAGCACACCAGAAAGTGCAGTTCTAACTTAATCTCTGAAATGGCAAGAGATAAACCCAAACATTTACGTCACTTACACGGACGTGAAGTGTGAAAGGGGGGGGAAACGTATGTTTTATTGTGAAAATGTAGTTCAGCTTCTCATTCAACAAAAAATTGTCATCTCCAGTATTGTCTTTAAGTTGGAAAAAATGAACAGCATAGTTTGTATAGCCATGCTTACACAAATACTAAAAACTGTTTAAAGAACCCAGAAAAAGGTTGTCTCAAATAGTCTTCTGCAGCCACTTGATCCAAATACTAATGCAGTGAAATGTTTTCCAAATAATTTCACTTACAGACTTGAAATCATCATGTTAAAGTGGTTTAGTACTCAAAGACTGAGATATGCAAAATTCATGGTTGCCTATGCAACCCTGTTATCAGGCCCTTTTCTGTTACGACCCCTCTTTGTTCAGTGCATACTGGCGGTTTCACAAGAACTTGCCTAGTCCCAACCTGACTTACAGTGGGTTTTGCTCTTCTGGTTTGGAACAAAGTAAGTCTATTTAGTGTAGGGGTTTCTGTGGTGTCTGTCAAGATGTTCTGCATAGTTCCAAAGGTACGTGGGGACAGGTGGAAGAAGGGAAGAAGGCAACTAATTTCTGAGGATTTTGGCTGGTAATCCACATATGTGAAAGCCCTGTTTCAGCAGTTGGGGACGTTCTTTATGTGATGTCTAAAATTAAGATTACTGCAAAGCAGTTTGGCATGGGACTATACTTTAAATCATCTTATTCAAGAAGATGCCTAATTTAGTATTGCAGCTATTAAGCAATGCTAGTAACACAGGTGCCATGTCACAACGTGGAATTGTGGAGCTGTGACCAGCCTGAGGGGTGAGGGTAGGGGGAAGTCTTGTACTCCTTCATTTGAATCGACTGAGAGTTGGCTTTGAGTGCTGTTGTTCGTGGTCTTTACATTCTTTATCATGTTCTTGAAAACACTGAACAATAAGCTTTTTGACCTTTAGGAGAGCCCACTTTTTTCCTTTCTGATCGTACCAGATTTTTTGAGAACATCTGTTTATCTCTATGCTATCAGAACTTTGGTACTAGCTGTCTATTGCTCACAAACATACCTAATTCAGACCTAGAAGTACTTTCCTAGAGGCAAGGTTCTCTTTTTGAAATGTAAAATACTATAAAGTTGTCTGCAAATTTGTCAAAAACAAAATAAATTTTTTTTTTAAAAAAAACCCCACACTTCCAAGCACAAAAGCAAGGAAACAAAAGACATAGGAAGAAATACAAATAATAAATGTTTCAAGGTAAAGTCTATCTCTCATGTTGTAATCAGAAAAACTGCAAAGATTGGGGGGGGGGGGCCGGGTG
>JAVKLA010000007.1:21732763-21818672 GCA_034782735.1 Sagittarius serpentarius | reverse complement strand
CGCGGGGCGCCCAGGCTGGTCTTTTTTAGTTGCTCCTTCTTTTCTAAAAAGTGCCAAGTGACTCTTGAAATAAAACCATATGAGAAATACTGCTGTACACAGATGAAGATTGAGTTTCAGTTCTCGTTCATGCTTGTCTTCTGATGAAATTATCCAGAGTTCATAGCCATTTTTCTCACACCCTACCCTATCAGTAGTAATGGAAATGCTGCCCAGTTGACTTTTTACTAACCTTTATTCAGTTTATAACATAACACTGTTTACACTTTTGCTCCTTTTGTGTCCTGCTCTGATGAAGCATTCAAGAGGATCTGTAGCTTTAAGGATGAGTAGATAATTGATTTCAGAAAATACACATTTGTTCAGAACCTTGATTACAAAAAAACTTTTTTTTTAGTTTCTAGCCCTACTTCTGAAGATAAATCAAATGTGACTTTGGTTAAGTTTTTTTTTTTCCACTAGTAATTGCCACATGCGTGTCATACTGATGACCTGTAAGAATGAAGAAAAATTGCATGGGAAATTTGTGGGTAAGGGAAAGGAAGGAAAGTTCACATGTATTTCATGCCTCATTACAATAATCCTTACTCGTCTTCTACCATGTGTCCCTCTGGATCTGTGCCCACCTTCCTCTTACTATTTGCATAATTTCTTTCTTAATGATTTGCCATCATAGCTTCAAATCCATTATGTTACTTCCTTTTGCTGTCTGATTTGGCAGCCAATTACATGTATTGATTCTACATATTCTTTTGGAGAATAATCACCTTTTAATATCTGCTCTACAGCAATTTTGTGCTGGAAGAAACCTATAGACAACCTCTTAGCATCTTTATCTATACAAGGCAAATAACAATTAAAAGGATCTCCAAGTACATCCTTGCTGTTAAAAGTGTACGTTTATGCACATGCTCACACACACCCCTGCCCCCCCCATATTTAAACTGTCTTAATTAAGACATGTTTCATGACCTTTACTGTAAAAAGAAATGTGTTTACAGGTATCTGACTATTCCGAATCCTATGTTGTATCAGGCTGAGATTTTTCTTCCCTTTCCACTAAAATAATTGGAATGTATTCAGTCAGTCTTTCACATCAGAGGTGTAAATGGATTTCTTGAAAGTTTTTCTGCTGATAGCAAACAGCAGTCACTTTACAACTCTGACTCCATTGTGGGCAGCAGTCAGAAAGCTTAACACTCCACCCGAACTTTGAAGATGCTAAAACTGTGTAATGACCTTGCATTCTCAAGGGCAGATGCTCAGCTTCTGCTGGAAGTGCTAATCTACAATCTGTTTATCTCCATACACTATGTATTTGACAGCACTTGCCTGGGAAGCAAGGCAGGGAAAAGCGTAGTCAAATTTAGTTACTTTTTCCTCTCTGATGGTGTTAGTGTCCAGTGGAGTTAGAAATGATAGTCTTTATCTTAATTTTTAGCTTCCTTTGTGCTTTTCAGCCTGTCACAGTCTTAGAAAGCAGCCACACTGCCAGTGTCAAAATATGCTTGTCTTTGTGAAGCCTCTGGTAGTGTGTGAGCTGGACCATGTAGAGTAACTGTTTTCTTCCACCTTTCCTTTATTCTGAATGAACCAGATTTTGGTTTTACCTTCAAAACCTAAATCATTGTCTGTATTTTCTATCAGTACCTTTAGACTCAATGTGTTTTATATATTATTCTTTAGTGGGAGTGAATTGAGGTGCATCACATAATGCTTATGAGCATATTGAGGAGCACGTTTCTAATGAAGAGGTAATGTGTTGAAGCAAGGCAGTGTGTGCAGGGAAAGGTAATAACTCATGTTAGACAGATGTACTATAGTCATGTAAACCCTTCTTCAAATCTGGAACAGAAACCTGAAGAGAAGTGCTTTTGCACATGAAAGCATGTCAGCGTTTTCAGGTAACATAGAAATGGGCTTTACGTGTCCAAAGTTTGTTCTTTACGAACTCCATCAGTTGGTCTGGCAACAGAGGTTCCCTCCCCTAACAAATCTCACCTTCCTTGCACCTCTAAACCATCACAGTCACCACAGCACTACTGACTGAAAAAAAACCCTTTGGTTTTTATGTAATCCCTGTGGTTTTTCAAACTGGTGTTCCTTATCAAAATAAAACATTAACATCAAATTACTCTGATTCAGCAACAGCATCTATTTTTTAATATAAACTTGTCTGTTCTGTCAGGTAATTGTTTAGCTTCCTAGGGAACTGCGTATGTGTTACAAGGTTGAATTTTCCTGTTTGCAAATCCTTTCTGTGGCGAGGCAACAGGAAACTTGCTTCTGATTATTAAGATCACCAGGTTTAATAGAAAAACTTTGTAAAGAATTGCTAGAATTGACCTTCTGACTGCTAGATTTTCAACAAGCTCAGTCAGGAATCTCTTTGTGATGTATACCAGGATTCTTTTCCTCTCCGCTTACAGAATTATGAAGAAGTGTTACTGTCACAGAGGTAATGTTTCCTTTTGTGACATATGCTTTGAATTAGCGGTGGCTGTTGCCCATTGTGTTAATATCACCAAGCTTCTAAAGCAAATACATACTAAGTCACGGGTCCCATCCTAAAGAGGAAAGACACCATCTTTATTTAAAGGGGAAGGTTGGTTTGGGTTGTTTTTTTTTACCTTTGCTTTTTTTTTTTTTTGTAACATATAAAAGCACTATGAAATGTACTGAGGCATGAAGCTCGTATGAAATGACTAATGGTGCTGAATCAGTGAGTTCCTTCAGATTTAGAGGAGAACTAGCTGTACTCACCAGCTGGCAGCGTGCTCTCTTCTCACTAAGTGCTCCTTTGGAGTGCAGGATGCTTTTTGGCGTATCACCTCCCGCTCCATCCATGTTCCTCTTTGCTCATGTGAAGGTCTGAAGGTGGAACCCTGCTGCAGTGGTGTTCTGCCATCCCAAAATTACAGGGTGCTTAGGGAATACTCAGGCGCTTGGTAATATTTGAGCTGTGCAGTGTAGTTGACAGTGGGAAAAGGGAAGAAGGGGGAAGTCTGGCGCATGTATTCTTAGTAGTAGTTCATAAAAGCTGGAGTTTAGTCATTCTGATGAAGTGACTGTGTTGCATCTATATTATACAGATCTGACTGTCAGTTCTCCGTTCTAAGCATCATAGATGCTACTGTACCCAAGTGTCAGTTCAGCTCTTGGTGCCTCCTCCCTTCTTGAACTTTTGGTTCTTCCTCTATAGCAGGTATACTTGAACACCTATATTTCTTCCTAACTGTTATCTGCATTTTGGTCTGGGCCTCCCTGTAAACAGTGAGTGGCTCCCTGAAGCAATTCTTACTGCTTCTACTTCTTCTCTTTCTAGTCTTTTATGATCTACCTCAGCTGTGACATTTGCAAAAAGATAAATGATTATGGATAGCTAGGCTCTGGGGCAGTCAGATATGGCATATATTATTTATTTCAAAATATGTTTTGAAATTCTGCAGAGCCTTCAAGTTGCATAGCTTAACTGTTGCCTTCTCGATCCTTCTTGTCTACTATAATTTGTGGCATTTACTTGTTGCGTTTTGTTTTAAGAGCATAATGGGAACTCTCTGTGTCTAATGGGCTGTCTGGATCCGTGACTTTTTGTGGACCCAGAAAGCAAATACAAAAATAGTCGTATAATGCTTTGCTTTATATTAGCTTCAAAAAGACTGAAGTAAAGCTATGTTACTCAAGGTTAAATGAAAAGCAGGGGACAACTGCCTTTTTTGTTCAATTGTTTTTCACTTGGAGCTAAAACCCAACAGAAAATAAGCGTCCTTTTAGATGGATGTGAGCAAGTTTTGGACTTTTGTCCTTTAAACAATAAAGTTTGTGAGTAGCTGAAAGACTGGTTATTCTTGAGACATATCTGGATGAAGAATAGCTTGCCTTAGAGGAGTTCTGAGCAAGCTTTGTGAATTAGCATGAATTAAATGATAGAATCATTTTATTGAGCAATAATAAAATATTGAAGTCAGATGGAAGGATGATGGGGAATTGCTATTTGCAGCTATGAAATTGATGCATGTCATGTTAACTCCCAACCCAAACAACTCATTTTAAGATTTGCTCTCATGAAACTTAAAATCCTCTATTTTGTCCAATCATCAGCTTTCAACCTGTTCCTTGTCAGTGAAGACAACAAGTCTTTTTGCTTGCGTCTGCCTGGGGGATGTGGAAAGCTGAGGTGGTCCTGTGTGATTAAATTAGATGAAAGACTTGCCTTCTACCAGTGAGACACAAAGTCTAATCAAGTGAAATGAGTTTTGAGATCTCAGCTCATTTCCTTCGGGAATATCAGTTTACATTACACAGTCACGACACCTAATTCATCACGGTTGATATGGCTTTTGCGCAGAAGAGGACCCGGGATGGGGTAGCATGGGACTTGATCACAAGTCTTCCCCTAAGGAGGAACAGCTTAGTGAAGTTAGGATACAGCATAGTGAGGGGAGAGCTTTAATATGGTTTTTAAAACAAATTATCTATATTTCTGTATATCAGATTTTTTAGAATAGAGGAGTTTAGGTGCAAAATGGGGAAAGTTAGAGGTAAAAAAAAGATACTTTGTACTGGGTATAGTTTATAAGATGATCAGCGTACAGATGTTAAAGAACGTACACAGTGAAGAGCAAAGTTGACCTTCTTGTTGTTTAATTTCTATGATATTGAATGATGTTTGTGTATTTCCATGCACTAAGGTAGAAGGAAGTAAAGACTATTCTGCTTCCCTGACTAACAGACTTTTTTATGTTGTTTGTTTCTTCCAGGGCATTGTTATAACTCCACTTCTACTTCTGCTTTTTGTAAGTATCTTGATCTTAAGATGTCTTTTTACTTGGTAATCTTACACCTGTTGGACAGTATATTTAAGATATAAATTTGGGTGATTTATTAACACTTAAATAACGAGGAAGATTTTTCTGGTCTCTATTTGAAATAAGCTGCCTCCCAGGAAGGCCATCAAAGTGTGTCGCAATGAATGCAAACGCTACCTGCACCTCATTCTAAGAGGACCAAAACCCATTGTTCTTGCAGAATTACAAAACCATATGCTATTAGTCAGGCTGGGTAAAATACAAACACTTGCCAAGTAAGATGATCACTCAGGAGATCTCTTGCAGAGCTTTCACATGCAGGAGCTGGACAAGATTGTACTGATCCAAAATGGATGACAGGCCAATTGGGAAAGCACTGTTCAGATAAACAGACCCTTGCTCTTGGGCAGCTAAGCCCATGGGAATTTTTGTGGTAGAGGTTAGTGAGATAGCAGCAGCAACACAAATTACTGGAGCCTCTGTGTATCACTAAATGTAATGCTGCTTCATTCCTGTTAGTTCAAGATTTCTTTTGCAAGAATTAGTCTTCAGTCAGGGCCTTGGTTCCTTACAGTTCATGGTAGAAGAAAAGGGAGAAGACCAAGTTTTATCTTCATGTTGTATAAAGATACGGATATTAGTCAGCATACAGTGGGTAGTGGTGCTTTAGTAAGTCCCTTCTCAGTTAGGAAGTCTTGGTGCTTGAGGATTTGCTGGCACAAATGGTATGGTATGGTGCAAGTTACTGAGGACTGTGGCTTTGTAAAGAGCAGGGAAATAGGCTGAAGCACTTCAGGGATTTCAGGAGAGGTATACACTGTCTTTTATTTTTATCTTACTAATTGCATTGTATGTAAGCCAGCACCCTGGAAAGGGGCGTAAGTGTGAAGTTAGTCTGAAACAATTTGAAAGTGGCATGCAAGTGGCACACTGTTTATAGTAATGATGCTTAAGCAGCATATGTACTGTATACAAATATAGCAGTGTATACTAAACTGGGATAAATAGTACTGTGAGAGTGGTTGTAACATTATCAACTACTGCTTCAGTAAAGCTGTGTGGGAAGATTTTTATTTTACTGTAACAAATTGTAATTCATCTGATGTAGCTATGTTTACACAAGAACTGCTTTGACCGTATCTTGTATATCAATACACACCAGCAAAGCTTTCTTCTTATACCTGGGATCATAGACTTATTACTGTAGGTTGAAAAAGATAACTGTTCTAAGAAAAATGGGTGTTCTGTTATTCTTGCACTGAATACATTGATTCCAGATGGTCTGCCTCACACTTTTCCTGTCCTCTTTCCTCCTGTATGGAGCGTGTTTCTTCCACAGGCATTCATCCAGAGACCTGTGCCTTTGTTTCTAAGTGCCGGAAACTTCAGCCCTTTTTACTTTTGCTCACTGGCAGCTTTCACCCCGCTATACCTCACTGAGTTTTGGTGCTCCACATAGCCAAAAGGGATATTTTTTGTAGAAAATGAAATGTTAAGGAATGATCTGCATACTTTTTCAAGCAAGATAAAGATCTTTCCTTTGGTGGCATTGTGGACAGATAACAAGATACTTTGTCCCACAAATTGCAGTTTTCACTGTTACTTCTCAAAAGAGGTGGTAAAACTTTGTGCACAAGAACAGGAAGGCAAAGCATATGCCTCTGTTCTTCCTACCAGCCCTGGAGACACTTGTATGAGAAGTGTGTAAAATGCACATAAATTGTTGTGCCGTTTTTAACGTGACTCGGAGCTGTTCTTGAGGAAAATACACACATGAATTATTTTTTCATGGGAGCGATAAACAAACTAGTCTGGGGATGGGGGGAGTTACAAAAGCCGCATTCTTTTTTTTGTCACAAAGCCTAAAACTTGAGGGCTACTTTTGGGGTATAGAAATATTTAAAACTCTTTGAGGTCTTTGCTGAGGACTTGACACATGAAGAGCTGCCATTCTGGTTAGCCTAGCAGCACATCTTGCTAAGATGAGGTCCACCTTCTCTGAAGGTTCAGTTTATCCAGTGGCAGGTATTTAGGATAGCATGCCCTGATGCACTGTTCCTGTACCCTGGCAGTCTGTGGTTGGGACTACTGAAACCTTTTCTTCTCGTGAACCTTTCTAATTTTTCTTTTGAGTTTCCTTGATACATCCGGCCTGTTAAACATGTACTGGATTCAGGCACACAGTTCACATGCTTCTGTTCACTTGTTTACAACCTGCTGCTTAATCATTTCATGTGGTACTGTGTAGTTACTGTGGAGTGAGAAACACTGACTAGTAATTTCCCGGTTATCTTTTCTGGACCGTTCATTAGTTTTGTCATGCAACTTAGCCTTAATGCTTAGTTAATAAAGGGTGGAATTTTCGAGTTTCAGGATAAAACTCTCATTTACCTCAACAGTAGCTGAGCTGGGCTTCTGAATACCATTCAGGGACCTTTAACATCAATGCCTTCAGTGAATTTTAATTCCTGAATTTGGTACTCGCGAACATTAACTCTATTGCAGTATGACTCTGTGGAAGTCTGAGTGCTATATTGTATTAGTGATCCTATTTGTTAGTCTCCCTGTATAGAGTGCATAAAATACCCTTAGTGCTGCCGGAAATAAAATAGGTTGTTGTCCATTAGCTTGTTTTTGTTACATAGCTTAACCTGCGGTAGCGGTTATGGTTTAAATTTTGCCCTGTGTGCACCAGAGAATAGAATGTTCTGAACTGCCTTTTCTGTTCATAATTGCCCAGTAATGTAAATATAAATTGTCTAAACAACATCAATAAAGGCATGTTGAAGCTTATAATAAATAATGCATTTAATGCAAATAATTTATCATCTTAAATGAATGGTGTTGAACATAAGATTGTCAGTTACATTTCTGAAAAGGGTATTTCTACTATGGAACTTTTGGTGTAAAGCTTACTCAAAAAAAAGCATTCTAAGAGTTTCTGATTGGTTTAATGAAACCTTAAATACTGTGCACATAATTACCAGACTGTATCCTTGTGAGGATGCCTAGCTAGACTTTAAAGAACAGCCACCTTCACCACAGATACCTCTGATTAATATTTTACCTAATAAGAAGCTATTCAATCTGGCTTCCAGATGCATTAATCTGCAATATCATCATCCTCATGTTAACCCTTATTATTCACAGTTAATATGTTATAATCTCAGCAAAGATGTTATAAATGGGCAATGCCTATAAACTATATATAATTGATTAGAGTTCATGTGTGTGGTGAGCGGGAGTGTTGAAACAAAGTGCTGTAAGATACATCAGTTTCAAGTTAACACAGGGTTATGCTGTTCACATTTCTTTGCAGCATTCTGCAGTGTTTCATTAATGATGAGGAGGAGGCTGTGTACCAAAGCATTCAGAGAAGGGTGCTCTCTGTCTTCCTCTTGTCAGGTCATATACTTAGCTGAAGCCAGAGGTAACAGATTGATCATGAAATTTTTTAAAGCAGAGAAATAAGTTTTATTTTATCAAAGGTGTTTGGGGGAAAAAAACCCTCACCAACTAGAAACTGAAGTGTAGACTAAATTTTGCTTTTGGAAATAACTATATTGCTATCAATAAATAATGACTACAAATAGGTTAAGTAATGCCTGAGGAAGTTAGTCACTTGGGTATGACTGTCCATCTTTACTTATCATATGACTTGTTCTCTATGTTCAGTTATTTCCTTTAGTAATTGTAATAGCATTTTATGATTTGTAATAACTGATTTCAGTTCTTAAATAAGCTGCGTTTGGCCACATTTACGTTACTAAAAGACAGTTAAACAAAAGGTGTCATCATACTGTGAAGATAATAGTGCGGTGGTCTCTTTAATAACTTTGAGATGTCAGCACCTTTTTATGATGTCGTGTTTGAAAGACTGAACTTCAGGAGCACGGCACTCTGCAACAGTTGTAGCTGTATCATCTCACTTATATGTCCTTAGACTGTAACTTCAGTCATGAAAAACAGGAATATGTATGAATGAAGGTTTATTTTCATTGAGGGATTTCATCTGCCTTTGTATTGCACAGGATGGAGGCCAGCCTGATGCCTCAGCAAGGTCATGTCTCTTGGATTTGCCCTGGAAGCAGCGTGAGCATAGATATTGTACTACCGTGTAAGAGGATGATGCAGAGTGACCTTTCTCATGTGAATGTAGTCCTGTTCCTTTCCAGCCGCATTGGGATAGAGTTACCCTCTCTGTCCTTAAAGTCGGTTGAGCACGTGGACTGGCAATTTTACCAAGCCACACAAGCTTATGACTTTGTTGATTGTATTTGGTATCAAAATACAAGAAGTCTGTCGTCTGCACACCTGTTGGAGCCAAATGTGGTGCTGCGGTTTTTATGGCACAGTATCCCAGCTCTGCCACCTTCTTGGTATTACCCTTACTGTTGAGACTCAATGCCTGGTGGAAGTGGTCTCTTCAGTTATTGGAAGTACAGCCGGTTAGCTATCAAAGTAACAAAAGTCAAGGTGTGTGAATCCGTGTATTTTTATTGAAAGCCATCAAAGAAAATGTTAGAGATAAGTGTGTTACATTTTTATATATTTTACATTCTTCAGAAGCATGCCTGCAAACCAGTTAACATGGTATGTTAAAGAGCCAATGCAAAATTCATGTGTATTTTTAAAAATACACTTGGCAAAAACCTCCATGTCACTGTCACGCATTGTTCCCATGTTTGCTGTTTTACCAAAGAAGATTACCATGACATTTGTGTCAAAATGGAATCTTCCCAAGGCTTTATCATCTAGCTCAGTTTCTTGATTTATTCAGTAATGTTTTCTTTTCTGGTACCCTCTCAAATTTCTGAATTTTATAGTAGGTATTTTTATGGTGGCATTGTAGTTGTGATGCCGTAAGTACTAGAAGGTAGTGCTGCTGAAAGAATTCAGGAGTAGACAAGTGAAGGAAATTCTGTGTGAGTACTGCAGAGAAAAGTGAAATAAAATGACTGGTGAATAATGACGTGAATGAAACTAGAAGCTGATTGAAATGCTGAAGTTAAAAGCTTTCCCCTATATTCACAATCCTTAAATTAAAACATTGTTTTAAAAGTCGTTGATGCTTCTCAAATTTTTGCCAAGTCTTCTCCAATCCCCTGTATTACAGATAAATCTTTTTATTAAAAGGAGCTGTCATTGCATATTTTTTTAAACAGGATTTCTGCGCTATGTCTTATTTTTCCTCTCAAGTACTTGGTAAATGAAAGTTGATACCAGTCAAATGAATTGTTAAATATGCAAATACTGTAGTAGCTGGAAAACCTTGGAAGTTGATAAGGAAGTTGCAGCTAATGGATTTCACTAGTATGTGCCAAAAGGCTGATTACAGGCCTGGGGGGTGGGGGTGGGCCAGGAGGGAAGGCAGCATAGTGCATTAGCTGTTAACAGATCGACTCATTCATGTGGAAGATTCAAAGTACATCATTATTTCTACCTGGTTATTTACCTCACCATTTTCTTTCTCTTTAATCATTGGGAAGACAAAATTCTCTGATCTGGTCCAAACCCTTTACAATTAACCAGAACTTTTTAATGACTGCCGACAAATATTTGCTTAATCATTTTATTCCTTTTTTCAAATTGACCTTTTATGGCTTTGTTACATAAATTGCATACAAATGACAGAGAATAACAGGGGCCTTCCCTCTTCCTGACACACACAAAATACTGTAAATTTGTCTAGGCAGAGGACTCTAAAATATGTAGCGTTTCTGTGGAGGAGTTTCTTTTCTACTTGGTTTTGCTCTTGAAATTTTCATCTATATTGTGCTACAGGAGCCTCTTAAGTACACATCCTGCTTCTATACAGCAGAAGCTAACCATACATCTTAATAGGATCATAGAGCTAGGATACCAGGAGGATCCTGTCCTGACTCACCCAATCCATCTCTTTTCCATGCTGTGGAATTCATCTCAAAACTGAACATGATCCAACTTAAAAGTAAGGATTTTTGCTCTCCGTCACCTTGCACTACGAGAAACTTCTGTCTCTGAGCAAAAACCTAATTTCCAGTAAGTATTTTTGACAGGTGTTTTACCTATGTGTCTTTGTTGCCAATGTTACAATACACCTGAATAGCACTTCTCTGAAATTTATCACCCTGGCTCAGACAGAGTGTACAATCCTATCCTCTTTCCCAGTCTTCAGTCAGCTAGGCTAAACAAGCCATGCATTTCTAATCTTTAAAAAATAAATTAAAAAAAAGAAAAACAAAAAAACAAAACCAAAAAAAACCAAAAAAAACCCCAAACCAAATCTCTTATTCTGACATGTTTTGTGCACCTCTTCCAGTTTTAATTCCTTCTTCAGCCCAGGTAATAAGAATTGTGCACAGCAGCGCAGTTTTTTTCGCAAGGGCTTATCCAGGCCTTGCGCAATGTCACAACTATCCCCTACCATTTCTTCTGATACATCACAGCTGCCTTTTTCATGGACACATAATATTCATGGTTCTTAATTATCTTGTATTTACTAATCTGTTTATTTCCAGTTAGTCACCCTCTTGTTTGCAGCAGAATTTTTGGGTACTAGTCCTTAAGTTTCAGCTCTCCAAGGGTGTTAATCATCCAACCCCCATTTAGGTTCCTTTGGGTTGTATGCTTGATCTAATTTCTTTACATCAGCCCTCAAGATCATTGTACCATGGTAAAGTGGAAAAATAGCTCTGGTATATTTCAGATTCAGAATACCTATGGTTATTTTTACAGGTCTATAAAAGGCTTTAAAATCAACAGGTATGTTTGAATTGGCTTGGTATTTAATGTGTCATAGGGGAACACAGAACAGGATTAGGCATCTGCGATCACTTTAACAAGGGAACCCCAAAATATACAGTCTCCTTGCCCAAGCCAGCTTTTCTTTTTCCACACTTCTGATTATGAAACTTTGATTCTTTTAATTTTTTTTTTTTTTTTAAACAAAACTGGAGGGTATACGTAGACAGCTAGGGTTTTTTGTTTGTGCCAAATAAATTCCCATGGCCACAGAAGCATATAGAATATACAAGAATTTGCAAAATATACCATAAGACCAGAACATCTCTTTTCTTTAGCAGAACTAGACTTACGTCTGCCTTTAATTTTTAAGAATAACAATAGAAGATGTATTTTTTAAAATACATGACTGCCAAACCATTGAATGTGATCTCTGTCGTACCTTTAGCCCCTTTCTTTGAGGCAAGAGACAACTTGCAGTTTTTGATAGGCAGAATTAAAAACTTTAAAATTTAAATACATTCTTTCTGATACGTGTGATTCTACCAGTGCTAGGAAGTGGAAACCTATTTGGTTTTGAATGCCAAACCGTCTTTCTTCTCTTACCGTAGAAGCTCTGTTCTCTGTGGTATGCCTCCCCTTCCCTTTCCTCTCCTGCTGTTAGCACCCATTAGAGGTGGACAATTTCAGTACCAGTGGCTCTTGATCAGTTGCTGGGAGCTGGCATATTTACACAGCTTCTCTGCCTTACCTACCAAGATATCTAAACACTCTGCCTGTGAATGCCTTTAAAGCAGTGGAGTAGGAAGGAGATCCTAGTGACCTCCCAGCTCTGTGTAGATGGCTGTGAAGTTTTATGTAGGAATGACCATTTCATTGCTTTCAACCTCCTATCTGAAATCTAAAGTTGGGCACTGTGGAACTCCTAGGTGCCCATCAGCACCATTCCTGTGGAGTAGCATCATGCTTCCTACTTCCCAGAGCCTCTGCAGGCTTACAGTTACTGCCCATTGCAGTGTACTCACTGCAAAGCATTTCCATTTGCCAAGTACCTGGGTTACTGAGGGCAATGTGCATACTTACCTGCTGTAACATAGCATACTGCGATGACTGGGTCAGGATAAGGGTTCTGGAAAGAGTCCAGAGCAAGGGAGGGCTTAGTTCAGTTGGTCACTCTTGTTCATTGTCCTTCATTACTGAACTGGATCCCATCAACATCTTTTCCAGTCATCTTCCATGTCCTTTCTGTAACGGGGCTGTCATCCACAACAGAACATAAAGGGATTAGTGCATGGGGTGGTCCAGACAGGCCTCCAAGGCAGCTGAATCTGGACTGGATGAGAGTAACCAGAAGCAGAGATACAGCATTGAACACAAAATTTAAAAACATGAGTGTCAGTGTAGCCTGACCTGAAGGTGGAAAAGAAAAGCTTTAAACGTCTCACATGAGAGAGCAGCCAGTGACCCTCCTCAGTTCTGCCCTGTTTTCACCCCTGCCTAGCTTCCTCGTCTGTGCTCAACAAATGGTGAAGCTGAAGCTGGCTGTTGGCGTGTGAAAAGCACAAAGACACAACCTGAGGAAACGTGTTAATTGCAGGAGAACACTGGAAGAGTAAGGCCCCAAACGACAGCTGCCTCCAAAAGTGGACTCAATATGTGTAGCACTTGTGGCACTGGATTATAATTTGGTGTGACTGGTAGGAGGTGTGTTTCTTCTAAGTCAGTGGCAGTTGTAGACGTGGGAACACCCACGGTGATACCTGCCTGGTTGGCAAGGATAAAAATGGAGCATCGGGCTTGTGGAGGCAGTCGAGGCTGGGAAGTGGAATTATCTTGCTTTTATACAAGGAAGGTTTATTTTGGTGGTTTTTTGCTTTTTGTTTTTACCACAACCAGTTAAATATAGGCTATCAATTAAGGATAAGCTAATGTTTCTACCACAAACTCATAAAGAAACCCACTAAATAATTTGCCAGGAGTTTTTTAAAACAGGCAGTTTATTGAGAAGAAAGGTCTAGGACTAAATTAGCAAGAATGCTGCAGGTCAGTTTTGAAGTACTACATGGTGACAAAATTGTTGGGAAAGACTTGCCTGGAATTGTCTTTCATTACAGCCATATCCAGCAAACGCTTGCAGAAGGTGCAGCTCCTGCTCATCTGAGTTGTCTTTCTGAAATCACTCAGAAAAAAGTGCCTTTCTGTAAGCAAGAATTTTCAGAGGTTTGTTTTGAATAGTGAGTCTATTCAAGCAGGCCTGGCTTATTAATAAACTTTTAACTGAAATGCTGTTATCTAGAATAGCACATAATGATCACTTTACAGTGTCAAACTTTTGTTTAAAAAATGTTCAAACCAAGCATAGACAATATTCTGGCATGAAAATTTGTGATAACTTTTTCATTAAATGGTGCATTTCATCTTCCATAAGAGATTCCAATCAGATTATTTTTTTTTTATAGCTATAAATCAGCAGTTTGATTCTATGATGTTTTTACACTAGTTCTTACAGTAGTACTTCTGTTTGTTTACCTGTGAAGAAAGGTTCATTTTTATGCATGGAGATTATTATAACAAGGAGGGCTAAATATAATCAGACATTTTAGCATAATGCTAATTTTGGTGCCATGCAGATCATCTAAGTGGTTGTTTAAAAAACCTTGTTTCATGACAGCAAATGGAGTACAGAACTTAGCTTGATCCAACTAAAACCTGAGCAAAATCATATTTATTCATTCAGACAGAATATTTGTGTTTGTAAATGTGCAGGAAGGTTTGATTAACATTGTATCAAGCTTTTTGTTTCCTCTGTTCCTCAGTTCTCACTTCTCTGTCAAAATGGATGCAATGAACATATCCAAGTTCAAAGGAAGTCTGGAACCCAAGCAATGTCTGAGTCCATGAGGCACATTTGTGAGACTGATGAGTTTGTGTACTACAAATGTTGAGGCAGTCCTGGCCAAGTTATGCATCCATTAGCCGTGGGTCCTTTAGCGTATGTGATTCTGCATGGTTAGCCACTGTACGTCCAGGGTCTGGGTTAAAAAGTCTTTTTCGTCCATGTGATTGAGGAGTTCCTGCCTTCTCTTTTCTTCAGCCTTCATTTTACCTTCTGTGTTTCTCTGGGAATAGATTTAAGATTAAGGTAATACAAGAGTTTATAGATGTTGTCTAACAGATAGATTCTGATAAAAACCAGTCCACTGAAGTTATTGTCATAATATAGAGAAGGGAAACAAAGTTCAGAAGTCTGTTTGAAGACGTAATGTCTATACCTTAGGTGGGACAGGAAGTCGTAATACCGTAGCAGTGCATGAAGGCGGGGCAGAGCCTAAACACACTGCTTCCGAACCTCTGTGCCCGAGTATGGTACAGCAGAGTGTATAAGGACCCAAGAAAAAAAGCTAGCTCCATGCTACTGTGTAGAAAGTAATGAAGGTGCTGGAGACTGGCAGAAGAGTATGATTCTCAACTATACAACTGAAACTGAATCAAAAGTAGTGTGGTTATAGGATCATGCAGGAGAAGAGTCATATTAGAAACAGAAAAACTTGACTTTTTCTACAAGAAGGAGAGTTTTTTTTCCCCCCTGCAAACCAGATGTAGTTGAAGAACTCACTTCCTCTGGGCAAAAGGAGGGTTAATGAATCTATTTTTTTATTCATTTTGACATTTTGGACTGATACGAGGATTTCTGTTTCATTCAAAATGTAGTCAGGGTGAGATGGTTACCTGAAATACCTGTCTTTTGGTAGTCCAGATGACAGTGAGATGAGCCTGAATGGGTGGGCTGAAGTTGACAAGGCAAAGAGCCATACCCTGATATCCTGACATAGAAGAGTGTTTCTTTGAATAAAATAATTTTACTTTTCCTAGGTAAATTGGTTTAGCATCCCAGCACAGTACCTCTAATTCAGCTTCTAATTATGTAGAAAACCAAAACAAACAAAAACCCCCCAAACCCCACACCTGAAACAGAACATGTCCTTATATATACACAAAGTGCTTAAGAATCCATAACCGCTTGAAGACGCTGCATTTGAAGTAATGTTTAAAAAAACTGGCAAGACTATTGCTGTTTGAATGGCTGCCTTTTTCAGCAGAGTGTTATATTGTTGAACAGTTTTTCATTCCTGATTTAGAAACTGATTATGCGTCCGCTAAGCATAAAACTTTAAAGTAGTGAGAGAAGTCCACTCAATGTTTTTATAAAAGTGCGTGAGAGCCACTGCCAAAGTGTCATAGTTTTGTGAAGCTATGCAGAGGGTCCTGGCATGCAGACTGCTTGGTTATATTCACTCCTCTGTGACCCAGGCAGATTTTAAAGTTTAAAAATCTTCACTTTCACTTGAAAAAGCTTCCTTGAATACACAGTAAGTAATGCTTTTAGCTCCTCAGCACGTAGCAAAAAATAAGTCTAAATACAGTTTGAAAAACTATAAACCTTTTAAAATTTCAGAAGCTACTTACAAGAATTAAAACAACAAGGAGCTCATGAGTAGTATGATGGAGTTTTCTGCTCCGCTTTCTGCAAGGAATCATGCAGAGAGCCCCATGTCCCTTGGGAATGGAGTAGCTGTACTGCCTGATGGCTTCAGGTACTCATGTGGGTGATCTGAAACTTCCCCTGCAAGCCTTTACTTCTCTGTCTTGACTCCGTGGGAAATTCAGGCTCCTTAATCTCGGTGCTCTCACTTGCACCTTACTTGCAGACCAAAAGTCTCAGTGATGATGTCATCTTCAGGTCCCCTCCAACCGTTTTCTGTGCCCGCATTGTTAAAACTGGAGGTGATGGGGATGAGATGCTGTAATTTATTAAATGGCCAAACTCTTACCTGATGTTGCCAGTTAAGGCAATGCATAGGAAACAACCATATCCCATACATTGTGCCCAAGGCTCTAGCTAGAGTGTATTCAGAAATGGACATACGAAAGCAAGAAAGGGAGTATTGTTTAAAGAAAGAGTAGATTTGGTCTGGTCCCACTCTCTTAAACTCTAAGCTGACCAAGCAACACTCAAAGTCCCATGATTTCCTAGTGTCAGAGGTTAATTCCATTTCGTGCTGTTTCTCAGTTCTGGTGCCGTTTGCATGCACCAACATCTCAGCTTGCATACAGACAGCCCCACAGGCATGTTCACCTCTTTCCCAAGCAGTGCATTTACAAAAAGCAGTGCATATACATGTAAACCACTGCAAAGGTGGTATAATTGGTGTTTTCTCATCAGATTATTTTCTGTAGGTAAAGGTTGTAGTTGTACATTTCTGAATAAAGTAAAATATTTCAGTATGTGAAATTTCTGATTTTCTATTCTTTGAATTTCTGAAGAATCTGGGTTTATGCCAAACCCATTTTTATGGCCATATGTTGATTTTTCTAGGCAGAGTTATAGGAAGTGACTAGATTGTGTGATCACCTTGTCTATCATGCCTGCAGGTAGTTTTGAAAGGAAGATAAGTGTCAAAAGTATAATGCAATCTGAGTGTAATTTATGAGAATGACGTATGTGAGAATGTTTTAGGAAAGCAACATCTTCTAGGTGGAGCTGCAAAGATTCTGAATTCTGTCATCATTTTGAGGATCTTTAAAATGAGGTGCAAAATATAAAATAATGTAGATCTGCGAAATCCTCAATGTTATGTCATTTACCCTCATCACGAAGCAAACGGTTGCCTGTGGAAGCTCTGACAATGCTATTTCAGTCTTCTTACTATGTATTTATTAGTGTATATTGTATTGCTGTTAAAGATATGTTAAATTACATTAAATGAAACTTTTCGATGACCTAGCATAAAACAAGTCCAATCAGAATGTAAAAAATACTGCAATTTTCCTAAGCATTCTAAAGTAGGTTGCAAAAATCCCACTGTGTTTGTTCACCTTTGTACCCGCATCTTTAATAAAAGTACTTTAAGGATTTACAGTCATAAAGAGATCACTTATTTGAAGACTAAGCCTGTCACAGTTTAGTTGTCTTAATGAAAGAGTAGTTATATACTTTCAGTAGATCTTTTAACATCATTGAAATAAAACATGTGAATGTCTCCATTATTTTATTATTTTTACTTATTTATTGAAATAATTACACAAATTTTTGTTGCATGATATTTGTATAAATGGTAAGGTTAGCTGAGCTAACTGTTTAGTTAGGAAGATTCATTCCCTGTCCTTTTAGCCTATCATCCTACAAATGCTTATATAATTTACTTGGCATATATGTGTAGCAGGGTTTCAATTAAATGAATATTGATGGAACTATTACCTTAGGTTATAAAGTAATCAACCAGAGATTGTTTTAGTTTTGTTATTGTGGAATACCAAATGCTTTATTGGGACTTAACAGTTAAACGTGTGCATATACTTCCACGTTTGTGCACGTACTTCCAAGTTTTTATGTGTAAAATAAAATGTATACTAATGTGTGATATCTATGTATGAAATTTGCAGATACTAAGAAGAAGTGCAATATTAATGGTATATTTTTCTCTTGTAGCTTGGATCATCCTCCTCTGTGCCTTTTACATCTATATTCTCACAGCTGTTCATGACTGTTGTAGTCCCCCTTATTATTGGACAGGTATGTCTTTTAAATATACATTCTTACTTAAAAAAATAAGATAAAGAGAGCTATCTTAAAGACAGACTGGCAACCTGATAAGCTGCCACATAGGAACAGCCTCAGGATAGTGAAGTCTAATATCAGAGAAAAGATGCTACAGTGCTCCCTGGAGCCACATTGATCTTTGTTGAGATTGAGCATCTGTCCCTCACTACCACAAACATACGCTACTGCATATCGAGAAGGGAGTTTGTGAACATAAAGTGGGAAAAATGGCAGCCCAGACTGTGAGAAATTCCAGCCCCATACAAATGAGCTTTGAGAATACTATATAGTCCTTTTGTCACATGCCCTTTGCCTGGATAATGAAGGAAGTTCTCCCTGTGTAGTATCTACTGCTAATTACAGGAATAAAAAATTCTCAACATTAAAAAACATGTAAGGGCTAAGCAGTCAGAAGTTAAGAAATCATAAAATTAAGGCTGCTCGAGCCATTTTTGTATATGCTTTACAATGAGGGTTTTAATTGCACAAT
Organism: Sagittarius serpentarius; assembly: GCA_034782735.1. NCBI lineage: Eukaryota > Metazoa > Chordata > Aves > Accipitriformes > Sagittariidae > Sagittarius > Sagittarius serpentarius. The sequence continues at coordinate 21,800,050 of JAVKLA010000007.1, read as the reverse complement.
TGCAAACTGTTCTTTCTGCCTGACTCTTCTATCATTTGTTACACTGGATGGAGGGTATTCATGGAATGAGCAGCTGTTCAGTATTTAATTTTATACTCATTGTTTGTATTGTAACACAGGGCCTTATTTTTCATGGCATGTGATAGAAATCTTTTACTGAATGTAAAGATACTAATTGCAATATAAGATTTTCTGAGATGCTTGTATCTGTAGTATCTGCTTTTTCACAAATGTTAATATTAATTATTTTTCTTTCACCTCATGGGAAATTGCTATATTAAGAGCAAAAGCTGTCAGAGGTGTCCACTGTTCTTGGACACCAAAACACTCAAAGCCTAATTCTTGCATACTTGTAAGTATTCGTTGTTCTCAGGCATTCAGAATGCATGAAGGGATTATCAATGGGTTTTGCAGTTCATTCCGAAGGGGTGCTGTTGCTGGTTGTAGCATCTAGTTTAACTCTGGGTTTAGCTGGAACTTTCTGAATTTTGTCAGCCTAAAGCAGGCTTTGAAATGGAAAGCATGGTTAAAATGTAGGCAACTGAAAGTGGAGTCTATAAAGGAGCATCCTGGACAAGGTTAAGAGTATCTGTCATTGCCTGTGCTATGTAGAACAGGCAGTCAGTCTTGTATCAAACTGTAATAGCATGTTTCAAAATTGGCATGTACTGTAACTTACCGAAGTCCTAGTGAAGTTTGTTTCTTACATGATCCAAAAAACCCCAGTAAAGCCTAATAAGATAAGCATGATAAGCGTGACAGTAGCTGCCAGCATCAGTACCTGCATAACTTGGCTGTAACCACACCATGTGGAAAATGGACATAACCTCTGTGTCCCTGAAGGCTATTGAATTGCTCACATGCTAAATAATGTGAATTGAGCAATAAGCATATGAAATAAGTGCTCTGAATGATCATAAGTTCAAAATCAGAATTGTGATGAGACTTAACTGAGAACAGATGTGATTTAGGAGTTCTGATAAAGACTGAAAGAAAAAAATAAAGGAATCTTAAAGCTTGTGTAACTCAATCACAAATTTATTTAAGAGTTTGGTTTTTATAAATACACTTCAACAAGAAATAGGATGATTCTCCTTTAAAAATGTTTGAAGCAGTTTCTGGAAATGAATGGTCAACAGAAACAGCTCACATTCCTCTAAGCATAAAGACTTTGTTTCTAAAGCTATTTCACTTGATTTTATCTGTTCAGAGGATATGGAACAGAGGAAATGATAAGGATAGCTACAGATAAAAAATGCCAAGGGTAGTTTACATCGATTGTCTTGATTAGGTAGAACTGTACAAAGGTAAACCAACCTGCCCAGATAGGAATAGAAGCCATTTTTTAGGGTGGATATCCAAAAATAACGTGCAGTAATCAGGGGAGAACAATAAGCAAGAAAAGGACTGACACCAAGAGATACAGTGATAGGTCTGCTTGCCCTTCATCTGGAGGTGGCATGGATCAGTTCTGATTAAATGGGAAGTTTTGCATTTAATTTGTAGACCACTACTCACTCATTACTGAACTGTTGTACAACATGCAGCACAGCAACATAATACTGCTTTGGGAATCACAAGTTGCTCACTCTGGGTTTCCAGATGCCTTAAGAGATAATGGCCCACAATTCATGAATGACTTGTTTCAGCAGTTACTTCTAATTTATCATTTCATGCCCACAATGTCAATTCCTTACCACGCACAATTGTACTGTTCAGCAGAAAAGTCAGTGGAAGAATGCCTGGTGAGGTTACCTGGTAGCAAAGAGCTTGATTGGGAAAAAAATGAGCTTGGAACCTGCCTGCGTGGAGGATTGCTTCTGTTCAGCCTTCCTAACTCAGCCGTGATCAACAGAGGCTTTACACTCGATCCGCATCAGTGCAAAATGAAGAAGGCTGCTTAAAGGAAGCATTCTCCAAGGGCTTTATTTTCCTTTTAAAAAAATCTCGCCTCTGGGAAAACCTGTGTTGCCTAAACGCTCATTTCCTAAGCAGGCTGCAGAGCTGGCTGTTTGAGCAGCCCCTGGGATATGACCAAAGCAGATGAGAAGGTGCTTTTAGATTTGTTTTGTTTGGGGTTTTTTGTTTGCTTTATGGCAAAACGTATCAAGAGTTTTGGTTGCTTGGCTGACTTGTCAGAATTTTTAATGATGGCTGGGACAACAAGTCACAATAGTGTAATTGATGCTTATTTTCTACTGTTTCTTGAACAATTTTTTCAGTGTGGCAAGACTGCCACGCTTTTCTAGCGTCTGACAATGAAATGTGTAAGGGGCTGCAGGTACAGGCTCTGCTCAGGTGGTGGCTGCCATTTGCTAGGTAAAGAAGGAACTGTTAAAGGAGGAGGAAGATACTACGTTATCAGAAAGGCACTGAGTCTTAGAGATAGCAGTTACTGATGGTCTTCAGTAAGGAGGATCACTCCGTTCTTTGTCAGAGATGTGCAGGTTGTCTAAACATAAAAAAATGTTGTGGCCTGCATCCTCTGTGTCTACAGATGTGTTTCGCTAATTGACAGTATGATGTTACTCAAATCAGTATTGGTAATGCAAGATTGCATTTGTATTTATAAAGTAGCAAATAAGATGTCTCAGACAAGAGGTCTTGAAAAGAGACATAATCTATAGTATTTTATAAAGATCTAATGTTCTATAAGCCTTGAAGATCTGTAGTGTGTAAGAGCTTGTTATTTGTGCACCATTCTTGTATAACTCTAAGGGGGATTTGAGAATACTTGTTATACGATAAACATAGTAATATTTCATGGAAAAGATTTTTTAATTTGCTCTGGCACCTTGAAGTTCTGGTTATTTCTTTTCCTGCGTAGCAGAGTTCTGATGAAAATTGCTGCTCCTGAGCTGTTGTGATTTTGCTAAAATAATTGTTTCCTTGTCTGTAGATGTTGGTAATCCTTTTAGTCAGCAAACTGTAAGGTTTCAAGGAATGTCTGAGCAGTTTCTTCATGACCAGTTGTGAGATTTGGCTGAAGACTGTTGTTTCTTTGCTTATTTTTTTTCTTCTGAAGTGACAGATAACAGGAACAGTGAAAACCACTGCAATATTTCCTTTCCCCTTTTTGCAGACTTTCTCCATTCTCTACACCTAAATGCTTATGACAGACTTTTATTTTATGTTTTGTATTAAAGAGCGATTTATGATTAAATGTTAATGAAATAGAATTTTCACTGTGCTTTCATTATATTCTACTAGTTTGAACATTTTTCAAAGCAGCACACCAAAACCCACTGTTTTCTATGAATAAATAATAAAAAGCTTGTCTGTACATTATCATTCATGCATTCTCTAGTTGCCCCATTGGTAATTTGTCTGCCAGCGTAAAGTGGGCACTTCACATTAAACAGACCTTAACTAAAGCTAAAATTAATGTTATGATTCTAAGTAGTTCTTCTTCCCAAATCTATAAAATGAAGCCAGTTGTACAGAAATCCTCACTGAATCTAGTCACACAAAAAAATCTTGATGTCCTACAAGTAAAGGATTTTAAGTGCCTTCTGCATCGTTGCCCAAAATGTTGCAGAGGAACCCTATCAGCATTTGGGAGGTGTGCTTATAAACACAGCCCTAAAAGGGTGCTGTGTTGCAATACAAGTTGTCAGTGAAATTGAAACTAAAAAGCTTAGCAATGTATTTATTTTTAAAGAATAAGAAATTGAAAGGGAAAGGTAGGTGGCAGTTGCTACGGAGCAGAAGGTACTATTCACCTAAGCCTAATGTTTGTTTATAGTGGGTGGGGGGAAACAAGTTAAAGAAACTGTTATAAAAAGGGAACAGTGTCAAATCCTTTTGTTCTTGTAACTTAAATCCACATGGAAGTAGCCCTACTTTCTCTTCAAAGTCCAGGGAGCTGCAGGGAGGAGGAGTGGTACCCTGGGAGATGAGCACTTCCAGAAGCTTGTTGCAGAAAACTGAGATGGCAGATAAACAGCCTTCAGACCACAGTGTGCTCCCTCCTGACGCTTGACTCCAACAGAGAACAGAACCTAGTCTCCACAGAAATACAAAATATGAAGAAAACATGTACAGCGGCTACAGGCTCCCTTTACGTTTATGTCATGTTGCACCTGTTTATAAGGTTTTGAAGCAACAGTTGTAAATTACCCCAAAATGTGAAAGTTAATTTGGAAAATGGCCTCGTGTGGGCTTTATAAAGCTAGCTTTGAAGGCGTATATGTGTCAGGAGCTATCTCTTGGGAGTAAACTGACTGACATAATGCAGTAAGATAGCTTTTAGGGGAGTTTGGTAAGCTGAGGAAAGAAAACAAGACGCTTGTAAAAAAGAGGGTTTTTTTCCCAAATTGCAAAAATGTTGGGGTTTTTTTTTCCCCATCCCATTTTCAGAAAAGAAATATTAGATTGCACACTCCCTAGAATAAGGATAGATTTGACATTTGTTGATGTCCTAGAAGGTATAGGTGGGTGAACCAGTACAAAGTTTGGTACTTTATAGCAGTATACAGGAACAGGTGAGAATGCGTGCCTTCATACAGGTATGGTCCCTATAAAGTTATCAGCACAGGGTCTGGCTGAAGTGATATGAGCTCTGCTTTGGAAAAGGGTCTGTGCATTTGAACTGTGATGCAGACCTTGTGTATATGGAGGGTGGCTATGGAAATCTGTGAAGGATGTTCCATCTTATGTCATTTCTACAACGCGCATAATCCCCCTTCCATTCCAGTATCTGATTCTTTCTACTGGTTTTCACAGTCACTGTCATCTTAGTTCATGTTTTTTTTTCCGGTTTTCCCCTCTTTCATGTCTTCCCAGCTTCAATGAAGTACTTCCCAATATTCCGTGCAGTCATCTTCCTTGGTTTGCCATCACTATATAAGAAGAGATATTGAGAAGTTATTGAACTGTTGCAAGTATCTAGCCTGACTCAAAGCTTTTCAAAAGAAAATTTTGCATTGCAGAGTTCATTGGAAAGGCCTGCTGCTATAAGTAGTAATAATACTAGTTAAGAATAAGTTAGGAATCTTACCTTACTTTGTCTTTTAAAGTAACTGCTGCATTTAGGTATAGTGATAATCCAGCATAGTTTCAGCTTGTTTCCTTGTGTGTTTCAACACAAGGAAAAAGTGACTTGTGTTTCTTTGTTGAAATGGTAAAACCCCTGGTCTTTTGCCCAGGTATTTAGAAGCACATACCAGTACATAGTAAACAAGAGGAACAGAAGTGCAGTAAAAACATTGTAAATTCTTTTAAAGATTAAATCAGTCCAAAAGAGTTGATAGAATAAGGAAAAATCTACTTTGTGTAATGATGTAAATACCAAGAGATACTCTTGTGTGTATAATGGAAACAGGAAAAGTGACTTCATAACGATATCCCCTGGTTTTTTTCATTTCATGGGTTTAAAAACATTGAGTTGAAGATCTGGATAATTTTTGAAAGATGTACTGTATTACAAATGTCAGAAATTATTCCATTCCGTATACATGGGGGGAGCACCTTGCCCTATTTAGTTCAATTAATAATGAACATTAATGAATTACATTGTTTATTGCATTTTTTTATCTTGCATGTCCAGCACTTGAGCAGGCAGGTGGAAACAGTCTACCTGTATTTTACTGACAAATTTCTGTGGGTATACAGTGTGACTGTTACGAAGGTATAATTAGATAAGTGAATTGTTTTTCTATAATATATCTTCTGCTGTTTTCATGTATGATCTTATAACAGATGAGCATTATTTACCTGCTTTCCTGGAATAACAGATTCTGTTTCTTTGTTAAGCAAATTAAGCATACGAGCAGTAAGACCATTTGCTTAGCGAGGTTGGTGTTTAGACAAGGAGGTTATGGCAGGATACAGAGCAGTCTGGAGGAAAAATACTGTGGATGTAACCATTCTGGTAGAAGAACTAAATTGAAATGGGGACACTACTGTTAATTCATGTGTAATTACATTCCTTTGTTGTTAAAAATTAAATCCTGGGCAAAAGGAAGGTTTGAGCCTGGAACTGTTTTGAAGCAAATTTGAGCTGATGCCTTTCCAAAAACCTTTGGAGATTGCCAGTATGTAGTCACCAGGAGGTAGTTGCCTGATAGACATGGTTATGTTCTTTTATCATCTAACTTTTCTGTGAGTTTATCAGCATCTTTCATCATGCAGGTTATTTATAAAATATCACCTACTGCAAGGTTTTGTTTCTCTTCCTTTCTTCTCCCCACTAAACCACAGTTTGAGGGAAGGATTCACCATACACTGTTCTTTCATGTGCAACCTCCAGGTCAGCCATCAGGAATTCCCTACTCTTTGGGGCTGGCATTTAAATCAAAATAAGTTCGTTCATTGTTTTTATTCAAGAAGAAAAAGTTCATTGTACCTAATGTGATCCCTGCCATAGGACCAGAGGCCCCAAAGCCCTCCTCGCAGAAGTAATTCTGCAGGAGTCTCAGCAGGGATACAGGTTGCAAAGCCTTGAGATTGTGCATGCATTCTCTGCAACATGGTAGCGTCCTGCAGCATTTCCCCCAGTAAAGTACATTTTAAAATGCTTTTATATTTCACATAATGATTATTTTCCAGCATCTCTGCCTCCCTCTCCCCACCCCCCAAGATGTTTTAAACTGCATTTTTTATATGAGGAATTCCTTTTTACGAGGAACTATGGAATTATTGCATCTGAAGAGCACTCCCCTTTTTGCTCTTTTCCATCAGTGTGCCAGTCTGATGCATCTATTTTGAATGTCAGTCATTCATATTTCTACCCCAGGCTGTAAGTTCATCTTTTCACAGGAGTATCAGTTCAGACGTTTTCTCAACTGCTTGTGTCTCCGGTGCTTGGCCCTCCCTTGTCCCCCGTTGTACTGGTACGTACTTCAAAATACTGGACTTCGTTATTTCAGCTGGGAGGTGACACATTGGTATGGTGCCTGAGTCTGGTGTCCTTCGTACAGGCCGTACCATTCAGAAATGGTCATGTTAGCTTTTGCTGTGTTTGCAGACAAATGAAGCTTAATATCTCTGCCCAGGCTCCAAATTACCTACAACATTCTTTATTTAATCATTTCAATCTGCGTTGCTCATGACTTTTCAACCTCTGTTAGACTTCCTGCCAGAGAGGGCCGCCACCACAGAACAGCAAGGTTCTTTGGCTGGCTGGCTCTATACTTTACTGTGTGTTGTCTTTATTGTATTTGTGGGATTTATCATTATTTCACTACAAATGTTCACAATTTTTTTTAAGTTCTGCATTAACCCTGAAAAATTATAGAATTTGGGTTAAGAATTAAAAGGCATCCTTGTCCTGAAACAACTCTGCAGGGCATGAATAAGTAACAAGTGGATTGTTTTTCAGTCAAAATGAATCAGCAGACATGAGCTTCCCTGTGAAAAATCTAGTTGGGTTTTTACAGATACCTGTAGGGTTATGTTTCTCCCCTCTTAAGTTATACAAGAATTTAGATTAGCTTGAGTCAGTGATCATAGGCAGAATCGACCTCTGAAACTACAGGTCTTCTTGAACCTTGTGAGAAGATGAAAATGTATGGGATTCTGTGTTAGAGATGATGTATTTTGTCTGTGTATTTACAGTATACATTTAGCATGACACTGGGTTGACTAGATGATTTCCTGAAGCCACAATTTAGTTCTTCAGGGTCTGACTATGTCATTTTTTTAAAAATACAATGTTCAGAAAGAAGCTGTACTCGTATTTATGGTTGTTGATTCACAATAATTCCAGACTAGATAGAGGTGGATATTTAAAGAAGGTAACAACTGATAGGAGATTTTGAGGAAATACTGCTTGCAGTTTCATTTAAAAAATGTTTTTTCTTATATAAATATGTGTATAAAGTTGTTATTGTCATGTATAATTGTTATAATTTTACCTTGTACAGACATGAGGTTGTAGTTTTCATAATAAACACCTGCAGTATAAGTTGTACTGTGGCATAATTGACCATCACTTTTCTTTTTCAACATCTTGTTACTTTCAGTATAAATCTTCTGGAAGGACCACAGATAAATAGGTGGTTCAAGTAGCTTTTCTTTTTCTTCAATGTGACTTTAATTTAGGGGATAATAGGATTTTTTTTTTAAACTTCCTTAGAAGACACTCACTGTAGAGGTGAAAGACTTTGCTTTTTGCTTCTGATAATTACAGAGTCCCAAATATGCTCAGTTTAAGACTAATCTGGTCTCCCCATTTGATGTCTTTCACACCATGCACTAAATGTCTTCACTTGGCTTTCTTGCCCCTCTTTCATCAATACAGTCCCAAATATGCTCAGTTTAAGACTAATCTGGTCTCCCCATTTGATGTCTTTCACACCATGCACTAAATGTCTTCACTTGGCTTTCTTGCCCCTCTTTCATCAATACGGTGTCTTATTCCTGCCCGATAGCTTGTAAGGAGGTGGCTGAAGGAGCTCCACTGAATGCTCTTTCAGAAGTTTGGCCGTATATTCTGAGTTGTGTTCTCTCTTTAACATCTGGCAAGTGTGAAATTTTAAAGCTGAGTGTTTTCACTGGGGTGTTGAGCATTCCCTTACATGGTTTCCTGTAAATCTGTTATTTTTTATCAGCTTAGCAGTGCTGGGAGGTAAGTGCTGGTCTTCAGCCTGCTTAGCTTTGTGTGAACCCCATGTGCCAAATTTTTAGTATGTGCCCTGCCATGTGGTCGATGAAGTCTATTTGCTGTGGTCACTGGGATAGCTCCTTCCAGGACTTCCCGGACTTCCCTATTGAGAGGCTTGCAAACAAGCTGGGCAGGCAGCGAGGAAAACTGACAGCTGTGAGGTCAATCCCGCAGCTTTGGCAGTTCATGTGTGAAAAGGTCCTATGGTAGCATTGGTGATGATGCTTTGATACTAATCTTGAATACCTCTAAAACCTTCTGTATTATTAAACCGATAGTGGTGGTGTTTATTAATGGTACCGCTATGGGAAGGTAACGAGACACCTTTCGAGCCCTCTGGTAGAAATGTTTCAGGATCTCATGCTAGCATTTCTGAAAGAGCATGGTAACAGAGAACATTGGGAGGTCTCAGGAGAAATTAGGCAAGATGATGTGATTGCTGAAAAATTAACACAAGTGGCAGCTGTATGATAAAAGCTTTAAAAAGTTTTTTCAAACCATATAAAGTAAAGAGAAAAACTAAAAGCGACTCCTCCGGCAGGGCTGAAATAGATGCATTGTATCTGCTGAGACTTAGTCTTGTAGTATTTGGCATAATTTGAAAGTTGAAGTTACTTTGAAATTTATAGTTGTTTCTAAAAAATTATTGAAAAACAACTTCAGATTATGTTTCCTGAAAGTGCAAAAGTTCCGCCAAGTACAGTAGGTTTCCTTGTTTTCATGTGTTAATTCTGGTATTCTAAAAGCGTGCAAATGGCATTTGTCTTTGGATTTACAAAAACTCTAGATATTCAGAGTTTAAATTATTTAAACTCCCACAACACATGCACTTTTGCTTTTCAAGCTTGAGTTATAATTTAATTAAAAACTTCTGGTGCATCGCTAGCTATTTAAATATTAAAATGTTCCATGGATCACTTTCGATTATCTACCGTCATGAAATTCCTGAAGATGTCAGATTTTTAAGATTCCCAAAGTTGCACTTGGAATTGTCTGTTGATGCAAAGGGGACTGTGATAATTACATACATCCATTAGTATCAGCAGAGGAGATAAACTTTGGGGAGGCTTAATGGGCATGTCTCAGTGACAGCTAGCAAAGAACATTTGGCATGATTAAGGATGGATTTGAATGTACTTGAAAATATACTCTCATTATGGACGCCCAGTGGAAGTTGCACTACAAATGTTAAATTCCCCAGAAGAAGAGTTGTGTGGCAGGGAAGCTTTGAAATCCACTGTGGCCGTCATCCAAATTACTCTCTTCTCTTTGTGTCTTTCTGCTGTCAGATTCACTTTGTGATGCCCAACTTGGCTCCCTGCATCTTTGAAAAGAGGCAACCTGTTGGTTTCTGTGTTTCAGATTGTCCGAAGATACATCAAGGACTGGCTTGAAAGGAAGAAGCCTCCATTTGGCACTATCAGCAGCTGTGTGCTCCTGATGATCATCTACACAACATTCTGTGATACTTTTGCCAATCCAAATATTGACCTTGATAAATTTAGCTTGATTATAATAGTGTTCATAAGTAAGTTCAGCCTTAAAGCATATCTTTTATCTGTGTTTCTGGTGTGTAATGACCTATATATACTGGAAAAGGTGGGGCTGTGGGGATACTGGCATGGGGCTAGAGCTTGTACTTTCAATGCGTCTAGTAAACCAGAGTACCAGACGTCTTAGGGGCTGGATGCTTTTAGGGGATTGAGTAAGCATTTAGACAGGGATGAACCCTGCTATTTAGGTGTGCCTGAGATTGCTCAGTGGTCCTCCCTTTCTAAAGGGGCATGGTATTACTTTCCAAGTGTTTACGACCATTCTGTTTTGGCTTCTTTGTTACTAAACAACCATAACTGCACAGATGTTGCATTCCAAACAGAAAGGAAAAATTTGGGTTTGAGCTGTTACGCAAAAGCACTGTTACAGCTTTTAAATAGTTCTTCCTTACCATATTATAAACCTAGAAACTAGTTGGGAGTTTGAATGTGTTGATATATTTCTGTGGATGAACACATTTCTTGCAGAGTTTGTTTTAGAAGCACTGTAGTCATTTGGCCCTAAATAACATACACATGAGAACAGACTGCTGGCATCCTTGCCATCAGTTAAAAATACACTTGCAGATGACTGCCTCCCAGGGAAAGGCAGTGGTATACAGGCACTGTCTCCTCTCCCAGTAGGAAATTCCCGTCTTCCTTCAGACTGTCCAGAGACAGGAGTTTCAATTTGCTTGGGGGAGAGGTAACCACAGTATACTACAGTATAAATCACATCTCATACACTCTAAAACTGTTAGCTTTCAAGAAACCTATGCATCACCTACCTTGAAGTGTGTATGTGCACACGTTTCTGTCTATTAAAAATAATGTATCTTCTATAAATCCAACGTCCACTAAAGTCAGTAGGAAATTTGCCCCTGCCCTCTGTGGGTCAGTTCTTATTCTATCCTAATTGTGGCAATTTTTTGGATATGAAACACCATACGTGTGTAAAATACTATGTGGAATTATAAATGGTACTGTGTAAATACTTCATTCTGAAAGCAAAGAAGGAAGCCATGCTAAGGAGCTTTTTTTCAAAATGGAGGAAAAACTTGTTTGCATAGGCATCTGAGAAGGACCGCATCCCAGATGCACTGAAATCAGTGCAGAGTTGTCAGCAAAAAGGAAGGATATGGAAATTTTCAACTCTGACTTAACATGCAGAGAAACTTAGAATGAAGTAATTTTATGTTACTGTGCTGACCGCTACTTTGGGAAAAAAAAAGTTGTTCTTTTTTAGTTAAAAAGGCATGTTCTTCCTTGAATGGTTGATGTAGAGTGGTTGCTTCCATTGCCTTTCTTGTCCTTTATTTCTCTGCAAGACTGCATTTGTGCCATGTGTAATTATATATACCACTTGCAGTGCAATACACTGAAAATCATTATATATTTTTTTCATTGCCAGTGTGCATAACTGGAGTTTCTTAGAAGGAATATTAACATAAGCATTGAAACTGCTTGGAACATATTAGACATTTGGTTTTTTTCTAAAATACTTATAAAACCAAAAAACAAGGATGTTGTGGAGGTGGGTATGCACATTGTATTCTAGAAAAAGTTTCTGTACCACCATTGGTTGCATTGGCTGGATGTGCGTGTTGTGTTATACCAGGACGTGAAACTAGCATGAGGAATTTGAGATGAAACTGCATTTATTATTCTGCTGAATAATGTTTTTATGTAATTTTTATGTTAATGTTCTAGCCACAGCAAAATATGCACAAGGGATAATTGGTAGCAACACATGCTTATTGCTTTACAGAATTATATGTATTAAGGGATTTTTTTCTGTGCGTATTTAATGTACTTAGTTGCAGAAAAATTGTAATTCAGGAACAGTGGATTGCTTCCTTAGTTCATGAAGGAAGAATTAAGTGCGTGCTGAGGTGACTTTTATACATCCTAGGAAATATATGTAAGAGAATGGAAAATGTCACTGGTAATAGCTAATATCCCTGCCACGTTTCCCAGTTGTAAACTGGGGTCAAAATCAAATGTATTAGCTTGGCTTGCACTACCCTATGGGACACATTAGCCTTATTGCATTCACAAGGTTTGCAAGGGGAAGGGAGAGGACCCAGCTCAGATTCTGGTGCAAGTAAAAGCCCTTCCCCCGTAACCCGCAAACACCCAGAAAAGGTCTGTGCAGGTCACAGGGTTTCTCCTCCAGCTCTGTGGGGAGTTCCTGCACTCCGGCACGATGCTCGGCCTCTGCAGTCCCCGCAGCTACTCGCAGCACAGCGGGGAAGCTGCCTGCGTCTCCCCACATCTCCACAGACCAAGGGTGGGCTCTGTGCATCCCACAACCCCTGTGGGTGTCAGGAAAGCTGGCAGAGAGGAGAGCTCCCCTCAAAAACCGTCCGCACTTACAAAGCTGACTGAGCTTGAACGAAAGCTGCTTTGTCTGATGTACGCTGCCCAGTTCAGGAATTAGCCTTTCTCTCAGAGGGAATTAAAACGTCTGTGATGATCTTCTCTTGATAGTGATCATTCATCAGGAAAGTAGATATACCCAGTGCATGAGAGTATTTATTGTGATCATGGTTACACATTGTACCGTCTCCTGTTAAATAGAAAGGGGCTAAACTTAAATACTTGGCAACCAGAGCATGTCTGAGAGATTTTATGTTGTCGACCCAATAAGCAAAACTGGTGCAAACAGATGTGCAGCATGCAGTAGTGAACTTGCCTGCCATTCATTGTGTCAAGAAATACTTGATTCAGAAGGGTTACCTCAGGAAGAACTTTGGTAGCCACGATAATAGCTCTGGCTTTCTTGGATGTAATGATACGTATTGTTCTTCCAGACAGTCTTTAAAGGTTGTCTGTTATTGGATTTCTCTGCATAGACTTGGTCCAGCCTAGCTTCTGACCTGTTTTATGGGGGCAAAATTGTAGAGATTTAAGTGATCTTTACTTCTGTGATCTAAGTCTAATTTTAACCTGTTTTTCTTTCAGTATTTTCTATTCAGATGAGCTTCATGTTTTTGACTTTCCTCTTCTCTACAAGGTAATTGAATGTGCTGAATCAGAACCTTTGAATATTTGTTTTGTATGATATCTTTGGCTTGGGTGATACAGTTTGTGCAATGTGTAAGGGCAGGTTTCTGAATAGGGGTGACCTCATTTTGGTATTTCATATTGTCCTTACTGCATTTTCTCTATTAGAGTTTCATAGGGTAAGAGAGCAGGACCTGAATTCTGTCCTTTCTTGTGTGTTAATTACAGAGTTGTTAAATCTCAATCAATCACTGCTATACCTCATCCACTGAAAAAAATGGATTTGCACAGATGTCACTGAAGGTATAATTTGCCCTGCAGACATGCTGATGACATATGAGAGAGAGAACTCAGTTTGACTTTTTACATCTCAAGATACATTTGCTGGGCTGGCAATTCAGTCTTCTCTGTATATGTCAAATTTGTTACATTTGTATGGTGATTCTTAAAAGACAGTTGTCCTGAACTGATGTTTGGTGGAGCTATTTTTTTTGCCTTTTGAGTATCAACCAGGAAGAACAGTTGTACATTCACTTCTCAAAAAACGGTACCGTGAGAATGGTGTTAGCCAATGCCCTTGAGCTGGTCAGAGTATCCGCCATTGTCCTCTCACTTAGGCTTACTGGAGTATTTCTCTTAGCAGCACTCTGCCGAATGGGAGACTCCAGACATATGCTTTATATAAATTATACAATATCTGTAAGGGAAAATCACAAAGAAGGGTGCAATATCTTAGAGCTACTTACGCTTTTTTAGTGCCACAAGAAAATTTCTCTGTGATAAGATACCCTGACCTTAGAAGGCATTTTTAAATAACTTTTGAACTGCTAGACCTAACCTAGGGGAAGATACGTCCCAACTGTAAAGTCTGAAATGCCGTAAGTAGTAACCAACTCAGTACGGTAAATATTTAGAATCTCATAAAATGATTCCTAATTTGGACCAAAGGGTGTTCCATTGGCCAGTCATATACCTCTCTCTGTATGTCATTTTTCCATCCTTCCTGGCCTTATTCCCAGTGTGTAAACCCTTAGATGCAGTTTTCCTCTGAAGTGGAAGATAACTACATATTCTAAGCAGTGCTCATAGTGTAGACTCAATATACTATCTAAATTATGCATTTTGTTAACAATACATACTAGGAAAAGAAATCGTAGGTCATTCTCTTTCTTTACAGAGGCAAGCTGGCCATTGCTGTGATATAGCATGTTTGCAAAAATAACCTTGGCTGGACTAAAGGTGTGTCCTACATACCATGTGTTCAGAATCCCTCTCCTTCACATGGGAGCATATTCATTAGAGAGTTTGCCACAACCGAGAAACAATTCTGCTTTTTAAAAAAAAAAAAAAAAAAAATCAAACACTACTGTTCATTTATGGGTAGAATTATTTCTGTCACTAGACCTGATCAAAGTGATGTGAATGTGCATATGGATCCTCAAAGTAATGTATTTGATCAATGATGTTTTAAGAAGGTTTTTGTTATCAGAGGTTATTAAAACTCTTTCTTTTCTAGGAATAACTCTAGTTTCACACCAGCAGACACAGTGGCTATCATTTTCTGTTCCACACACAAATCCCTCACCCTGGGTAAGTCAGGAGATAAGCTTTTGAGCAAAACAACAGTAATATTCATACCTTACTGTGTTCGAAAAAAAAATGGTGTTGGTTGCTGGCTTTTCTGCTTAAATGGTTTGGGTTTTAGTGTGACAAGTAATGCTACCAGTGTGATACTAACGGTGGGATAATATTCTTGCACAGACAAAATAAATGCTTATCACAGGGCAGACAACATTGTCTTCTCAGCTGAGATTTTAGTGGTTCTACAGTAAGAACCACCTTACTTATGGAAAGCTAGATTTTTCTTTCTGTTCTTATTCTGTTCTGTTGCCTAATCCAATATTGATAAAATTTCAGGTTTGGTACTGAAAAGACTGTAAGGTATATCTGCCTCGTCTCACAGTAAAATCTGACACCTAAAAGCTGGGATGCACAAGTGAAAGTCAAAGCGTGTAGTGTATTCAGAAACCACAAATAGACAATACTGTCTTTTGCTTAACGTGAGCAAAATGTATGTGTTTAAGTCTGCAGGTATTTTGCATAGTTTTATTTATTAGAGTTCATTTATCAAAACATCATTGAGATACTTGTCACTTATGACCCCTTAGTGATAATAAGATATTCTGATGGAAATTCACAAAATACTGCTAAATCAGTTATGCTTACAGCCACTTGCTACTGCTTCATCCATTATGTTCAGTCAGTGAAATGACTAGAATATTTTCTTAATGTTTTTCAAAATATGAAAACATGTGTTTGATAAAGCATATGTGACTGAATATATGCGTTTTCAAGACTGTATCTGTCAAAGAGAAACACAGCTAGTGTCAATAACAAAGGTAAGAACTCAGCCTGAAACAGGAGAAGAACAAGTCAGGACTTAGGTGAGATGTTTTCCAAGTCAGTTTGATATAGAGAAACTCATCCCAGGGTTCTTTGCTTCAGCCAGGCCTGTGCTGCAGAACTGTTAGCAAGTGCCCTTCAGAGTCTGTGGGAAGTGAAGGAGTTCCTGACGACAAGAAAAAGGCAAACGTAATGCCTCTTTCTCACAATGGAAACGAGGAGGGGACGAGGAATTATAGATCAGTGAGTTTAACTTCATTTTGTAGAAAACTACTGAAACAAATAATTAAATAAATTATTTTAACAGTGTAGGAAGAAACAAGGAAATGAGCAACAGCCCCATAGATTTGTCAAATGCATATCATACCAAACTAACTTAATTTCCTTTCACACAAGGTCCTGTGGGTTGCAGAGAAGTAGCAAAAGTTGTATGGCTTGAGAGCATTATGGCTTTTGACATTTGCATGATGTTTTGGGCTCCACAATTCAAAAATTATATGGACCAGCTGGAAAGAGATCAGAGGAGAGTGCCATGAATGATCATAAATCTCAAAAATGTGACCCCAGAGGAAGGTTGAAACAATTGGGATTGTTGAGAGAAGACAGCCTGAAATACAGTAGTGATCTTCAAAAGGTTAACGCAAAGAAGGTAAAAAGTAACTCTTTCACAGTGGACTTTGAAAAGGGAAGGATGATGATCATTTCAGCTAACAATCAGGGAAACCTGTCTAATGTTAAACAGTTTAGCTTTGGAATATGTTGCCTATTGATGTCTTGAATCTCCTATCATTGTAGACAAGCCTCAGAGAGGAATTAGATAGCTAGAGTTGATCCTGCCTTGGAGCAGAACATAGATTAAATGACATTAGGTCTTTTTCAGCCAAATGTTCTATGAAATTGAAGCTTCAACTAATAAATGAGCTTGTATTCAGGAGGACAGTTACACTTGTATTTATAGAAAGCAACCACACGCGTAAGTCATAACACACTACCGTATTTGCTGTTTGGAGGTGTGTATAAACTTAGGACACAACTGTGATACTACAGAAGAGAAGCTGGTGGTATTTAACAGCACAGGTGTGTAAGTCTCCCCTTCATTATATATATATTCAATATATTCTTCTTCATTTCTTTTACTCGCTCTACCAAGCATCCTCATGCAGCGTGTCTTGGCCTGCGCCCTATGCACACAGCTGAGTTGGTTCACTTTTCTTCTGCTAGTACGCTCTCCTTTTTATGTTTTATTTTCCCCTTTAGAAGAACCTAGTTTGAAGTTCCTAGCTTGCTTGACTTTTCGGCTCACGTTTTCCCAGTTCCAAGTTACTGCTCTCATTAGCACAGCCTGGTAAGTCAGGCTTTGTATTTTGCAGCTTTCATTGCCCACGCACGCCAACAAAAATACTTTGGCCACCTTGACTTCAAGGACTCCTACAGCTTCTCCCCAGCCATGCATACTTTTGCCCTGCCAATACGGATGTCTCATGGATAAGTGTGCAAGTTGTAATGAAACAGGTGGATGGTGGAACACAGTATTGCAGGACTGTTTCTCGGCTACAGACTGTTCCATTTGTCAGCTTTAGGACAGACTGCTTTACCTTCATCCTTGAAAAGCTGGTGTCTCATGGAAAGCAAGTTTGCCTCCTAGGAGGCTAGTCACAAGATGTAATCACTTCTTCAGCTTTTCACTTTTGTACTACCTTTCCTTACTGCTCAGGGCCTGCGTTGAGATTGCTGCGTGGCTGGGACCTGTGCTTCCCTGGCTGCATTGCATCTCTGGGGCTCAGCTTTGTCAAGGTTTCTTTGGGGCTCCCAGGCTTGTCTTGCGTGGGGCCAGCAGCAGCGTGTCCTGAATTGAGCACCACCCCTGATGGAGAAATGCTCTTTTTGGCAGTCCCTGGGAGCCCATCTTTGGTAAGCCTGAGGGCCCCACCGCTCTTGTGTGTATGCCTACACAGTGTGTGCACTACATAGGTATGCCTGTTGTGTATCCATTTCAGGCTGGCTGGTTTTGAGACCACTGGTATTTTACTCTGTTCAGTATTAATACCATGTCCAGATAAGTTCGACCTGCATAAACACACATTTCTATGTAAATAGGGAGGATCAGGTTTTATACAGCTGTAGTGCGATGAGGCATGCCCCTGAGCTGATGATGTAAATGGGAATGTTAACCAGAGCAGCTAACATTTGAAGGTGGAAGCAGAGTAGATCTAATTTGTTTTTAAGGATCAGCCATTTCTGAATGACAATGACAGTTAAATCTACCCACAACACAGTCTTGTCCACCCTGATTTTAGCAGAAACAAGAACAAACGTAGGCATTTTGGCCCTTACTCTTTTGTTGTTCTGTCACGTTCCTACTTGTCCAGAGGTGTTTACTATAAACCACGTACCAAGAAACCTTCTGTTCCCTTGTAGTGGCGAGAGTTTTTCCCGCTCCGTCATTACAGTGCCTGAAAGCATAAACACAGCTCAGAGTCTGGTTTCACATCCGTTGTGGAGCTCTGCTTTGTTTGTCTTCAAGATTCCAGTGGTAGTGTATAAATGACCCCCCAACACTTGTTCTTTCGCTTTGAAACTGATTTCTCTCAGCTTGGCAGGTGAAACTCCAAATAGGTACGTCTGGCCCATTCCCTGGGGAGCTTAGAATGCCACTGACTAAAGTGGGAGAAGAGCTGACAGCTTTAAAGCTTTAGAAGTGGTAATAGGAGAGGCATGAGAAGACTTTTATAAGTCACTTTCTCCCACACCATATTATGAAACCAACTAATTCCCATGCAGTGCATGCTCATGAGGCCAACTGCCACTTCCACTGTTGAATCCATGAATAAGTGCTTGCTCTGCACGGAGATGAGTGCTGTTCCCATATGCTGGGTTTTATTTTGTAGACAGAACAGTTGACACACTTTTTATCTCAAAGATCAGAGTGCAGGGCATGTTTGTGTAAGGACAAATTACACAGAGTAGGTGCCTTTGTGTTTCTTAGTTAGGAACACAAGCCGGTATTTCTGCATAGAGGTGGGTGCCTTGGCAGTTTTTTGAATACAGTGCATCACATATGCAGAAAAACTGTTTATTTGTATTTCACTTAATGAGTGAAACAGGATGTAAACTTAGAAGGAGTGAAGATAAATACAGTATTCACAATGCCCTCTGGCATATTCACCCACACTTTGTTCTCTTTCTCTCCTTCCCCCTACTCACATATATGCACAGTACATGTGAGCACACACATATGCGGACATTTGATGCATGGCTTTTATTAGTGCATTTGCCATTGATTGATTAGTACTTAGTATTAGTACTTCTTCTATTGATTGATTGCAGATGAAGTGACTATTTGACCTTTAATTATGAGCCTTGCTATTGAAAATGACATTGAGCTATGGCTTCACATAATCCATCTGGAAAGCCCGACATGATGCCATTCCCTGGAGTTCATTCAGTGAGAAGAGAAGAGGCCTCAAGAAAGTGCAATGCTATCGGTGTGGCTCATCTCAAAAAATACTGCAGTTGTTGCTTGCACTTATGCAAAAGTTGCAGCCAAGTACAGAACATTATTTTATTTTTTGCAGAAAGTGAATTGCTAGCTAGAAGGTACAACTTCCAAAAGTAAAATGCAGGATTGTCAAAAGATATTTTCACTTTAATTCTTTGTATTTACTATGTAAAATTATTTTATCAGCAAAAAATGGAGTACTGCTACCTATTTTGGCTACCACAAGTGCAAATGTTAGTACTGTAGGTATGATGAACAGCAGATTGGTAAAAAAAACAAAACAAAACAACAAAAAAAACCCCACCTTATAATAAAATCAGGGTATTGTTTGTGATGCAGAGCGCATTTTTCCTCATTTGGATTTATCAACGTAGCAGTTCTTTCACCATGGAATTCTTAAAGCAATGCAATCAAAGTAAGTTTCTAGGCTACAAAATACTTTCAGGAAAGAATAGAGTTCATTTTGCAAATAAAAGCCAAAGCGCTAACTTTCTCTTGTATTGTTCTAATTTCATTCAACTTTATTTTTTAAATACTCAGCTTCTTACTGCATGAGTACAGAACTGATAGTCTGTACTTGAACAATTCTTAAAAGCCTGCTGTGATGCACAAACATTCACAGACAACTCAATTGTCTGTGAGTGGATCATCTAGGCTATGGATTAATCAGCCCATGCCTTCCCCCGAGTTCCCCAGCTGCACAATGTGACAGAGTGCATCGTGCTCACATATAGCTCCAATCTGCTTACAGCTATCTATAGTTTGCTCATGTTTTCTCCAGATATCTCCTTACAAGATTTTTCAGAGATAAATAATGTATTTGCACAGCCTAGACCCCCGCTGTTTAATATTAGCTGGGTTTTGCTTCATCTGTTTTTTCTTATACTCAAACTCTGTGAAATGCTGTACTAATCAATCGCAGACTCTTCTTATTGTGTGGTGATAATCACCTTTCTCCTTTAGATAGAAAAATGCCAAAATGTTCTAACTTGTGTTAAGATAAAAGGTAGATCATTTTTATTTTAAAAATGAGGCATCTCATAATAATTCTATAATAGAAAGTAAGACGGTAAAATTGGGTGCGTTGCCCTAAGTGAGTATTCAGGCAATACTCTGTGGTATTTTTGAAACGTGGTGGTTTTTCTCTGCTCCTGGCAGAGCATTGTCCTCTAAGGCGATTATTCATCAGGGTACTAACTGTGACTAGCTATAAATGTGTGAATAATTCCTCTGACTTTTACAAAAAGATCTAGAAAATAATCCTGGTTAATTGCTCACTGAAAGTTTTCAAGAGTAGGACTTCTGATAGCGTCTCTTTTACTTTCAAAATTTTCCTATGGGTGTTGAACAGGAGACGTTACTGCTGACATGATGTCATACTTCTTGGTGTTATTAGTGCTTGAATTTGCACTTTTAGTCTCATTTCTTCCCCAGGTGTCTGATAGAGCCATGTAAGTGAAAATGATCTGGCTTCTCCTCTGCCTAGAATTGGTGCGTGCTGACCCTTGGGGCAGAAGGGAAGCTGATGGGAGGAATAGACTTGAAAGAATGAGTTTCTTGTGGAGGCCGTGCCTGGGCCAATATGTACCCCTCACTACTGCCAGAGAGTTAGAAACTCTCTCCCATTCCTGCTTCTGAGATCCCAGGGGGCTTAGTGGCTGCTAGAACCTATGGTGAGTTTTGATACGGTGATTCTTTGGGCCAAAATGAGAAGGTTTTCCTTGTCTTTTCAGTCTTTGGCCAGCATTTGCTTGGAAGGAGCAGCAAGTGGTTGGCGGGGCTTTTTCCTCTGCTCTGTTACTCCCCTTCTCTTTGTCCTCTGTCTGTCTCTGGAAAATAAGAACTGAGGGATTGACATTACATGAGATGATAGCAGGGAGAGCAGAAGCACCTGGATCTACTGCACTTCTCTCATGTTGGCATCTTTTTTTGTCGCCCAACTTGAGGGCAGTTGGATCGCCTTTCCTAGTTTGGCAGTCTTCCAGAACCAATGTTTGGTTCTTACCAAACAATATTATCAGTCAGGTTATTACCATGTAATTGTCATGTCTTCTTTCTCAGTAGACCCCAAGGCATGCCTGGGAAATGCTATGTCCAGTACAGCTGCCATATCAGAATATTAGCAAACAAAAGATTTCTGTAATTGGGAATAGTATGAATGTTTCCTGCTTGCACAGACAAATCCACCCGAGGTGAGATGCCATTTTGCATGTGTAAACATTTCTATAATACTAAGGCCACCACTCACTTGAAGGGGCTGTCTCCACAAGAAGTCAAACTGACAGTTTTGAGTAGGCCATGGTTGCTGGGATAGTCTGTGCCAGAGCATCTCTTTTGGACTAGATGACCTTTGATGGTCCCTTCCAACCCAAGCCATTCTATGATTCTTTTATTTTCCTTCGCTACTCATATATGTGGTTGGGCAAGCACCCCTTGTTTGTCTCCTTCAGACTGGAGCATCCCTAGGGGCGGGCTGTACTTTCAGGAATGAAATGTGCTGGCAGGCCGTTCTGATGAAAGTAGGAAACGGCATAGTCCAGTGAGTTATAGTGGCTTTTGGACACAGAGTACCTGATTCTCCCTTGGTTTTTTTAATCACAAGATTCACAATATTAGCACGTCTAATCTATCGCAGTTTACTCAATTTTGACCTCTCGGTGATTCTAGAAGGGGAAATACTAGAGTAAATTAGGGAATCTCCTTTCCTTTCTGACCTGAAATGTATGTTTCTTTGATTAGACTTAGAATGTGGCAAGAAATTCTTTACCAGCTCCCAGGGCTTCCTTTTCATCTGTATACTCTGCCAGTAGTAGGGTTTTTTTATTCATATTTAGAAAGTTTGCCTCCAGCAGTACTAAAATGTGCATCAGAGGACAACAGTTGTTTACTGTGTTTGAACTGAAGAATCTCACCCAGGAGATCTCATTCACTTGAAGTTTACATCTCTCAATCTCGACTTGCAGAAAGAGATCGATGAATAACAATTGTCATTTCAGAGTTGCACCTCTCCAATTATTTATTTGGTTGTGTGTCTTCCCAGATGTACACGTAATTGGATCAGACACTAAAAACCAGATTGCAGGGTTTTAATGACAGCAAGCTCATACCTCTTTATAATAAAAAAACAAAAAATAAACACACATATCCGTCTGTAAAATGATAATGACACAAGAGCTCTCCCTCCCCACCAAAAACAGTTAAAGTTAATTTATCTACTTTAAGAAACTACATTATATTCAGCAGACAGCTGACAGGTCACCCTTGGGAAGATCCACGTTTGGACATGACTCGATTTTTTTTTTTGATTTTTTTTTTTTTACCTCAAGCTGGCAGAGGCTACAAGTGTCACCCATACTAAAGCTGGCGTGTATTGAAGATGATGTTGAGTCTCCCTGAGAGAGTTGCATCTACATTTGCTGCTCTCAGTGCACCTTCTGGCAGCCAGTCTGAGCTGCTGACTCCAGACACTTCTAAAACGGTGGGTGCAAAGATGTGAAAAATCAACAGCAGCAGCAAAACTTAGAAATCTCCTATTACAGGATAGTCTTGCGAATCTGGAAGAGGGATCCTCCTCTAAAAGCTGCCATGACCACTGCAAGCACATAACCCTAGTCCGTAGAGTTTTACAATAGGAAATAGTATCCCTCAGTATTTCTAGGTAGTGAGCTGTTTTCTGAAAATGCCTTCCCAAATGACTGGAGCATTAAAGCTTTTCTGGCCTCATGTCTTCTTTTCTTGGCCACAGAAATCAGATGAAGAGAGAATTAAAGAAAAAATAATGCTAGTATTCTTAACAATTTTTTTTTTTCTTTATGAAAAGAGGTGTTTTCTTTTTTTACCATTTATAATGATTTTGTGTATCATGTTTTCCTTTGCATCAAGCTTTCAGGAGAAAAAAGCTTTAAATAAATTAATTAAAAGATAGTATGAAAAAGTTTGGAGCATAAACCGTTCCTGCTTGTGTTTACAAATGCAATGAGAACAACTGTAAAACATGTTTATAATGGCTTTTTTAATAATATGTGTAAATAAAATCCACATAATCAAAATTTTAATGCTGAGGAATCTTAGCCTCAACTATGTGTGGAAAGGGCAGTAATGTTCAAGGAAATAATCAAATTAATCAAATCTCAGTTTTGTGGCTTTGGGACACTTGTCGATTTCTTTGTCCAGAATTCCATTAGTAGGTCTAACCTATTAAACCTTCAAAAAGTGGTGGCTACAAGAATTAATAGAGAAGGGAAGGAAGTGTTTTAATTCCATTTGTTTAAACTTCATAGCTTAGATATTGGTAGTGAATTACAAGGAAGAATTTACCGTGTGCCTTGAGTATGTTATGTGTACGAGGAGTGAACTGATATCCAAGCAATAAAAAAAAGCACTGAAGTGCAAGGATCAGCTTACAATGTTGCTACGCCTGGATTGTGGTGCCAAATTAAGGATAAGTCACATTTTAAAATGACTTATGGTGGTTCAATTCATTCTTGAATTCCCTGTTAACTAATTACTTCTACCATATTGTCAGACAGGTGGAGGTGTTTTGGAGTCTAAGGCACTAGTCTTCACTTGTTGGTCTTAAATGTTTCATTGTTAGCAGCTGGTAAGATTGCCTATGTTGTTCATTAAACATCACTTCCAATCTGAATGCACCCGTTGAAAACCCAGAAATAGACAAACTGTACTTTCTTTCTCTCCCTCCCAGCTTTCACGTTTTTATTTACTTAAAACTTTGATAGTATCAAGATGTGCTGTTTCCTAGTAACTGTACTTACATTGCATTTAAATTACTGGTTTCTGTGATGAGTATAGTGAGCCAGTTACCTGAAGAACAAGTTAGTAAAAGCATTCAAAGCATAATAGGTTTTCTTATTTTTTTATTCTTGTTAGAGTCATGGCAAAAGAAAGATCTTGGTTCTCATTCATTTCTCTTACTCCTTCTCCTTCTTTACTTATATATTAGACCAGTCTAGTCTCTTACAACATAGTATGAGTCTTCACGAAATCCTTGCATGCTAGCATAACTGTATGGCCAGTGTGTGACCACATCGCTCTGATGTAGCGCAGAGCCTTCCCGATAATTCTAGTCCTCCAGAAGAGGTCAGTCATTTAATACAATGTGAGGGCTTGTTGAATGTTCTGGTAAATCATTGTTCTTTCCCAAGGACAGGGATGAAGGTGAAAATGTTTTTGAAGATTAGGGTCCATGCAGACCTCCAAACTGAACTAGGATAGCCCTCCATTTTGCACTTTTCACCTGTAGCTCTTCCAGACTCCCTTGAAGTCTCACCAGTCCCTTGTAAAACCTCCGCCTCAGATGTTTGGTTTTACCACTTTGTGAGCCTGTTTTTTGCTTTCCGTGACACTTATCACTGACCTGAAATATGAAAACATACTGAAAAAAAGTCTTTTTTCCCTGAAAATATTTTAAGTAGCAGTCTTCATAAGCATGTATGTGGGCAAAAAGGCAAGGGGAATGTAGACTCAACTGCTACAAACGTTGCAGATCCTTCCCAGTCAGAGAGCGAGTAGCATGTCACCTGGAGGCAGTTGTGGTTGTGCTGATGGATGATCTCTTTATACTACTGGCAAAAGTCAGATTTCCGTGGTAACACTAGGCTTTGTCACCAAGGTGTGATTGAACCAAAAGTGCCAAAAACCACTGTACCATTGTAAACCATAGTCTAGCCACTGCAGATGGAATCTTACCTTGACACCGTTATTTCCTTCTGGACAACAGAGTAGCAAAGGTTGTCTATTACTTCTCTCAGCCTTGATCCCTTTGCAGAGTACAGAATGACTGTAAGGTCTAGGATCTCTCGGTTAGGGCTAAAAGCACTAGAAATCTCAGAGTTACAGCTGGAGTGGGGCTGGAAAGGGACTACCAAATATTCCTCTGAGGAATTTTTCAGCTGCGGAAGAGCTTGGCTGCCTGTTTTAGGCTCAGCGTCAAGTAATCTGTTCTCCCTCCAGTGTAATGTGATTTCATATTACACTGGAAGGTGCTTCAGCTGAAATAGGAATACACAGTAGCAAGCAAATATTTGTATTGTTATGGGTTGTCAGATGACCTTTGATGGTCCCTTCCAACCCAAACTATTCTATGATTCTGTATCATTCAGCTGTTCCCATACCTGAAAGAAACTGGTCCTGAGGGAAGAGCATTTAACTTGAGTTCAGTGCATGCTTTGGAGACGGCATGGATGTAGGAAAAAGAATCCTTAACCAGTTAATTTGTCAAAAGCATCTTCTATCGTGATCTCAGTATGTCGTAACAGAGTCTGAACAAGGGCAAGAAACATCTAACTCTGACTAGCCGTCACTGAGGATAGGTGTAGTATATAAACTTCTGTCTCCTCAAAAATAACTACAGCAGTGTGATTTGCTTGGGAAGAAACAGGGAAACCCTTAAAGTTTTCAAACAAGAGATTAGCAGCATTTTGCCATTCTGGTAGCTGTCTGCCTGAACAACCTTTTTCTAATTCTCTAAACTGGATTTTGCCCAGATCTCCTCACCCTTTCCCACCATGCAGTCACTGGGCTGCACGCAATACTGTTCTGAAACTTGGTGGTAAAATTTCAGGTGTTCATTTGGCACTGTCTTTGCAGGGATAACCTCAGAAAGCCCCTGCTCTGGCAGCTTAGGGGGGGTTTAATGCAATATATGACCCTCTTTACAGGCCTTTTCTCAGTTGAAAAAAAGAAATAGCTATTTGACCTAGTAATGTTCCCTTCACATCAACCCCTGAGAGGATCCTTCAGAAAGAGTAGCACGGAGAGTGTCAGAGAAGCTACCGTCATACACTTGATTCATTTTGTATATTGCACTTGAAGATTATGGCAGTTGAGAGTTCTGAAATGCATAGATGAGTAGAAGGGAGAACTGAAAATCCAGAAGCTAAGGCTTTTCTTCAAAGTATTTCCACTGCCTCTTTGTGAGGGTTGTTTGGCATTCTGATTCCTGAATGCCTGGTAGTTCCACAGCCCTAGTGATGACCTCTTTGTTTTGCCCCACACCTCTTTTCCTAAGAAGAAATGCTGCAGCGTTTTGTGATTTGGAATGTGTTTCAGTAATGTAAGCAATAAAGTTTTAGGATAAATTGTTTGTTATGAAGACATTGAAGGGGAAAAACCTATACAGTGAAGTGTGTAAGTAGAGCATCTAGCACTAATTCTGCTTTGGGTGTTAGAGATGATGGCCTGTGTTTCGGTGGTAATAAAAATGTTCTAATAAGTTCTCTGAACCCATTGCAAAGTGATAGAAAAGAGCAAATGATGAAACAGTGCTTTAAGGGGAGCTTACACGTTCAGCGAGCATAAAATAAACATATTAAAATAGAAAAAAAACCTGATTTCCAGTACTTATTGTTTTATCACTTCCATCATGGGTATAGGATAAAAGAAAACTCCTACTTGCTTGTTAGAAGAAGAAAGCTCCTACTTGAAGTTCTTACTTGGCAGATGTCAGTTGAAAGCTCTGCTATGGAATATGCTGCAATGTCAAACTCTGTTGGGTAATTTTAGACAAATGTGTCATGTGTGACATGGAAATATGGCATGCTGTACATTAGTGATTTCCCAAGTGTTTGGATCAGGTAGTAATGTGCTGAGAAAGTGCTCTTTATCTCTCCACACTGTGTACTTGTATAGCAGTGGGGAAAGGCTTTTGGTAGAAATTACTTTAGTCAGAAAAAGAATCCATTTACAATATGTGCCTTCTAACATCTTTCAGACAATGCATTGTATTAAAGAGGCATTTTTTGATTAATGTTTTATAAACATTTTTCAGCATGACAGCTTAAAGTCCCTGTAAAATTGTAAATGCGTGCATAGTGCTCACTTCCATAAAGTCAAATGCCATCTCATAAAGTCTCGTTGGATCCTGTCAGTGACAGTGACACAGAATCAGTACCTTGGAGCATTAAAATTAATTTGCTTCATTTATATTACTGCAGTGATAGCTAGATGAAAAGAGTCCTATATTTAAATTCTCTTAAAAATACCTTCAAATCTTTTAGGATTTTTTTTATTATTATTATTTTACAGTTAACTAAATGTAGTGAAGTGCAGCATAATATTTTCATGGACCTTTTAAGAAGGTGACTACGAAATGTGAAAGTAGCAAAGGGGAAAAGGGAGGATGTGGGGAGTTATACTGGGTGCAAAGCTGGAGGAAGGATAAATAGCTTTCAGTGGTGCAGGCTACTGGAGAAACAGTGGCCTTTGACCAGGGCTGATAAACCACAGCCTTGGAGCCAAACTGGAATACCCTGGAGCAATGGAGAGCAAACAGGGCTTTCCTATACCAGATTGTAAGAGCAGTCCTCTCTCACTCTTCCTTGCCGTTGTTGAAGGTCACGGATAAACAGCTTTCTCTTGCTACCTTTTCCTCAGGTTTGCAAAGTTCTTACATGACATGGGCTGAGTGAGGATGCAAACAGGGAGAAAAATGAAACGTGTTGCGTATCAGGCCTAACTCACTTCTCTCAGTTGCAGTGGGACTGTGATTTTCGTGCCCGCTGCACTCGGTGGAGCTTAGTGATTTTAGTGGAAGTACCCAAAATTTACACTGCTACAAGTGAGCAGAATCAAAGGTTTTGGGAAGCAAAACCAAGCAGGCTAGAAGCATGGGAGTGGAGAAGAGGAGGAAAAAGGAGGAAGGGAGAAAATACAAACAGGAAAAGAAAAAGGGCCTCTGAATACCAGAGCCAAAGAGCAAGGAGGAAGATGGGAACATGGGGGAGCGCTGGTAGGAGAAACACAGCCAAACAAAGGAGAAGAGGGAAATTCAGGGTAAAAAGCTAGGAATACATCTTGTTTGTAAGGGCTATCTGTGGGATGATCTCAGTGCTTTCTCCCTTCTGCTACAGCTCTCTGTAGTCCTAGTCAGGTGAGGTGCTGTTTTCTCACCCAGCTGGGTACCACAGTTCCTCTTTCTTTGGAGGAGGACGGGATACAACCCTGACTTGCACCTGTCACGGTGTTTGGTCAGCTCTGATCCAGGAGTTGGACACACATTCATGCAAGAAGGCTGTTTAAAAGATTTTGGCAACTCAGCAGTTTGTTACACCCCTACTTTGAGCAAAGCTGGCCCAAGTTGGCACCAAACCACAGAGGAGCACTTTGTCCTTCAGTTCTCATGATACGTAGTGAGTGAGGGTCTTCGGCAGAGGAGTTGAACCAAGCTGCTTGGAAGCCTGTAACTTCATAAACTGCAGCAACATGAATGGGTGTTTGTGGCATGAGCCTTCAGACCATGACAGCAGTCTTAAAACTTAACGAAAAGATTGTCTATAAACTGATAATGCTAGTGTTTCTCCTCCAGTGTCAATCAAGATGAAGACCCATAGAAGTCAGTCCAATTACCCTGAAATGCAGATAAGCATGATTAATGGCTCTGTGAAAACAAAACGAAAAATCCTTACAGGCATTATTCTTTATATGTGTGAATGCAGCCTTAATGCTCCAGAAGGCAAATAAATAGCCTAGTGATTTTGGGGGGTGCGGGGAGGGAGGAGCTGCTGTGTACTTTGAGGAAACTTAGACTAAGGTAGTGATCTGGGGTTTAATATATGTGATTTGATCCTGTGCAAAATTGTATTTATCTTAGACTTAGTGTAGCTTTCATAGTCCATTAGCACTGGAAACAATATGCTATAAAAGATGAGGAAAAGAGGAGTGGACAGCCCAAAAGAAGGATAACCATATCCATTTTGCAAGCACCTTCAGTCCTTGCTCTCTATCTGAAAGATTTAAACCCATCTCACTCACTTTATTAGTTTTGTTATAGCCGCACCTGTTCATGTCACTACACGTTCAGTCAGTGTTTCTGTTATAGCTTCTCTTAGTGCTGGTTCATAACCTTATCTTGAAAATGCATTATGGGCTAAGTTTCAGCATGCAGCATCTGCCCAGGCATTATAATGTCACTTTTCTTCGTTTGGTTAGGATTTGGTTTTAATTTTGTTTGGTTTTTTCCCCCAAGTGTTTTTTATATATATTTTTACATATATATATATTTTTATATATATATATTAAAAATACAGTGGGGGTTTTTTATGAGAGAGGGGAAAGTAACTATTAAAATATGTTTTTCCCTAATGAGGAATTTGCATGAGGTTTATATATTTGGAAGACATCAGCAGTCGTACTGGTGCTTGCAGTTACTATGTATTGCTATGAAAAAGTTTAGACAACATTTTTAAAAATAAATAAAACCCATGCTGTTTTGTTTAGCTTTGTGGTAATATTACTGACACAAGGATTTGTGACTGTAGTTTGTGGATCTCTGTCATGAAATATTTTGAGAGAGGTGCATACTGGCAAAGTTGGAATTACAAAAATCAGAAAGTGTGTAAGAAGGCAACAGGGCTTTTTCTTTCCATTGAACTAATGCTTACCTGCAAAAATGATTATTATTTCTGCTCTTCACCAGTTAGTTTTTCCTGGTAAATAACAGGAACTTTAATTGCACATTAGTAGCTTACAGGAACCTATTGTTGTGACATGTATTTAAATAAACTGTGAATTAAGAACCTCTTTCCACCCAGTGATCTAATTATATTGTCACACTAATTATAGTATTTTGTATTTATATTTGACAACTTTAATTTTCTTTTCCTAGTTTACTGAAAAAGCTTTCCTCTAGAGAATTTACCTTTTAGGCTGGAATTTCTCTTCTTTTTCTTTCAGAAAATGTACAGTAATTTAAAGCATGTCTCAGTCACTTTGGATCCATTCTGTTCACGTCTCTGCCGTTAGTTTTCTGTGTGATCTTAGGCTAGTCATTTTAGTGTTCTCTGATTCTCTGTAGGAGTCCTGTTCAGCTTACTAAAATGTTTTTGGATCTATGGATGAAATTGCACTACCAAAACACCAGGTACTGTCTTACGAACATAAACATAGCATGTTCATAGCTTGGAACTCTAGTTTATTTTTCTATGGTTAGAGAACAGAAAATGACCCACTAGGGTCAAGCTGAGACTTGGAAACAGGCAATAAAACCTTTATCTGTTTACAAAAACAGTATGATGGGCATTTGAAGTAAATTAGATACTCCTTAATATAATGCAAATGCCCATTTAATTTCTATCCAAATACTATCTATTCCCAAGCCCCAGAAATTAGTGTTAATAATAAGCAGCCCTATTGTGTGATAGGTCCACAATGTTATTTTGAAGTTAATTATAATATTGAAATTAAGCACGCAAGCCTTTATTTATTTGATTTAATCTTTCCCTGGAAATATCCGCATAAGCAGAGGCAACTAAGTATGGGGACAAGATTGTTAGTGGTGTAATGTGATGAAGTTAATCAAAATAATTACAAGAAATAGTGCTGTGGTAATATCATGAAGATTTCAGCAAGCCTAGACGTGTCAGCAATAGTGGGGCACTGGTGGGGCGGTAATATTCAACAAATAAGCTGTTTCCTCACATAGGGAGGAGGCAACTTTTATTAAGGCAAACCTGAGAGGGTATTGAGAATGGGAATTTATCTTAAGACATAGAGAAAAGTTTATGTAAACGTGGCAACTTTGGCTGATCTGAAACATCTGCTAATGGGGGAATGGAGGGCATGTGATACAAAGCTCAGCTTTCTGTCATTGCTAAGAGAGGAGACACACAGATGAGTTCTGTGAGAACTGTGTAGTCTGCTTCTCTGCAAGGTTGATGCTAGTGGAAGATTCCTAGAATGACATTTCAGACGAGGGAGAAAATAAGGTATGTTCTCAGGGAGGTCCTGAGGAATCGCAGCTGCTCTTGTTGGCGACTATGCGAATGTCTGGTCAAGCAAGACAGAGATGGTTGCAAGTTTTGCCTACACCTGTGCTTTGTGGAGCATGGTAGCAAAGTTCCAAGATTTAAATCGATAATTTTGAACAATAACATGTTCAAAGTAAACATAATCAGTTTCATCACTGCAAAACTAAATCAAATTTAATTGTACATATCACATCATCAGGTGGGAATATTATGCATGGAGATGTCTAATAGAATTAGCACTGTTGAGTGCAAATTCAAACTTTTGGGAAAAATGGCCCATCTCTAGCTTTTAACACTCACTTCTTCTGTCCTCTAGCAACTTCTGTACTCCAGCTGCTCCCTAACTCTTCAGTAGGCATGACCACTTCATATTGCTCACTCAGTTCACTAAATCTTTTCTCTCTCATGCTGTATCTCTTCTGAAATATACAGGTAGAGCAGAGTTTTGTTCTCTAACACATGAGCACTCACCTGCAGAGTACTTGACGCTCTACCTTGACTGTGTGAATCAATCAAAGGAGGGAACGCTGTCATTTGAGTACTCACCAACTGGCAGGGAGTATGCCAGGAAAACGCAACCGTTCTCCAGTGGTGAACAGACTGAAGAAAGGTTACAAGCAGGAGTCGGGCAGGTTGGATGGAGGACAATCACGAAAACACGAAACAGAGCACAGCGAGAGGAAGTAGTAAATAAGCAGTCCAGAACTATGCTCAGCAACCCAACAGTCATGCTATAGTGGAATGTATTTTATATCAAGTCTTCAGCAGGAGTCTGACAGCTCTTAGCATAATTAGAAAAGATCTTTTATGGCATTCCCCTACTCCTTCCTTTCTGCCACAGAACTTTCTCTTAGGTCGTTTTTTTTTATATAAAACTTCTGAGTCTTCATTTTGTTTCTTTTGGGATTTTTTTTTTTTTTTTGGTGAAATGTCAATGCAACATAAAATTCTTTGCTTTTATCTGGAGCTCAGAGTCTGAGGTGAGAGTCTGTCTCCCATTTTTCTGCCTGCAGGGATTCCGATGTTGAAGATAGTATTTGCGGGTTATGAGTACCTGTCCTTAATTTCCGTCCCCTTACTCATCTATCATCCTGCTCAGATTCTTCTTGGCAGTCTGTTGGTACCAACAATAAAATCTTGGATGGTTTCTAGGCAAAAGGTAAGATTTGCTGGTTTTGATTTATAATGGAAAGTGTGCTATGAGGAAAAAAATACTTAAACACCTCTTAAACTCCTCAGGTTCCTTCTTGGAGACCCCATGGTAGGGATTTCCCTGTTTCTTTACTTCCTTTATGACAGTGATAGTCACAGTAGTATCAAAATAAAGATGCTGAACTTTATCCCCCTTGGCTCTGAAAAGGTTTGAATCTTGAAGTTAGGTCTCCTCAGTTAGTTCAAATTATGAATTCAGGTTGCACCCAGTAAGAATGGCTCTGTCTTTAGCTAATAGTCACAGCTTTGGATCTCCCTTATGGAGAAGTGACAAAGATCTGTCCACTGGCATGGGAGCTGGGGAAATCAGGTGAAAGGAGGGCACTTTCTGAATAGAATTAAAGCAGGAGAAAAACTTTTTAATTTTTTTTTTCCTACCTGGGTCACCCTTTACAATAGCAAGAAGTCTACAGGAGTCTGGTGCATCACATTTCATGCCAAAATTATAGCATGGGATAGCTCATAGGATTATAGACTATAACCTAGCGGTTTTTGCATTGACATCACTGATTCAAATTATGCTTGTTTCAGTACAAATTGAAGCTATTGACATCTGACAGCCACTCTATGATCTATATGAAATAATTGCAATGGTTTTAGTCAGATTCTCAGAACAGCAGTAACCGCCTCACAGAAAGCTAGTCCATGCAACTGATTTTAATGCTGCCTTTAATGTTCCGAAATAATGAGGATCAAGAAGCTGTGGCAACTGAGGCAGTCTTTGACAGTCATTTTTGGTAAAGGTTGAGACCTGCTGTGGGAAGCCAAGCGCTACCAGTACCCTGCAATCTCCACTTGTCAGTGGAGAAATTTTTTTTGTAACTTCCATGTTTCCAGTTTTCAGCAAAACCCAACAGGCTGCCATTTTAGTAGCTTCGCTCCACTAAAGTCACCTTGCTAACTTGAATGCTAAAATTCCCCAAATCAGTGATTTTTATGTGCCTCCACTTTTGGTTACCTGAATTGTAAAAAGCAGGAAAACTCTCAGTTTTCAGGAACTGAGTCCAGAAATCAGACCTTGTTAAGATATACTTAGTTTAGCATCCGAAAATGGAAATTTGAGAATCATATGTCATTTCTCCATCCATTGGAAAGTCATGATTTTTTTTTTAATCGGAAATTATCAGGAGACACTACAGGTTGTGTAAAGAAAATTCCATGCTGTTCCTGCAGAAAAATAGCCTGAAGTTGACACTACTGGTGACAGAACGATCCCTGCAATGCTGGCTTCTCTTCAGCAGCTAACTGCTCTCTGCTGCCAAGACCAGGAGTGGGGCTGGAGCTCATCCAGACCTCCCTGATCCCCAGGGGCAGTAATGGCCTTCAGGGGCTGCTGTCAGTTGCTGCAAGTTAACACAGCCTTTGAAAAGTCAACCAGTACTGGAGAGATTTACAGTTCACCAGCACTAGTTTCTTATTCATTAAGCATCAAATAAACCTCCTGTGCTAATCAGACTGTAATGCTACTGTAGAACCACTTTGGGGGATTGTTGTTCTGTTGCAGCAGTTTCTTCAGTTGGTCTTCTGTATTATTCACAAATGTTATTTTAATTACTCTTTGAAAAAAATCAATGAGGTTGGGTCTAGTACAGTTGCAATAAGTATAATAGAAGTGAATGTTGTGACTGGATAATGGTCTCCTGCTTTGAAAATAAACATGTCATCATCACCCTTGATGTTTATTTTCTACAAACACCTTGGCTTCATTTTGGCATCTCTCTTGCAGGGGAAGACGGTTATCCAGTCACAGTACTCAACTGCAGTGACATTCTTACTTAATTATGATAGTACATGTGATCTGGTTGTATGAAATTGAATTTAAATATTTAGAGGTTCATCTACACTAAGGTATTTCTAGTTTGTAAATATGGCAGCAGAATCTGCCAAACTACAAAGTTAAAAAATTGTTTCCCCAAACAAAATGTGGACTGATGTCTCTCTCCAAAGTCTCTTGCTGAATAATATCTAAAAGACTAATCTCAAACGGCTAGATTTAACAATACTTAAATGCTGGTGTTTCTGAAAGCTAGTGTTTCTGAGGGGAATATAGCCTATTTATTTTTAAAGGTTTGGATTTTTTTAAGGGTTTACATTTGTGCTGGAGCGTTTTTCAAGCAGTGCTTACAAGCTTTAAATATACAATATTAAAGGTTAATATCTACAATAAGACGACCCATTAGACATCTCTCAGACTGAAAATTGCTTGTTTAGCAAACCCTCTGGAAATGAGAAGTCTTTCGCACGACAGGCAAATGCCAGTCTGTCAGGACCATTCACCCAAAAGGCTAAGGAAAACAGAGGTTCCAAATTTCGGGAATTTGCAAATTTCACGAATTTCCCTCTCACTCAGGCCAATCCGATCTGCACAAGAAAGCTCTGAGCTTTTTTGTTGCAGAGCACACCAACAAGCATCCTTCACAGTGACCACATCGATATACAGGAGCAGCTGAAAACCAAACACCTTTTAAGCCTGTCACATTTGCCTCTGAAGTTAAAGAGACTGCTGCCTGCCAAACTAGAAGCATGATCACCTATCATTTCAGTTGAACTTTGTCACACACTGAATAAATAGTTCAGCTACCATAGCTGGCCAGCCCTGCGGGGAACACAGGTCTGGAACCTGCCATCAAATAAAGGCATGTGGTTTCTCTTTTCCTCAGTAAAAGTAGACTAGAGCTACAAAGACATCAGGTGTCCCCTGGCATAAGATCACCTCTGGACTGATCGACTTTGGCTTATTCTTACCTTTTCTCAGAAAGGGATGTACAAACATCAGAGGTGCGTGACATCCAGCACTGCAGCAGTGACTATACTCTGAGCAGGCTTTGAGCCACAGGGAAGGAGGCCAGGGAACACAAAGGTGTTGGCAGAAATTTGCTTCGCAGTCTTTCCCCCAAGTGGGTATTGTATCTGTAGCACAAGTGGTTTGAGTGGGGTCCAAATAGTTGCTTTCTAGAAGATACCTGAGACCCACCTCCCCTTCCTTCACTGGCACTGTAGCCATATTCCTTGTGGTTCCTCTGTTCAGGCTATCTGTATAGGAGGAGGTTGTCATGCGCTAATCAGAGAGGAAAACATCATCACAAAACCCAGAGTGGCCTGTCAGCTGCATGCTGACTCCTCACTCAGCCGCCCAGAAGTACACGCAGCATTTTGTTGCCCCTTATAAATAAAAATCTTGTCCTTTGCTGCTGGTTGTCTTTGAAGAACATAAAAACCTGACTGTTTCCTTTACTGTTCACAGGCACTGAAGTTAACCAGGCAGCCCAAAGCACCCGTGAAGGTATAATTATGGAGATGGCCTGTGTCACAGTGAATGTATATATGTACTATACTGTACACACAGACAATTGAGACAACTGGGTATTTGTGAATGTTGCTTCAGTGCATATTTTATTTTTTTATATATATATATAAAAAAGATACCTGTTAAGTGCCTTACAGATGCATTTTTGGCAAAAGCATTGTTTCAGGAAGCCACTTTGTTGGTTACTGCAAGAGGTTGTACAGTATTTTGGAGTCCTTTAGTTTTTATTTTTCTAGCTGAGTGAATGGTCATGACTAACAGCTGTTTCTTCCATTGTCCCTGCTTTGAAGCCAGGGTGCACCAGCTGTAAGTCTCTGTTTTAAACTAGCCAAAATGACCAGAAGCCCATCCCACTGCTGGCTTACCCTGGGGAAGAGCTTTCTGAAGGTTTTTTTTCAAGATTGACTTGAATTTCTGTGTGACTCTGTTACACTCCCTAGTCATATGACTGTGACATGCCTTTTTCTTCTAAGTTTGTGTATACTCAGCATGGGGCCATCCATTGGATAGAAGCTGAGAAGCATGAATTATTTGCATTTGTTGACACTGTTGTCTAGACATTCCTTCAAAGTTAATGGTTTCTCAAGAAAATTCTTTCAATTCCATTGTATGATATTGTGCCATTGTATATCTTAAATGCCTCATAAGCTTCTTCAAAGAAATGGTCTGGTGCTTGGGTTATGAGTGAAGTATTTGCCTTTGCAACTAGGAGATCTTTTATAATTTACCCCTGAAGAACACAAATCTTTGTTTTTCTTTTTTCTTTTCCTTCCCCTGGTGCAATGCACGGAGATCTGCTGTGACAGAATTTAGGATGCTGATATTGAAAGAGAGCCTTTATTGTAGTAAGCCAACCTATGTTTTCGATATTACTGCATTGGTAATGAATAGTAGCTTGTGAGGACAAGAAAGTTGACAATTTTATTTTTTTTTTGCCAATTAAAAGGATCCTCACAGTAACAGAAATGCTATCTTAGCTAATTTGACAATCAGTCACAGCTTTTTTTTAGAATAAAATGTTACTCTTTTTAATAAACTTATCTATAAAAAAGAGTACAAAATACTATTTCTAAGAGGAGCGTTGAAGAGAAAGGAACACAGTCATGTATTTAAACATATAGCCAGCACTGCATCTTGTCGGGGAGATTTAAGATTCCCGAAGTGTACTCTAGTCCAGGCTCTGAGGTGTACCCATCCGCAAAAACTGTGCTGGCAATTGTGCATTAAAACATTAAAAGGAATGAAAGAAATAGGTCAAACTAGGATCGATATAAATGCAGAAGTTTCATGTGTGTCATAGTTAACGTTGCAGTTAATGGCGCAACTGAGTGCAAACACCTAGGAGGAGATCTTTAGCAGATGTAAATTATCGTAGCTCTGATAAGGCTGTAGCCATTTACGCAAGCTAAAGATCTTTTTTATGACAACAGGCATATGAAATTCATATCCTTTTGCCTTAGTGAAAAAAATTGTGTTTGGTTTACCTAGTCTGTTATTCCTAGTCCGTTACTCCTGTGAACAACAGGAAGGCAATCTGGTAGCAGTCATTGGTGCTTTACCCGATGGTCAGTCAGTGCAAGACTGCTCGGTTGCCATCTGTATGCGGAACTACTGGGAGCTGACAGCGTCACCTTGTTCACAGTTGTCATCACCAGTAAAACGACCATGTAACGAAGGTACGTGAGATGGCAACAGGCTGAATTCTTTCGTTCCCTGGAAGGGTGATCAAGCTGTGGACACTGAGCAGGTGGGAGGGCTGAGGGGCACTGTCCGCTGCCCGTGTCCCCCAGGGCTGTGCTCTCTTCTCACTAGCCAGTGATGCCAAGGGCAGCGGGCAGTGAGCTCACAGTTTTGTTCAGTGCATCCCTAGACGGCATGGTCAGATCCACCAACAGGCCAACCTGCGAGGTAACTGGAGAGAATAGCATGCGTGTTCTTGGGCCAAATTCCAGGTTCCCTCCCCTTCAGCACGCTAACTGGTAACTGGCTCCGTGTGAGAAAAAACTCCTTTGTCTGGGCTTAAAAGCCCTGCTTGCAGCAGGGAGTCCAGCCTCAGGACAGTTTCTTTTTGTTCTGTTTCCATAAACCTGAACTTGCAGAGTATGTAAGGACTTAATCCCAATCCTACTGAAATCGATGACTCTCTTTATTGGTTTTGAACGCCAAAGCAACAGGCCCAGAAAGAATGCTCGCTTTTTAAAAATACATAGGAGGAGTTCAAGCATACAGTAACTTACTGTGGTTGTGTCAATGCTAAATAGTCAGAACACTGCAAGTACTCCTACTGAGCTACCTCTACGTACTGAATCTCCGACTTTCAGTGCATCCAACAACTTGCTTAGATTCCACTGAAAACATCCTTTTTTCTTTGTTACATTTTTTCTATATTCAAGAATACTTCAGACTGTTTTAAGATGGAGTTTTGTCAGAGCCTTTACAAAGTTCTTGTTGATTGCTTGGGGCAGCCTAAATATTATGAATGACTGTTGGAGGTGTTGGTCTAAAGGGAATATAAAGCAAAACCGAAATACATATTCTAAAACCATACTTAATGAAACTTAATTATGCATATCAATTCTGTTATGTTTAAAGACTGTTAAGATATTTGTTTTATGACTTGTTATTATGCCTATATGTCTTCAATAAACAGAATGGTTTTGAATTTAATTTTGTTACTAGGAAAACAAGATAAAATTACCTACCCTCTAGGTCATCTTTTTACCTCTGTTGCCTGTGTTTTTGTTCTTTGTGGGTAAGCTTTTAAACTGTTTGCTTGTTCTTTTCTAAAAAAAAAAATCCGTGAACTGTATGGAAATATTTTATGAACTAAACTTGGTGAAAGAAAGTCCTCAGAATACTGTAAATTACCATCAACTGAAATTTATTCATTGAACTCCACCAGTTTTTCAGTAGAGGGTTAGAACAGTTCTGAATCTTTTCAACTTTTGGGCTTTAAATTCAACTGAGAAATATCTGGTATTGAACATCATCAGGCAAAACTGATGGCAAAGGAGAACTTTGCCCATGTTAAAACATAAGGATTTTCTTGATCCTCAACACTTCTCATCTTCTGCATATCTATAATCCCATCTAATGATAGCAGAGGAAAAAAACGCCCAAACAATAAAAGAGCACTTCAGAGGTCACAGGGAATCCTGGCACTTTGTGTTGAGTTACTCGTTTTATTTCCCTTTTTGTGCACTAAATTGAGAAGCTTTTGATGACCCCAGTAATAGGTCCAACATAAATAATTTTTTATGTAGTTAAAATCAAAATTGTGGTTGTGTTTTTTCTTATAGATCCTTTAGCTAATGCAAATAGTTACATGACAGAAAAGGCAATCTCAGCAGAAGCTGCGCGGTTGTGCTTGTTCACAGAGCAAAAGGAGAGTAATCCAGCAACTGGTTTTACAGAAGTAGTCCCCTACGTTATTCTGGCAGTCAGGGAAAGAGGAGCTGTTATTTTTATTTGTGTACAGTTTTCTGTGGAAGTACCTTGACAGCAGGAGGTTAGAAGGCAAGATGAAATATTGTCTGTTTGCAAGCACATTTATTTACGTGCAAGTGCATACGTGCATAAGAGATGAGCAGTTATATATGCAGAAATCACTAGACAGGACCAAGTCCTGGGTATACATTTTTTTGCAAGACTGCATATGGAGAAAGAGCTACTTTTTTTATGTTATTCTGACATTAAAAATGAAATTTCAGACACTGAATTGTGTTTTGTATTGAATCATAATCTCATACAGAACCTTTACAGCAGATGATCGCAGCATTGTGTTTGTAAACTGTAGACTATTTTGCACTTAAATAGATGTTGATGCATTTGGGAATTACAACACAGTAAAGGGCTAAATCATAGTTTCTCCATTTTGTTACAATCCAAATGCATTTATATTACTATTATTATAAAGTGCCAGAAACACATACAGTCCCTCGCAAACACGTTAAATAGACAAGAGACTAAATTCTGCCCGTGGTTACACTTGCACATCTCCAGTGAAAGGGCTGTTAAGCTGCAGAGCAGTCTCCCTAGGGAAGCTGGCTGAAAAGCCCTGCCATTGTTCTAACAAAGCTCGGTGATAATGTAGCACATGAGGAGAGTAAATGAAGAGTATTTTACTTTACTTTAGATGTGATGGCCTGCCCTTTCCAGCATCTAACAAACCAAATCTCTTTTGTCCCTGTTTCCACGGGTAGCCCCAATCTCCCAGACCAAAACTTCAGCATCGTATCAGAACAATGTCAGAAGAGGGAGGTTGTCTCCTCTTTGCCATTTTTGTGCTTAAACCACGTTATCATTTGTGATCATTAGACTGTAACTTCTTTGAGGAGGCATTCTGAACTAAATTCTTCAAAGTTTATGTGTACGGTTCTTGTAATCATTCAACAGAGAACACCCTGCAGGATGGTAAGTAATCTTCTGGAGCAGCATGGACAAGGGCTGTCCGATGGCTTTAGGTGTGCAGGACTAGAGAAAGCAATGCGAGGAAATGCAGGTGGGAGGCATCGCTGCAGGCAGGTCTGCTTCATGCTGGCATCTAGAGCTGTAGCAGAGGTCATGAAAGCAGCTTCTAAATTGTTCTCTTGCCAGAAAGGTGGAGAGCGAGATCTTCAGTGAGAAGTGAAATTAAATTTGTTAGTGATTAAAAGGACAAGAGGGATGTGTGGGAAGCAATTGGTGCCAATGAGGCCTCTCGGCTGCTCCCCTAAGCAAATTGCAGTCTCAGTGGAATATCAGCATCTCAGTCCATCAAATTGCAGTAATCAACTCTGGAGCTGATGGGAGCATGAGTCGCCACTTAATTTTCTGATCAGCGGAGTCCAAGTTTTCAAAATATTTTTAGATGCATTTCCGCAGAGATTTCTGCCAGCCAGCGACCTACAGAGTGACAAGAAAATGAGCAATAGCTGCTGTTGCATCGGGCTCTGCTCCCTGCCACCTACCCTACCGACTGCGGTTTTGGGCAGGGAGGGCCAGCAGATCAAAGGCCTTTGGCGTTGTTACACAGAAAAGAGCCCCACTGAGTTGGTCCCAGCACCTGGGTTTGTTAAGTAATAAAATAAGCTGTTAATTCTTAGGCTATCTGGTAGGTTCAAATCAACTCTTGACTCTGTGTTGCTAGCCCAGACCAGAAGCAGGCATGAGATTAGAAATCGATGGTGATCCCTGCTCGGAGAGACAGCCGATAGCCATAAGCGGCAGCACACAGCCGTGCATCTCCTGAGGATCCCGTGCTGGTGCGTATTGTCCGCTCTTCACCTGTGTTGAAAGTTGCCACCTGGCACAACCATTTTTCACCCAGTTAAGAAGAAGAAGAAGAAGAAGAGGAAAATAAAAAGCCTCTTTGGATGGCATCCTCCATAATCATAACAAACTCAAAGGCTTGCAGATGTTAGCATGCTGATGTTAGTTCATCTCTAAGAGAAATCTTACTGTTTATGGTCAGTTTTCTTACGAAACAGTTGCAAATTCTAAGGGAAATCAGCTCTCTTAAAAGGGAGGAAAGCGGGCTGCCTCAAAGGAAAGATGATTTCATTGATAAGATTTAAAAAATTATGGAGGTCATGTGAGAACTGGCCTTTTGCCAGAAGAATTGCAGGAAATAAAATTTGAGAGTCCTGTGACAATAATTGGGTATGAAATTCTATTGACAAAAGCTTTTGCAGTTCTGTGCTCCCTCCCGTTTCTTAGCGTTGTGACTTCAGTCCTTTCCCATCAGTGTCCTTTGTCTGCTGCGCAGCCCAGGTTACAACATTCTATCTTATTTCCTGGTGCCTTGCCCATGTAGTTTTGCCACTTCTTGTCAACAGTGTGTGATGAAATAAGTGGTAAGATGTCTTTTTTCCCTATCTTCAACATAAATTCCCACACCCTCCTTTTTTTTTTTTTTTTTTTTAAACTTTTCCCAGTTAGCTGTCCCTAACAGAACCTCTTGGTGTCATCACCAAGGCAATGCTTTCATCTGCTTGGAGAGCATGTCTGAGAAGATGCTCTCTTCTTAGAGACCCCATCCCGTAGCAGCATGACGGGATAACTGTGAGCGAGAAACCAGAGCAGCTTTCCGAGATGCTGCCTGGGGAAGCAGAAGTCAGCTTTTCATGCGGACACTGAAGAACTTTACCCATGCAAACTGTGGTTCTCATTTCTTCATTAGGACTCACAGCTCCCCTGGGTGGAAACAGCCGCATGCACGTGGGCTTGCAGCTCACCGCTGTATCCATTACAGTCACTGCTGGTCCTTTGGGCAATCCCGTATTACTGCGTGATACGTTTCTGCCGAGTTCTTCAGCAAATTCTTGCTTGTTTTGTTTCATAATGTTGCTTTAAGTTAGGAGAACCTAAATATTTTTCTTTATAAAAATGAGAAAAAAATCTTTTTTTCAGTGAAACATTTTGGATCACTGTTTGTCTGAAAAATTAACTGCAATTTCCAAACAGTGGCTCAGGACTAAAAAAGATGCATGTACAGTATTTGGCTCACGCATTCGCTCTGTCCCTTCCCCAAAACATACATGCAATCTTTCAGGTACCTCAGAGCGAGTTGCCCAAAGCCCTCTTTACAAAACCGCTACAACATCTGTTTAGGTCCAGTTCTCTGGTAAATAAAATATATTCCAGAGGCATAATAGTGTACTAAAAATAAACGAGTATGGCACAATTTCAGCCAGCTAATATGATAACTCTGTTTGATGCAGCTCACAGAGTGTTAATGTGGGAAGCCTGTATCTTTTCAGCTCGGCTGTCCATCGCGAGCATGGCTTTTTGCCACCCCGTGCTCACAAACTCCCCTCTTTCTGGCCCCTCCGAACGTAAAACCAGCCAAGTTGAGATACATGAGATTTTGTGTGAGTCAGGGGAATAGAATAAAAGCACTGCAGTCTGAGGAGCCTGACTTTTATCATGTTTCTGATCAGGTAACATGTATTTGTGGTGTGTAACACTAACGTGTAACCTCTCTGATTATAAAGGGCATGAAGAGCTGTATGTAGCTATACTATCACATATCAATGTTCCCAAATAATCTCATTTAAATTATCTATTGGGACATTGTTTAAAAAACAAGAAAACTCAAATCTTGCTGGTACTAGATTTTTGGGAGATTTTTAGGTAGCTGGTTTTTTTTAAGGTGCATATTACATGTAGAAAAACTGCTCTCTGTGTGTAATGATGTTTATTAAACCATTATCTTCTATGTTCTATAATTTAATATTTTACATATATTTTAGAATGTTTTTTGCTTGTCTAGCTCTTTACTTTTGACAGCAAACTCCTTCTGCTAGTTCATCCCGTTTGAATTTTTAGCTTTGGTATATACATAAATATGCTCCAGTGTATTGCAAGCAGCAGCTTTCTGTGTTTAAAAAATAAATTTAGTGAGAGATTTCAATATTTTTCAATACTAGTGAAAATAAAATTTAGTTTGTTAAGATGGCATACTGGTATTCTTTGAATAGCTGGTTCTTGGAATGTGCTTGAAATTTTTTTCAGAAGCCCCAATTTAGGAGTTTCTTGTCTCAGCAACAAAATGTTTGTTCTGAACAATCCCAGAAGCACAATACATTAGCAGAAGGAAAAGAGTATTTATAGCCAATAATTCAGCTGTTATAAATTATGACTGTAAAGAAAGAGAAAAGGGTTCCTTTTTAAAACTTGCTGCCAGATTCTGGTTTCAGTGATGCCGAGTAAGGTAAGTAATGTTCTTTTGATTAACAGTCAAGCCTTGAGTGGTTTTCATTTAAAGATTTTATTAAGCTTTTTTCTCAAATTCATCTTTTTTGATCTGTTTTGAACGAAATTCCATCTGGAGAAAACTCTCGCTGACTTTTTAGCCTACATTAAATTCCCACTGACAAACAGATGAGAATTATTATTAATTTGCTCCAGAAAGAACTAATAGGCTTTGCCAAATAAATCATGCAGATAACCAAGTGGGCTATTCATCTCTTCTGCATATTATTGCTTAAAAATCATGATAGTTGTCCGTTAAAGATCAAAAGTCAAATCAGTCCTTTGACCTGAAGTGAAAAGTTTGGACTGAGGGTTGTCTTGGGCCGTATTTTTTTTTTTTTTTTTTTTTTGTTGCAGTTGAGAAAACCACGGCGATCTGGCCAGCGTGGATTCTTAGCTTCTCGGAATCTTATTAATTTGTTCCTTCAAGTCGTTCTGTGGTGTCTGCGTCCTTCGCTTTAATGGGGATTCTGCAGCTCGACCACACCTGGAGACTGGAGGTAACGGGTGTATATTAATAAACGGCTCGGCTTAGCTCCCCTCCCAAAATGATGGGCTGCCCCGAGTCTTCTGAGAAGCCAGAAGCCGCCAGCGGAGTTGAGCTTCTGCACGTCGCCTCTGTCCGCGTCCGTCCGTCCGTCCGTCAGTCCGTCACGGCCCAGGGCCCGTCCCACACCCAGCGGCTCCCTGGGAGCCGCCGCTCCAGCTGCCCGCCTCACCGCGGCCCGCTGCCTTTC
Source organism: Sagittarius serpentarius (assembly GCA_034782735.1). NCBI lineage: Eukaryota > Metazoa > Chordata > Aves > Accipitriformes > Sagittariidae > Sagittarius > Sagittarius serpentarius. The sequence continues at coordinate 21,756,253 of JAVKLA010000007.1, read as the reverse complement.
TCGGGCGAGCCGCGTCTCCGCGCTTCTCCCCAGCGACTTCCAAGGGGCTCCGCGCCGAAGCCCGACGTGGGGCCGTACCCGGCGAGACCCGGGGGTCGCGCCTGCCCCGCTGGGCCCCGGGCGGCTTCCTGCCCGCCGCTGCCTCTCCCCTGAGAAGATGGCGGCGCCCGGGCCAACCGCAGCCCCCAGCCCCCGCCGCGGGGGTGGCGGGGTCTGACACACACACCCGGCCCCGGCCCCGGCCCCGGCCCCGGCCCCGGCCCCGGCCCCGGCCCATCGTGAACCGCCTGGGCACCGCCCGCCCCGACACGGGCCCCTCCCGGCGGAAAGGGACGGGCGGGCGGGCGGTGGGACCGGGCGCGGCCGCCATCGCCGGGGCAAGGCTGCCCTCTGGCGGCGGCGCGGGGCCGGGCGGGCGTTCCCTCACTTCGGGGCTCGAAGGGAACGGAGGCGGGAAGGCCTGCGAGATGGCGGTGGCGGCTTGCGCCCTCTCCGCCCGGTTCGGCCCAGGGAAGGGAGCTCAGGCGGGAGCTTCTGCCCACCGCCCTGCCCGCTTGGCCGGGCGGAGGAGCGGCCTCCCTGCCTGCCGCCCTTGCCGGCAAACGGCAGCGGCGAGGGTCGCTCCGCCTGCACCGGTGGGTGCCGGAGTGGGAGGTCGCGGTTGACTCGTCTGACACGTAGCGTTTGGGCTACATTAGGCGCTCGGAATTACTGGTGACACTTTCCGTGACTGGGTTAAATGTTTTTCCGCTTTGGGCCGCGTCTTTGCATGATGAAGAGCAGCGAGTCACGTCTTCTGCCTTTCCCTCTCTACCGACAGCCTAACGTCCTTAGCACCTGGCTGTCGCTTCCTAACGTACATCAACATAAGGCTGATATACAGTGAGGCTGATCTTTGACTCGCCTTTGAAACAGCGACACATTTTCTCAACAACAAATTATACTTTGACATTAGAAGGTGGCAATCTGTAATGGATATCGCAATCTGAAGATTCAAAGAGACTCTCTGTGATCTTTGTCCTCAGCCGAGTAAGCTGGAGTCTCTCTTCCCTCCTACACGTTATTTGATTGTGGTATATAACCTTGGGATGTACTAATAATCATTAGTCAGAGCTGATATATCCTTTACGGGCCTGCTCTGCTCAGGAAGGGAGATGTTCTCTAGGACAGCCGTAAATCACTAAAACATGCACTTAAATACACGGTAAAATGTGGTTTGAGACACGATCCTTCGTACATCGTATAACAAAATGCTTTGCTGAGAGTCACGCGCACGCACTAACGAGGAAGGAAAGAGGGGCTGCTGCGACGAGACCTGCGAAGGGGACACAGTTCGGTGGCAGGAGGGAGCCAGGAGAGACCCCGGGGCAGCTCGTGGTCCGAGGCGCCTGGGACATCCCAGGTCCTTCTCTGCCCTCTCGTAGGTGACGTGGTGCCTTGGAGAAGCTGGCAGGAGAGAGGGGAGGGGAACAGAAGGAAGGGAGCCCTGCAGAGCTCTCCAGACACCACGACTTTCAGACTGAGACTTTCAGACTCGAGGCCGTGGCAAGGGCAGCGGAGGGGGGCCAGCTTGCCAGGAGGAGCCAGGGGGCTGTTCTGTTTTTCACCAGCCGGGCAGGTCAGGTCGCTACGTTGTCATTGGTTTTTGCTGGCAAGCAGCTGTCTTTTTGCAGCTGAATGTTGCAGGAATCCTTAGGGCATCTCCTCAACTTTTTACAGATGTAATAATAATACAGTGAATAAATAACACATGCGTCTGCTGCTCTGCCAAGGATCTGGCTGAAGCAGGGGCAAACCCTCAGGGGTGAGGGAGAGGACGAATCCTCACCCCTCAGCAAGGCAGCCTCCCTGTGCTCAGTTTGCTGGGGGACGTGCTGGATGTTTTACTCTCCAGGTTCCTGGCCTTGCTGCTTTGCCTCCCTTGGTTTGCGTGGTCTTGAGCAGTTGCAGAAACTGTGCCAAAAGGGTTGGCCAAGCCACCCAGCCAGATCTCCATAACGCCTGGGGCCTCATCCCGCTCTGGTCTGGGGAGAGCGCTGCCGCTGCTGAGAGCCTGAGCTTGCACAACCCCGTTAGCCATGATAGCCAGGTCCTGTGGCTTCTCCCGTGCGTCTTGTCACCCGTGTTGGAGCTGACCAGATCAGCGCATGTTTGGGTTTTTTCGCTTACTAGCAACAATTCAGCCAATGCAAGAAACGTCCATGATGACTTAACCAAGCTTTGGGCCAACTGTGTTGCTCAATGCAACCTTTCCACGTTACACTGAGTGCCCCTAATGTACTGGTGGGTTGCCATCCTCTGCTGACTGCAGTTGGGGCGGGCATCTTTAATAGAGCAGATGCAGCATTGCATGAGACAACATCGTCTCCGAAGCAGAGAGGGGAACAGATTTATGGAAGGGCTTGATGATGGGCAAAACCAAATTGATTTGAGATACCATGGAAAAGCGGTAAGCATCAGCAATGGTCTTAAGTGCTCAACAGGCAGGACTGATGATTTAGGGGCGGTGGTTTGTATTTTTGTAGAGGAGAGGGAAAGCAGGAATCAGTGACATGAGATGGGAAAATAAGTATGTAAGTAAGGGTGTGATGAACAGGCATGTCTGTATGCAAGTTAGTTATTTCTGAATCATTTTGGGAAGGAGTTTGTTGGTTTATGTTTTTTTTTTTAGTTAGGCTAGCTCAAGGATCGTAATGGCATCAGAGGATTTAAGCCATAGAAGTTTTCACTGCCAAAACTGTGTTTATGCCTGTTTGGCTGGTGGGGAGACAGACTCAGGACAGGTGTGCGTTAGAGCTGAATGTGAGCTGCTTTCCACACCTTTGGTCAGTAATTCTGACCCAAAGCCCTGTCACTTTGCTGAGGGTTGGCAGCCTAACCTGGGCCACAGACGGCTGCAGGCTGACCTGTGCTGGAGCAACTGAGCTCCCCCGGTTCCAGCAGAATGTCTGTGACCAACACAGTCATGCACCTAGAGAGGGAAACAAGGCAAGTTTTTCACTTGTCCCTCCAGGAAATATGAGAATGGTTTGTGCCTTTCTTTTCCTAATTCTGTCATTTTTTCCTCCTCAGTGTCTGTTCCAAATGTGAGCACAGATGAATATCCATACAAAGCGAGTCACTTAAGAATGGGGGTGTTTGAATGGTTTGCCTTTTAATAAATTAATCAGTGCTCATGTTTTTAACAGCCTTAAGAAGAGATAAAACCTCCATCCCTCTTGTCATGGCAACTACAATAAACGAAACATCATTCAGAAGTCAAGGAAAAAAAAAAAACCACAAGCACTTTAGATCTCAGCCAAGTCCGCAAAGTAGCAAAACTCATTACTAATTCAAAGGAGCTGTGTCCCTCAGAGCTTGCCATTACTGGTTTTACTACTAATAATACTGGAGCTGCATAAATTTAACAGAAGGCAGAGTTTGACAGAAGGCAGAGTAGTGTTGAAGTGCCGCTATCCTAATCAAACATCTCCATGAGACCTCCGGTCAGCCTGGCAAGAAGCGGTGCTGGGTCATGGGGAAAGAGCTGGGGAGAGGAAGGTTATGGTTTTATAGTATAGCAGTCTGGTAACGTTAAATCTAGAGAGATAGTGGAAGAGGCCATAGGTATTTGTAATTTATTCATAAACAGCTATGCCATCATAAGAAACTTTTTAAAATAATATGTGATAGTTCTTTAAATATTTAAGAGTTTGTTGACCTATTTTCTCAGTTAATTGGGATTTTTTTGGCTGCATTAACAATGACTTGAATGCAGTCTGCTTTAGTCACTACACAGTTCAGCTACACGGGGTTACAGAAACATGATTTCTTTCTAAGGCACATGACACAGGAGACGAATGCCATTGTAAGTGTCTAGACTTGTACTTAGAAACCTGTAGACTTCCTAGTAGGTAGTGCTTAAGCTCAACTTACTTGAACATAAAACCATTCATCTTGGCTCCTAATGTCTTTTCAATTACAGCACTACCCGTGGTTACTCTGCAGTGGAAGGGCCATGGTGTGGCCACCCTTCTCTTCAAAGCCCAGTGGTTAAGACCATCGAGCTCATCTCTGCAAGATGCATTTGTGAGTACACTTCTTTTCTTATTCATTTATTTTGCCCAAGGCTCGCTAGGCCTAGAAGTTAACTCAATAGAAATTTGGCCACGTGGGTAGCGCAAAGCATCACGTCGCTGATCACAGTACAGGAGTACGGTCAGAAACCATTTTTTTCTGAATGCTAACAGAAGGCACTATTAGCAAAAGGTGCACTATGTTCATCACGCTGCGGAGGTTTGAATAGGAGAACTCATCTATGTCCCACCTGTCTCCTCTGAAGTCAATGGCAAGGTAAGGGAGGAGGTGAGAGCAGAGCTTTGACTGACTATCAAGCATGAAGATGGCCAGCTAGTTGGAGATGGCCACAGGGCTCTCCTGACAGAGGGGGAAGTTGTCACCGGGAAGGATGTGTGAGCCGTCCGGGTCCCATCATTATCTGCTTAGCTCAGGGGAGATTGCTGCAGGCTGTCAAATAAGCTGCAGCACCAAAGTTTGTCTGTCCCCCACTACACAGCTTGGGGACCGTCTGAGCCCCTCCACCCTAGAAGGGACACCAGAAGGGGTGTTTCCTGCTCTCTGAAAGGCTCTAAAATGTACATCTCAAGAGGTTCGTTATCAGGACTATTTCTGGCTTTTTCAAAGTTGGAGTAAAATAAACCTTTACCCTTGCTGTCATCACCTCTCCTTCTCAGAAGGCATCAAGGATCTTCATATTTTCCAAGGGCTGTTTTAGTGGCCTCCTGCAGAAAACCACACCATCGGAGAGAATTTTGCGCAAACTCGGAGTACAAGGATGCTGCCAACTTTCCATGCAGCCGTTGCTGGGGACCTCCAAAGTGACCTGGGAAGGGTACTTCTCAGTGCATGTCTCTGCACAGAGTGTTACTGAGCTGAATCGAAGTAAAAGACTAAGTAAACGCTGGCTGTCAGGCTTCAACAAGCTTCCTTGTCAGGTGCAAATGGACAGGAAAGGTTTTCTTCCATTTGCACCTGATGAGGAGGCATGTTTCTCCCCCAAAAGCTGGTGTCTGCCGCCCTGTTTCATTCCTGTAGATCAATTTAGCATTCTTTGAATCAATGTTCTCCACTAATGAGTTATTGTTTTTTAATTTCAAATTGAAACTTAAAATCTGCCGGCAAATATTTTGTCATTTGAGAGATACCAAGTGCATAAATCAAACCTGTAAGCTCCTAAATGAGAATGGTTAGGTTTTTATCAGGGGTTTCTAGTTCCTAGAAAGAAATGTAACACTAGAAACTTTTGCTGAGATTAAACAGGAGGCAATACTACAGTGCAGAGGAAAAATTTCTATTTTTGGCTACACCCTTAAGGCAACAGAAGGAGTATATGTCATGGTTGCAGTGACAGCTAATGAGCAGCTATACAATATTAATTGCGGTAAGTGTAACACACTGAACAACCTATCAACTTCTATTTTCTTAGCAGCTGTAGCTTAGATGCTTTCAACTAACACCTCTGTCTAAACTGGCTGCTTTGAGTTTATTTACCCATATGGCAGCACATAGAGGAACTGTACCACCGCTTCCTATAACCTGTGCTGTGCAGTCCGGGCTGTTTTCACCTACACCAGCCGCTGTAGCACTGCTTTTGGCGTTGCACGTGTTCAGATGATTGTCTTCTTCCCGCTGCTTGAGGGGCTAACCCAGTTGTACTCGGCTTGCACCAGCACGAAGCTGTTCTCCCGGATCTTTCGGAAGTGCATCACCTCCCCGTTTTCTCTGACGGCGATGACGTCAGGGTCTGGCTCGCTGAAGGAGACCTCCGTCCGCTTGTGGCAATGCTGGGCACACACACAGCGGACAGCAGCTGCCAGCGCCAGGCCCAGGGCAGCGGTGCAGACCAGCAGGATGCCGAGCTGGGCTGCTAGGAGTCGAGTCCCCCTGCCAGGGTCTTCCCCCTTCCCGGGAACAGCAGATTCAGGAGCTGGTCTGGTCACCCACGGCAGGGTATTCCCACCCGCCTCCTCCTCCTCCTGCTCGCCCCTGGTGCCTGCCTCCTCTGGCTGCGGTGCTGGCTTTCTTTCAGCCATTTGCCTTGAAGCTGATGACAAATTGCCGGCAGCATTGGCATCGCCAAACCAGGCTGTTGTGGCAGTGGCCTCACCCAGGTGAGTGTGTACGTGCGGGGCAGAAGGTGACGCTGTCGCACGTGGGGCGGCCTTTGAGGCGGCCCTGCTTTCAGTACTGGCCTTTGAAAGCAAAAACATGATGAGATGTGCGGTGAGGGAGGAGAAAGGGGACTGGTTAGGTTCTCACTGCCTACTTCACGGTACAGTTCAGCTCTGTGTTTCTGACACCCAGCTGTGCCCCTGGCCTTGGAATAACCCTGCTTCATCCCTTGGTTACTCAGTAGCTTTTTGAAAATGAGGCAGATTCAGCCCTGCTCCATCCGTATCAGAATTGCCATGGGAGGGACAAGGCACTGGGAGTTGGTTCCAGGGGGGCAAGGCAGAGCGGGGCTGAAGGGGCACAGGCGGAGAGGAAGGTCACTGCTTTGCCTAAGTAACGGTCTGCCACTCCCATTGTGGTGATGGTGGTGGTATTTTTCACAGGCATCATTATCACAAAAGAAAAATCACTTAATAAACAGTTCCCACCTTGAATGATGCCAGGGTCATGCTGAAAGGACAGGCATGATCTTCCCAGCCAAGCTTTATGTCTAGGGTCACACCGGGCCCACTGGGATTCAGTATCGCCCTTCTGAGGCTATGGATCGAACCGTGGAGTGGAGGGACCCAGGAGACGTGGGATGGCCTTTGACATCAGCAGTTTTGGGGCAGTCGCATACAACCTGTGAACTCTCCCCAAAGCCCATCTTGCTTTCTCAGCCTGCACAGCCAGTTTGAAACCTGCTGCCTCTTAGTGTTGCTTAACCACCCATTTTAGTGGGAATGACTGTCCCTGTGTGCTCCTGTTCCTAGGCGCTCTGCCTGGTGCCGCGCACCTTATTTTATCCGTCACAAAATGACAGCCACTCCATGCCAGTTCTGCAGCCCAGGCTTTGCTGCAGATATCATCCAAGATGGACTGTGAAACAATCGCACAATTTAGGAGGCCCCCAATGAATTTCTCCATTCCCACTGTGCACCTGAGCTCCCATCCAAAACCTGTAAAATGTACTTGAGTTTTTTCTTTGGCTCCACTGAGATTTGGATCTGGCCCTCAGTAGCTGGCACCTCTCCAGCCTGTCCAGCCCAGCAGGCTTTTTCACACATCCATTAATTACACCAGAGAAACTCTCACCCTCTACCATCATTAGCGATTTCCAAAGCTTGCTGGGAAGAGAGTGTGACAGGAGCACAAAGCTGAGGTGGGAGTCCTGGCAAGCTGTGAAACGAAGTAGGGAGGGTCAGAGCATCCTTTGTGGGAGAGACGGTTTCTGAAGGTGCTAGTAAAATACAGTAGTAAATAAGAGACTTGCAGTGCCTGAACTGCAAACTGTAAAGCAGCTGACTGGCAAAGTTAGGATTGCATGTGTATGGATCACTTGCCCACAAAATGCAAATGCCATACTTTAGGGATATACTGCAGGATTTGGGACTTTGGGATAGAAAATGGAATTGCCTTGCCCTATCTCACCTCATTTCTCCTTTCTTTTCGTACTTCTCTCCTTTCTTGCCTAATTGCTCAATATTTTTATTTCGTTATGCTCTTCTGGTCTTGGCTTGCACAATAACTCTTCCTATCCTTTGGTTACCGTCTTCTGTCATTCCTCCACTTCTCTCCATGGCTACGCCAGATGCTTATGTTACATGTCTCCTTTACCTCTTCTCTGTCCCCCGCTCCTTCCTAAATATTTCTGCCTCATTCTTTGCTGTATGGCCCCTTCCTGGTTTTTTCTCTGTGAGATTACTTCTCTTCCTTCCGTGGCATCCTGCAACCCAGATCTAGTTCTTTATTTTCCTTGTATTTTTCTTCTCTCCATCCCCTGCATACTGGACTTCCCCTCCTAACTCTGTACCCTGTGTCTCTCAGCTATCCCTGCTTTCCAGCTTCTCCACTAGTTCCCATCTGAGCATCCTCCTCTCTCCACCGCAGCCCTGGTATTCTCCAGTTTCTCTTCCTCCTCTTGCTCTCCTTTGCTTTCTCTACCTAATTCCTCGCATGCCCTTTCCAGCTCCCACATCTTCCATACGTACAGCCAGCCCGCTCCCCTGAGGCTGCAGTCCTTTGATACCTTCTGGCCACCTTCTCCTGAGGTCACCCCTTCCCGAAAGGTGCTCGACGCATCCGCCAGCTCCCTCTCTTCCAGCTGTCTCCAGTGCGTGTACCCTGCACCTCTGGCTAACCCCACCACCACCACCATCACCACCACCTCTGCCTCTCTGGTCCATCCAGCCTCCCGAGCTGACCCTGCCCTCAGAAAGCACACGGCTTCCTTGGCCATCCCCAGGAAAGATGAAGTCTTTGACCTCTGGTGAATGTCAGGGGTGGTACCTATCCAGCACCTCTGGAAAGGAACATTTCAACCTTTAACGGGAATAAAATACACGTTCCCAGCCCAGTAACACCCAGCAGCCTGTAGTCATGTCTACATATGGAAAAGCTTTTACAGCGGGACTCTTAAAAACCCAGGCAGCAGGCTCAAAAGGAAAACAAAAGAGATACAAAAACCAACTCCCAGTTAAAGTAAGAAAATTAAAACTCTTAACAGTCTCAATGTAGTTTTAGTCACTTATGAGACCTACACGGGCTGCTTGGTGCTGTGATGCAGTAGAGAGGTTTTATCCTCAACTTCTCTTAGACCTTTCTTGTCTTTGAAGAAGACATCCTCCCCGACCCCGCTGCTTACCTGCCTGCCGCCTTTACACATCAAACACAAGCGTGGGGTGGCCGCGCTGGCAATGCGTCCTGCTCTGAGACACGGACAGAAGAAAGGCAGGGTTAGTAAGTGAGACCTGTCGCTGCGGCTCATGTGGGAACCCCTGGGCTCTGCACCACCGGAGAAGCGCGCCGCTCCCTAGAGTAGCCTTGGGACGCGCACAGTCAACGCAGACCATACAGAGCTGTATTTTTAATGACACCTGATCATTTATTCCTATCCCCATCTTTTTCACCCAGAGTATAATTTGTTGCATGAAAGCTCATGTGACCCAAGCCCTCTAAAACTTCTGAGGAGACATCCTCAAGCCCAAATTTCATAATTGCTTTGAATCCTTTCTTCCTTTTCCCTGCAGATGGAGAAATAGGTCTGCTGAGTTCACCATTTCATTTAATATTTGTGTGCACTTTTAGAAAAATTTTGTAGCAGTCAATAGTTTTAATCGCATTTTTCAGCCACCTGGCCAGCCCTCCACTGGGCTGAGCAACACAACATCAGGTTTTTAAGAGTTTTGGATTTTCTCCCTGTCACTGTCTGTCACGTGCAGTCTTCAAAGGATTGTTTCTCAAAATTTCAGCAGGCAAACACCCTCTCACCTCCCCACCAGCCGCAGACACCTTCCTACACGGACCCTAGCTCATCTGCAGGGAAACTAGTACTATTTTCCTCCCCCCAGAAAGGCTGGAGACATAACTCTTCCCACCGCCTAGTTTACCCGTCGGAGGTGCTGTAGCCAGAGGCGTTGTCCCAGGAGAGGAAACCTCGCAAGGCGCCCGCCATGCCGGGGTCTTGGGTGGGGAGGGACGGCTCCAGCCCCCGGCCGCTGGGCCCGCTGCTCCCGCCGGACGCAGCTGGCGAAGGCCGGGCTGGCTGCTTCGGCTCAGCAGCAGGACGGGCATCTGACCCGACGCCAAAACCTGGCTCTGGTGCCGGTGTTGCCGCGATGCCGGTGGGGCTGGCAGGTGGTGCGGGGGTACGCGAGGGGGAGCCGGTGGCAGCCGTGGGAGAGGTGGGACCTTGTCCAGCACGGAGACAAAAGAAGAAGCAGGGAGAGAGGAGCAGAAGTCTATTGTCTTCGGCTCGTTTATTTCAAATCCCACTCGGTGCTAACGTTTGCCAGGAAGGATGGTAATAGTGACTTTTTTTTATTTTCATGTAACTTAATTTTAAGTGGGAACCCAGATGGAAAGTAAAGCACCAAAGCCCGCTGCCTAAATTATGGTCAGGTAAAATAATTAAAACTCGGTCTTGGTGCCATGCCAGAAATGCTGGGAAACACTTCTGATTTGAGTATAAGTAAATTCTTGGAGCATTTTATTGACCAAAGGCCGCATAAATACAACTAAATACATACCTGAAGGGCAATAGTCACATTTAGAGCCAAATGTATTCCTTTATTTAGGCAGCATTGCTAATTGCACTTGCTTGTCTTCAGGAGCTGAGATTTCAGGTAAAATATGTTGTATTTGAGGGTTTGCATTTGAAATTGTAAGATCTGGCAACCCTGTTTATCTTTCTGGTACCCTGCTTGGAACTGGCTCCATCACCTCGAATGCTGACCCATGCCCTCACTTCACGGAGTTCGCCGCGGCCATCGCTGATCTCCCCGATGGCCACAGGAGTTAAACGGGTCCCTCCAGCTTGTTTGGGTCCCTTGTGTTCAACGCTTGCCCAGAATAAGCTGTAAAACTACTCTGCTGGAAGCGGTCAGTAAGAAACCTGTACCTTTGCTCGCCGTTCCTTTGGGGTGTGGGTCAGCTGGTCCCTGTGAGGGCACGGGGGCTACAGGGTCGGGCTTCTTGCCGCTGCCAGCAAGCGTTTTGTTTTGCCCTCGCTGAGCCACGATAGCAGACTCGATCTTCGCCCAGTAAACAAAGTATGACTGGACTACAGAGATGCTGTTAAAACATAATTAGGCAAGAATTTACTGTCTCTGTAGCGTTAATAAAACATCCAACTGTTTAGCTAATCACAAGGACTGCTTTAATCTGAAGACAGAAACGACGCAAAAGTATTTTAAAGGATTAGGCCGTCACAAGTTTTATATTACAAATAAAAGATACTAGGTCCCAAAAGAAAGATACGGGGTGAAGAATCACCAATGATAATTAAGATCAGCCAAAAAAATGTGTGGGAAATTAAATAAAAAAAAAAAAGGCTATTATATTTGCTGTGTTGATAGAAGTACATTTGGAAAACTTGGACTAGCTCTGCTTATAATCTTCTGTAGGCAGGGAAACAACAGTGGTATTTACTAATTAAAACAAGTCAATGTAACTTGTACAAACAGCAGAATAGGTAGGGGGGAGAAAAGAAAAAAAAAGCCTCTTTTCTCAGCCCTCTGATATTTGAGCCCTCCTAACCCTCTGCTTTTTGTCGGGTGCCAAAACTGCATTGGCCAACCTTTAACTGTTCACCCGGAGAGCCTTATTTAAGCTGGAGATTTGGGGAGAATTTCAGCTCAGGTTGCTCAGCTGCTTCTGAGAATTAGTTAAGGGGAAACCAACCCGGGTTTTCCTGTGCCAGATGACTCTTATGAGGCATTTTTAAGCCTAACAAGGAGTTTTTCCAGATGCTGTGACAGAGAGAAAACGGAGAGGCTATCAGAAATCAGCTTGGGACGGTCAGAAGCCAGAGGGCGAAGGAAGCATCAGAGCGGGTGGCTAGGAATAGGTGTTGTTGGGTTTGGGTTGGGTTTACTTGGTTGCTTGAGTTTTATGTGGTTTTAATAATATTTCCCAATCTGAAACAATGGGCAAAAATTGGAAAAGCCAAGCAGAAATATTTCTGTTTCTGTGAATTTGTGTTGAATCACGATGAGATGCACAAGCCACAGCATTCACCAGGACACTTGTGTTTTGGGGAGCAGCCAAGGATCTGGCCAAGTAGTTTCTAAGTGGTTTTGTAAAGTCAAAACATAACAATTTAATCTTTTCCAAAATGAAAAGTTGCTGTGCTCTTCTACAACAGCCAGTTAGAAGATGTTTAATTTCATTCCAAATCAGAACCAAAATACTTGGACAGTTTGGGACTGTGGTACAAAACAGAGATGTTGAGTTTTGACCCAGTGCTCACTCTCTCTTCCTACTGTGAATAATTCTGTTTACATTTGACTTCTTTTAAAACTACTCATTTTTAATTTTTTTTTTTTAAAGAAGTGATATACAAGATTATCCAGAAGGCAGGGCTGTCCTATGGGCTGTGTTATTTAGAAAGACAGGTAATGTGATCACAGGTCTCTCCTTACGCCTTAATACTTTTCCTAAGTGCTTAGGCTGTCATCTTCCAGTGTATTTATTCTGAGAAAACAGTGACCATGTAAATAAAAAGGAGCACTGCCTAGCAGATATAAACGGTGATTTATGTACCAGCTGGGATACTGTTGCAGCATTTGTTAAGTATTTAGCAATATGGGGATCAAGATACATAAACCACTGTGCTGGACAAGTATGATGGAAAAATAAAGCCAAGCCTTTAACTGAGAAGACACAAATTCTGGTTAGGAACGAGCATGTTCTTACAAAAACTTGATGTCTCCGATGGGTTGGTCTGGTGCTTTCCATACGAAGGACAGGTTTCTCTTCAGTGACTTGTCTGAGTGGGTGACAGTGTCACCATCTTCAAAACAAGTCAGCAGCTTGGAACCAGGAGGGATGAAGACGAACGTGCCAGCGATTTCATCGTTAGACACTTTGCGAGCTTGAAGCAAAAAGCCCATAAAATCCCGGGTGCTCCTCACTGTCACTGCAAGACAAAACACACGACACAAAGGGATTTGTGTCGTAGTTATGGGGTGAGTTGTTTGCAATGGAGTTTCCGGGGTAGCACTGAAACCAAAAGAAAACCCGTCGCAACAACAACAAAACCATCCTACTGTCTTTGTCCTCGCGGTCTGTCTTGGACATGCTGGAGGCAGGAGGCCAGACTTCACCTTTAACCCTGCAGTGTGTAATTCCACACAAAATTTGCTTGAGTCTTTCCCCCCACCCCTTGATTTTAAGTTGCTAACCGCATTGCATTAGGCAGCACGCAGCTGTTTTTTAAGGAAGGAGGTTTAGGTACCAACCTGTACGTATGCAAAAGCTTGTGTGCTGCCCTCGGAGGGGTTTTATTTTGCATGGGGGTAAGCAGGCAAGCAGCCAGGCTGGGGAGTGGTGACTCTCAGCTCTGTCTGTATCTGCCTCGGGAGCGGCGATGCCGGGGAGGGGGCACGCTGCCCAGCCGTACCTAGGAGTCAGGCGAATCACCCAGACCCTTTCATGCAGTGCAGAGGAGCAGGGAAGGTGACTTTACCCTCTGGAGGTGCCTCTCACGCGCCATTGCGTGTGATGAGGTCCGGTACGGTTGAGACACAGTTGAGAGAAATTGAGCTCCCCCCAGAGCATCCAAACCTACCGGCTGCCTCTGGCAAACAGTTGGTCTGCAACATGGTAAAAACCTGGAGTCAGCCATCACCTGAGAAACCTCAGGCCAAGTGCTGCAGACAGAATCCCTCTGCAAATCCATTTGTTTCCTCATGACGAGAGAGGTGGCATAGCTCCCTGGGAGCAGCTGTCTCTGTTCCCAGCCCTCACAAGGATTAATGCCATCACTCGAGGTTAGTTATGGCGTATTTTTCAGCTGCAAGAATGAGAAGGTGTTCCTTACCTGGCACCTTGTCGCCTGGGAGGTAGAAGGACATGTTGGTGTGGACAGTAACGTAGTTGTTGCTGGGGCTGTGCAGCTGCGCTCTCAGGTGCCTGGGCATCATGTCGGTGCAGGCAGAAAGGCTGGCGCCGTGTGAGAAGGCGGCCGCGTAAGAGACCAAGCAGAGGGTTGTGCATGCCCAGCCAGCAATGGTGGTGTGGGCTCTCTTGCCACCCTCCATCCTGCGGCGGAAAACAATGGGCAGGTTCACTTCAAAGCAGCAGCTTCCGCAGCCTGTGAGCCCGTCTGGCGCCTTTGAATTAGCTGAGCTCCAGAGCCGCCCTTCCCACCGCCTTTAAACGAAGGAGAATAAATGATCTCTGCGGCGCACGGAGCCACTTTGGTAATCCGCAGCATTTCACATTTTGAAGTAAATTGTTGAGGCTGGGAGGGGAGAGGCCCCGCAAGAGGATGCGTTTCTTGCGAGGTTGCCCATGGAGGGAGCGGTCAAGGAAGATTTGCTTTAAAAAGTCTTGTGGTATTTAGGAGGAGGAGAGGGCTCTGTACGACCGTGCTCAGCACCCTCCACCATTCCCAGCCCAAATGTACTACCTGATCAACGGGGGAAACACCCTCCCTTAGACCCGCAGAGCTGCTGCAGGCCCTGTCACTCATGGGGCTGATGCCCGGTGCAGAGCCTCTCCCTGCCCGCCGGCCCGGAGCCGTGTCCCCTCAGGGACAGCACGTGGCTGACCCTCGCCCTGGCCTGCGGAAGCACAAGGCAACTTTTAGCAGCCCAGGCGTCGGGGCTTGGAGGTGCTGGGCTGCTTGCGACCGTGGGACCTGTCCGGCAGCATTTCAGCTTGTCCTTCTCGGTCAGGGCTCGCTGTTGCTGACAAGGTGGCAGCGATGCTGTCTTTGAAGTCAGCATTGGAAGCCTGAGATAAATGGGCAGCCATTTTGGCTAGTGCCAAGATTTCTCCTTATTCTCCAATTTTTAATCCAAGCAAGCATTTTTTTGTCGACACGATCAAAGTTTAGTATTTGGTATGCCATGTCTTTAGTACCTCTCAGCTTTGGTGGCTGGCACAAAACATGTTTCCAGATTAGCTGGAGTATTGTGTTATTCTGATTTCTCAGAATGCACTTTTGAAAGTGAAGCCGAAGGATGAGCACACGATATTTATTGTAATGGGTATCGTAAGGCAGGTAGTACTGTTTTTAATGTAGCGCTTTCTAACATCTTTCCAGCATGCAGCTTTTCCTGGCTTAGTTTTCATTACATTTAGTCAATAAGTAGATGTAAATAAGTTAGAGGAAACCAGAAGCTGAGGAGGTCTAGCTTACACCTCCACCTCTAGCACTTCTGAAACTTGCCGGCTGACTAACAAACCACCACTGCACACGTAAGAGTTTGTGCCCAGCCTGAAGCAGGGAGTAGACGGATGCAGTTTAACCTTCCACAGCCGAGCATTGTGCCACTCCAAGCAGTTACATGCCAGAAGACATTCGTGGGGGTCACAGGAGCCTTTCCGAAACATCCCAGCCCCTGCAGGACCATCAGCAGGATGCCTCCTCCTCGTGGAGTCCGCCTTCCCTCTAGGCACACCTAAACCTCCCTTGCTGGATACGATTTCTCGCAGGAGCTCATGAAAGCACCCCTGAGCAGCAGCTCTCTCCCTCGGGTGTTTCCCAGGCCGCACCGCCATTTCCCATCCCGCCCCGGCCACCCGCCTATGCCCCTCACCTCTCAGGTGTGGGGAGCGGGGCCGCGCTCCCCAGGGCCGACCGGGCTGGGGGTGCCAGTGTCACTTACCTCGGGAGATGTACGCCACCGGGCTCGCTGCCGCCACTGCCCTCCCGGCCTGCCAGAGATCCATCCTTTCAAGGACCTTCTTCCTTTTCTCCTCTAATGGGAAGCGCAGCAGCTGTTACTGCTAATACCCACCACCTACGGCAGCTCTCTGCCAGCGCCCAAATCCTGCCTTAATCATATTAGTTTTCCTCTTCACATCCCACCCACTTTTTTTTTTTTTTAAATCTCCAAGCTTCTGCGGTGAAAACAAAGGCAACTAGCGGGGGGGGAAGCAGCAAGCCACAGGGTTTGTGTGGGACACCCTGGGACTCCTTTGCAGAGGCGCAGGAGGATCGGATGCCTGCTTGCCCCATTAACCTCCCCACGCTCCCCCCCTTCCATGCTGAATCTTTGCAAAGCAAAGCCACGTCAGCTCCCTCTAGTCCATGACCCCCCGAGCGGCGTGCCCTTGTCTCTCACACTTACATGGGAGTTATTTTGGCAGTAACAGCAGAATTTTGCTAGAAAGGCTGGGAAGGTGCGTCCCACATGCCAGCCCTGCCAGGAGGAGCGATCAACACCCCACAAACCCTCCAGACCCGGCGCAGGGGACTAAACATCTCTTATGTGTGACTGTCCCCCAGCACACAAGCTGCATTTAAGTCCGGACTGTCACCCCTGCTCCTTGCCCAAGCTACGCTGCAGCTGTGCTGGTGCTGGCCGTGGCACCGATCCCTTCCCTGGGCTTCCCAGCTCCTCCTTCTATCTGCCTCATCACTGCCGACAGCTCTGGTGATCAGGACTCTCGGCCGACCCTGGCCACTGCCACCAGGCTCGCCCCGCTCCCTGCCAGCGGCTCCTTGCTCACAACGGGTGGAAATTAGGGTCCACTTTCTTGTCATCATTAGAGCTGCCGTCAGGAGATGCTGAACAAGCCGCTGGCAGCTTGCAGCCCTGAGCGGGGCTAGAGGAACGGAGTAACAGCCCCATGGGATGGCTGGCTTTTCTTCAGCCGGCAGACCCCGAGGAGGCAGCGTCAGGTGTCCCAGGGCCACTGGGAGGGGGGCTGGCCCTGTGGTGCAGGAAAGCTATTAAAGATGGAGGGGCAAAAGGGCCCTTGGTGCCCTCGTAGTCCTCCTCCCCCTCGGATAAATGTGTGTCTGACGGCTGAATGAGTTCTTGGTGCTTGGGCCACTCTGCCTGCAGGACACCACAAAGCTCGGTCCTGCCCCATGGCTAAAGGAGGTACACCACCACGTCGGTGACACCACCGCTTTTTGTTTCTGCAGCTCCAGCAGTGGCTATATTTGATCTTGCTTGGGGTCTGGCCAGTGTGGGAGTGTGTCCAGAGCCGGCATCGTGGTGTCCTCTGCCCGGGGCACCGCCCTGAGAACTGGAAGCAGGCTTGCAGATGCCGCACTTACTAGCGCTGTTCCCATCAGCCTGCCCTGCTCTACAGCCTGTTCTTCAGAAGTGAAACAAGATGCTGGGCTGGCACGGAGGTACTGCTGCGGACAGCCCAGCTCTCATCTGTTTAACTGGTTTGAAAGTATGGGAACCGGTGGTACTGGGCTCTCAGCAGCCTGCTCTCCTCTGCATTTGAAAGAGGTCTTACAGTCACTGAATTTCAAGATATAATGCAAGTCTTAAGAGTTTTCTTTTATCAGTGGAAGTAGAGAGTAGTGCAGAAGAAGAGAGGAAGAGTTCGCATTATTGCTTCTGTTCCAGTTTGTAGTTGCCCATACTTTATATACATAAGAGAGTACCTTTATGCCATATTAATGACTAAGCCTTTCCTGAAACCAGCTGGTCTCTTATGGCTTTTCCTTACTTATTCCTAAGCTAAACTATCCCTTGCTTATAATTCCAGCATAATGAAGCAGCAGCTCCAGACCTCTGACAGTCTGCAGGGGAAATGTCAAACACATCGCAGCCGTTCTGGCACAGTGGCCGGGTCTGAAAATAGTATTCCAGGTAAGTGTAGGTCTTTGCATCACGGCATGGTGTTACAGCACTGCATGGTCTTCTTCAGCTGCTGCTGTGCATTGGGGCCAGGTTTTCATTATGCCAGCTTCAGTGAGGACCATTTCTCCACTGGCTTCCACCTGAAAAAAGGGGAAAAAGCAGCAGTGTGCAGGCCCTGAAACAGCAGTGTCGGGCGCTCCCTGCAGCTCTGTGCAAAGCTGGGGAGAAGGGAGAAGAGCTTCAAACAAATGAGAGCCAGGCCCAACCCACCTGTAACCCCGTCGGATGTACCGCAGCGCTGAACTGGCTCTGCTCGCTCCCGAAGCTGGCGGCAGTCTGTGGGCAGGGCAGGACGCGCTGCCGGCAGTGTTGCTGTACGCAGGTTTAGCAGCACCCGTCAGCAAAGCTGCACGGTGCTGCCTGGACACAGCATTAATCGCTGGGCTGATCTGAAATACAGCCTTACGCAGAGTTCATCCTCGCTGCCTGCTCTCAAGCAGAGGAACTCAGTGGCTTCAAAGCCTCACTCAAACCCAATGTCACAACCATCTCCTTAGAGATGGAAAAAGCCTGTCATGGTCATTACCATGACACAAGCACCTACCAGCAGCTTCAAACTGCACATTCGCGTACGAAGTGACAGGCAGATGTTTCCGATAAGAAATACAGCCCTCTCCGTAGCCTCTGGTTGCATCACCCACCAGGACAGCATTGCCTCAGCCTGCTGTGGCCAGAGCTTTGACCTGCTGGAGTCAGGACTGGACTGGACCTGAGCTCAGCCAGGCTCTGTGTATGACTGACGAGGGGCCCAGACAAACATGAGAAGACCACGCGGCACTGCTGTCACTAGAGAGAGGTTTGTCTTTTTTTCCTGTCATAAATTTCTTTGTTAGTAGGAAGCTGGCAAGGAGAAGGGGACATAAGACAACTTTTACACCCTACCTATTGTTTTCTCAGCAGCATTTCTGTAGTGGCTTTCTAGAAGAAAAAAGAAAACCAACATGGGATCTTAAAATAGCACTAGCGAAAACTGTGCATGCTCTTTAATAGCTTGATAATTAAGACAGACTATAAACAATATAACTTGAAATTTCATCGACAAAGTGCACAGAAGGATTATAAACTCAGTAACATCCCAGGCTCTTTGATGCAGAAACTTTCTCCTTGCAGATTGCTCCTACATCTCCACATCGTTGGGGCACAACAGGGCCGGCAGATGTGGAGCAGGCGCAGTGGAGATCAGTAGGTAATATGCGCATGGATGTAAGCAACCCAGGGCTGACACTCAAGAGCAAGCTGGTTGCTTCCTTGACAGGTTGAGAAATGCTTTGCTACTGAAAGATAATAAGGGTTATAATGAGTTAGAAGTCCTTCCCGGTCAGCTAGTGGCCACCTGAGCCCTGTGAACAAAGTTTGGGGGCCGGGGGCGGCTAGAGAAGAGCGGGCAGGTTGATCAAGTAGAGAGCTTGAAGGTGGCAACAGTTAGTTGAGTCCAGATCACAAGGAACTGATCATCAAACCAACAAAGCTGGCGGCACCATCTTATTTAAGAATATTTCAGGTCATCTTTAAAACAAAGAGCAGTGGCCAATTGTGAGAAGAGTGGTTAAAAACCCACAGTAGGAGAGCAGTAAAACGCCATGGTAGTCCCACAGGGAGAAAGGAGAACAATTCCTACGGAGTGGCAGCTCAGGGCTGACCTGTGCACGTCTGTGGCTCTGTGTTTGGGGAGACCAGGGAAAATAGGATGTTTCTCTGACATCTAGTTAGGCAGGAGGTTGGCAGAAGCACTGGCAGGTCCTTCCATTTCTATGCAGTTGACTATTCTTGCTATTCCTCTGTCACCCTTACTGAAGTGTGACAGTGGATTCAAATGATGAACCGACACGTATGCATGCAGGCAAGACATAATGTGAGCCTCCTTCCTGTACAAATTCAGCCTGTAAAAACATAAAACAACCCTTTATTTTATTTGGTAACTACTGCAACCTGGGCAGCTGTTCTGCACTAGAGGAGGGGGTTGAGGAGAGAGAGAGAGAGATGGTGCAGGGCTCTTTCTGGATCTCAGTAAGAAAGGCCCAGCAACAAATAGCTTAATGACTGCTTTAATAACACGGAATAAGATGAGGAATACAGACAGCAAGTAAATTGTACATCCCTTCAGATGCTGGGCACCCCACATTCATGTAGCATCAGACAGACCCCAGATGGATTTTCCCACGGTGCGCTGCATGGAGCAGATGCAACCCCATCCATGGAGAGCAGCTCTCCCTTTTCACCACTGTCGTGGTTTAACCCCCGCCAGCAACTCAGCACCACGCAGCCCCTCACTCACTTCCCCACACCCAGTGGGATGGGGGAGAGAACTGGAAAATAAAGTAAAGCTCGTGGGTTGAGATAAGAACAGTTTAATAGAACAGAAAGGAAGAAACTAACAATGACACTAATAACAACAAGAAAGCGACAATAATAATAAAAGGATTGGAATACACAAGACAAGCGATGCACAATGCAATGGCTCACCGCTCGCCGACCGACTCCTAAGCCGTGCTCCTCCTCCCCCCGCACCAAGCTGGGCATGATGTCCCAGGGTATGGAATACCCCTTTGGCCAGTTTGGGTCAGCTCTCCCGGCTGTCTCCCCTCCCACCTTTCCTGTGCCCCTCCAGCCTTCTTGCTGGCTGGGCAGGAGAAGCTCAGAAGTCCTTGACTGAGTCTAAACACGACTTGGCAACAGCTGAAAACATCAGGGTGTTATCAACATGCTTCTCATACTAAACCCAAAGCACAGCGCTGTACCAGCTCCTAGGAAGGCAATTAACTCTATCCCAGCCGAAACCAGGACAACCACTTGAACTATTTTACAATTTCCTTACAAGAAAACAACCCTCTTTCTAAAGGATGTTCTCATGAGAACTTGTTGCTGCTCTGTTAGATAAAGGCAAGGCCAGGCAGGTGGTGTAATCGCGGTACCGAGTGGGAGCTGCCGGTGAGCTCTGCTGTTACGATGAGCTGGCAGGGGTGTCCTGCGGCCAAGGGGTCCGTGCAGCCCAGCGGAGACCTGAAAGCCGCGCTGGGCGTGCAGACCAGCCCAGCCCAGCCCGAAGCTGCTGTGTGGGTCACTGACTCCTAAATGTCCCTCAGTCAGGATCAATATAGCAGCTCGGGAAAAGCCGCCTCCCGTCCGATTTCTCAGCCTTGGAGAAGAGTTTGGCACAGGAACCCGAGACTTTGAAACTGCTGGCTCCACAGTCTGCTTGCTTTCAAAACCAACACGGGGCTGGAGCTGGCTGAGCTGGCCACGGGCATAGGTTGGCATAGTAAAGATCAGGCATTGCTTTGGCACTGTCAGTCAAACACTCGAAGGCCGTCACTTTGCAAACAATTTCACACTTTCTTGACTACCATGAACAATGCAGCCGAAACCTGCAGCTGTGGGGCACAGTTGGTTTTCAGAGCTGGGTAACAGCCTTAGGACTTAATGGGCAAGTCGTACCCAGAAGGGGCCTGGGGTAGCTGTTTTGTCATTGTAACATCATGAAAAAGATAGAAGGAACTCAAATAAATAACGTTCCGAGTGGGTTGTGTTAGATTCCCTTTGAACTAGGAACCAGGTGGCAACAAATCATAAAATGGAGTGGTCATCAGTGTATAGCTTTAAAGAAAAACTTTCCTAGCATGCTCTGCTCCCTTTATATAGGGGCACTCCAGGGCACTGCAGGCTTTAGTAGTAACCTGGCTTCTGGCTGCCCAACCACGCAGTGAGTACTGACCTCCTTCTTCCAGACTTGCTTCCTCTAGTTTCCACAGGATGTGATGTGCTGCGCTGCTGCTCCCACCCGGCCTTCTGTTTAAGGAGGTTTGGCTTAGTTTGGCTTTTCAAGTGCAAAAGGCTTACATTGGATGTGGGGACGTTGTAAATCCAGAGTTACTGCTCTTCCTAGAGTCTATGAACATATGGAAGGGGGTGGGGTAGTGGTTGAATGGCCTCGGTTTCATGAAGTGATCTCATAGCATAGAAGTACTGTGTACGTGAATGCAGCTTTAGCCTTTGAAATTCAATTAATTTTTGTTTGTTAGTTTTGGGTTACTTAACTTTGGGTGCATTCTTCTAAGACAAGTGATGGACAAGTACTTGTAAGTTGCTCGAGGAATGTTTCATTATCAGTCCGGATCTAGATGAGCTTGATCCACAAGTAAAACCGTTTTATACACGGGTACTGGGGCAAGAGCACTAGGATATGGTAAATGAGGTAACATGAAGGACATGAGCATTAGTACCTAATAGTCTTTTGTGTGTGAAGATATATTGCGTTTGTAAGAGTGTATTTGTATCTCCCAAGGGGATAAAGATCTTACAAATTAGGTTGAGTCATTCTTAAGGATCAAGAGTTTGTGAAATACAACATTCTACTTTGATGTTTACATACATGTATAATGGGATGGCTCATCTTAAACTTTGAATAGTGTTCCATGTGTTATTCTGAAACCTGTCCAGCCGGTGTCTGATTTACTTGCAACTGGCATGTTCTCCTACAGAACATAGTAAGTCAAAACAAAATCTAAAAGATAAGTAAAATAAATCCAAGATGAGTGTTTCCTCCAGCTCAAACCAGACTACATCCAAACACCGGACTGCCTAATTGAAGTCAAGCTTAAATGTTTGCTTGATTTAAACACAGGGGCTGAAAATTGAATTAAGGGGGGAAAAAAAATCTTGTAAAATGTACATAAAGGTCAGTGATTGTAGAAATTAAATGTTTAATTTCTTTAGCTACTTCTGAAATTTGAATATGAATTACAACTTCTCACCTTTAATTCAAATTTTCCTATCTCACATAGTAAATAGTAACCTTATGATCTAGAATACATAAAAAAAAAACCAGCATGTAAACTACGTATAGTATTTTCTAAGTGCAGAGTTTAGTACGTGATTAGACCATCTGAAGTAGCAGATCACAACTGAAATATGTTCTATAACCAGACTGGTAGAAACACAACTGCAGTTAAAAAGTTAGCAATGCAAACTCTTGAGGGTAAATCAAAGTCTGTGCAAAATGTGTTGCTATAGGGGGGCAGGTGGAGAAAGAAGAGGGAGAAGAACTAACCCTGTATTCAAATTAAAAAAACCGAACAAACAAACCAAAACCCAGACTGTCTCCAGGAATGAAAGCACACGGTAACCTGCCAGCTGCATATAGATAACAAAACAAATGAGAAATTGCACGCTCCACTTGGAGGTACATCTTCCTTTTTTTCAAAGAAGTCACTTACAGAAGAACAAGCTGGTGATTTGTACTTACATCCTGGACCCTTTTCAACCCTTGTCAGAAAATCATAAATTATTGAAGCATATTATAAAGTAGCATCTCTATTTCTGTGTTCTGTAGTGGCTTCTGAATGTGGAAAGGTTAACTACTGATTGCAAAATAACTTAGAATTATTCCTTTATCTTAAAAAATATGTATATATAATTAAAAATTTGCAACCCACGTTCTCTCCCTTGGGTAACTGAAAGGTTACTATTCCCTGCTTGCTTTAGAGCTACTGGTACTTGGAAAGAACGGACCAATGTTATATTCACACAATTGTCTTGTGTTCATCCATCCACAACTAGAAGTATTTCTGTTCCTGGAGGCACTATAAACTGCCCAAAGAATATAGCGGGGCTTCAGAAAGCTCATTTTAAAAAATTGGCTAAATAACCTCACCATGAGGTACATTACCCTAACTTTGTAACTTTGGAGGAACAAGAAAACATTCTGAGTATCTGGATATTAAGTGCAGTAACACTCACACTAAGAAATATCTGAATGTTCAGGGTTTTTTTTCTTGGCTGACTGCATGTAAAAGGAGAAAAACTATTTTACAATTTGATGGATTTTATAAGTCCATGTAAAACAGAGCTGGATTTACTCACTGGGCTTTGGTTATCTGGGAGCACTGCTGCAAAACATAAATAAACAAGTTCTGACTCCACTGCCTGCGCAGAGGTTCCCCCTCCCTAAAGCGTACCCTATACTACAGGCTTAATCTATTTGTTCTTATTTCTGGCTAGCACATAAAGAGAATATATATATAGATGGTACAAGGTTGGAGGGGAAGTGGATGGAAGAGAAAGAGTGAACTGTTTGAAGATGATACATATGCCATCTTTACAAAAGCTCTTAGATTCCTAGTCTGTTTTCAGGAGTAGCTTTAGATATTAGTTAAAATTACTT
>JAVKLA010000007.1:21692471-21732663 GCA_034782735.1 Sagittarius serpentarius | reverse complement strand
TTGAGACATGCATCATAAAACTCTGGCCACCAAATTCTGCAGTAACAGGATACACCTGTCCTTGGGCTGCCAGCTCTCCGGGTCCGGGGAGACAGAGGCAGGAGGTGAAGCAGCTACTAGCTGTGTGGGCATACCAACTAGAGCTTTTCACCTGTGACTGACTTCCTCAGCTGGCACAGAGCCTGCTTTCACCCTTAGGGCTTTTCTTCCATTTGATTCCATTCTTTCCCCACCCCTAACTGTTGAAGTGTCACTGTTGATCCCATGATTCAATCCACAATTCAAGATTTTTTTGGACAGCTGAACATTTTACCCCATGACTCTTACTAGACTGGCATTTTCCGTGTTTTCCAAAAGGGACAGGTCATTGTCACCAAAACGTTAGCATTTCCCTTCCCAACATCAGTTAAACTATTGTTTTGCCATCAATACAAGGCTGCGATTTGCAATTACTCCGTGCCTGCTTACCTTCCAATCAGTATTTCTGTAACTGTTAGCATAATTAAACAAGCTGTTGCTTTGAATTAGTCTTGCGGCACTATTACATGCTTCTCTTTTATTGTTTTTTTCTGTACAGTGGAACAAAGCAATGCTTTGAAACAAAAACATTCAGGAAGTTTACACCGGTTTACATTTATTTAAAAAAATATTTAAACACTTGTGTATTTCACCTGTAGATAATTAACTACAACTCAAATAGGGCTCATCACTTCAAAGAGGTTCACAAGTACAAAACAGCCACCTTCTGGCATCTTCACATCCTCCTCTTCTGAGTGCTTATGTACAATACTGTGAAAAGGAGAAAGCGGCACACATAAGAGGGCCCTGGTAAATAATGTGCAGAAGCCTGTTTATTTAAAACATCTTATTTCCATGGCTTGTAAAACAACAGTGTACTGAATCCCATTCAGCATGAACAAAGTCAGGAAACCTCTAAGTCCAGGTTTCAAGAAATTTACACATTATTTATTACTTTGGTTCAGTATTTATTATATTCATAGCCAAACTGCACTCCAGCAGACGCAGGCTGAACAGAGGAAGAATAAAGCCAGCTACCCTGCAGCATTACTGAGGGGAGCTTTAGAGAGTTTCTAAGCAGCAGAATTACAGGTGTCGGACACTAATGCTATGATCTTTAAATCCCAAGCACTTAAGGCAAAACTAATGATTACCTATGAAGCAGCAGACACCTTCCACCTGCTTGGCTGGCGATATCCCCAGAGCAGATCTATTCACAACATGAAACTGCATCGTGCTCCTAAACCCAGGGTGTCTTAAGTTTTCTGCTCAGGCTGTTCTTCAGCCCCCTGCTTCTCAACCATTTCTTTAACTTTTATAATAGATTCTTATTTCCTTAACTGATTTTCCCACTGCAGTGTCACTGCACTCCTTAGCATAATAATCCAAATTCATTGCAAAAAGCACTTGGCCTCATTCAAGGATTACTTCTCCTCCCAAAACACCCTTTCACACTGGTGCCCCATTCTCTTTGACTCTTTTTGTAACAGGATTCAGTTCTTGGTGTTTTGGTTTTTTTAATTCCCTCCCTCCTTCCTGTCCTCTGTTTTCTTCTCAAGTAACTTGGTCAAACTCTGCTTCATTTACCTTCTCTACAAGCCTCTTCACACACGACTTGTGAACCTTTTTCTATTTTTAGTTATTCTTCTCCCTGGCATGTCCTGCTATTACAGCCTAACTGATACCACAGAGTCCTTTCAGGAGCCTGGGATTGTCCTTGAAGTGCACTAAAATCCACCTACTGCACTGGGATATTCAAAGGCTCAACAGTAAACCCCAAGTGATTTGCTTGACTGGTGGTAAAATCTTTACTCATAAAGACAATAGCCTCCAGTACTAATGAGCAGCATTCATTCAGGTCTGGACAACTGCATCACAAGCAGGTATTACAGTGTCATCAGTATCTGTACTGTAGCATAAATTTATGCGGTAGTTTGCGTAACAAAACGCAGGAACTTCTATGCAGCAGAGGCCATCTAAGCAAGCAGTAAGCGCAAAAGATCAAACCTGTCAAACGACAGGAAATAAGCTCTGAGGAAGGCTAGAAAAGAGCGTGCTTCTCTAAATGAACTTCAAGTTCAGAGGCAAAAAGGGCCACGGGAATGCAGAAAAGCACGGACACTGAAAAGTGAAACTGTAAAAAGTAAATACGTTGAGAGTTTTCCAAGAAAGACTAAACCAATATTCTTACAGGCAGCTTGCTTACATGTTAGACACTCTTCAAATTCAGAAGTAAATATTAAAGCACAATCTTCTAATGAAGAGTAACATAAGGAGGAGGAGTTACCATTATTTCCTCGGATGAATGCATCCCCGTACTTGTTCTTTAATTGTCCATTTACATATTCTTCAGTCTGTTCCAGAGCTATATTCATATAACCATCCAGGCAAGCCAGGACACCTGAAGACAGTGACAGTTTAAAAGTGAATCAGCTTAAACTTATTTTAAAATAAACAAAAATGTGTTGTGTTTGAAGAGTGATGAAAAAACCTGTATCTTCATGGCAAACTAAAAGCCCAGGCTTGGCCAGATGAGTCAGTCAGAGTATTCGTCAAAGATTTAAGCTGGGAGTGAGGAATCCCAGGCATTCTAGTAGCAACTTAATCCATTGATATAAGAGTTGGGGGCGGGGGGGGCAGGGAGGAAGTCATTAAGGCATGACTTTCAAAAGACTGACAATTTCCACTTTGAAAGCTTAAGTCATCCCTTCTCACTTGAGTTTTAAGCCACACACCTGAGAAGAACCTGTGACATTAAGTGTAACTGGATAACCTAAAGACAAGGCTATGTAAATTGAGTTTTCATCAAAAGTTGTGAAGGATATAGCTGAAAAACAACCCTTTTAATACAGGACACCACACACACTTTTTCATATTTATCTTCATGCTTACAGATCTAGAAGAACATTGGCTCCAAGTCTCTGACAGAAACAAAATTCTACACAATTTTCAACAGGCAACGGGTTTTCAAATGGCACTGAAATCTTCCAACAAAAATAAAATTCCGCTGTTTAATTAATGGAACTCAAAGAAAAACAAATCTCCCATTTGTAACATTAGATGTTCTTTTGATCTGGAAAAATGTGCATTTGAGTAGCACTGATTTTAGACAAGTACTTATGGTCTCACTTCTCATAGCCCCTGTTGAAGGCTGTACCTTGTTCACACAGTACTTCCTATGTGCTGGCAGCATGATGGCATTTTTACATTCAAAATCACTCCTCGGTGTCTACACCCACCCTTAAGATAAGAACCATGGCCGTCTACAAATTTAACATGCCTCATCAACAAGCAGACTACTCATGTAAGGAACTGAATGTGGGGATTATCAGATGGGAAGAACTGCTCAGAGAATGCAATCTGATTCATTAATCGTGCACATAAAACCACTTGTACAAGGCTGTATTAATTATCTCCATCTTGCACATGTGTTTTCCTGACTTCATCTTTGCACACACAGAAAATACTACTAAAATTAATTTTTACCTCTGTTTTTCAAAACACCTGATTTATTTACCTGGCATTAAAACCTGAAATCTAGTGTATTGGCTGTACTTGGGGAAGGGGAGAAAACTCCAGTCTGAGAATCCTCCTCTAGGACACGTTCTCATCTTTCAGAGGAGTTACTGTAATATCTTCCATTAAATAATTAGGAATTCAAGTTCTCCTGCCAACTTGTAATGGTTTGACTATTATTATTTTCCTTTATGTTTTTCTTTCCTCTGTTTCCATGCAAATAGGAAAAACTGCTCCCTAAGTGTTACTAAATGCATCAAAAAACCCAAACCAAACCAGTCAGAACTCTTTTTCACTCCAGTAATCCCAAGTGCTCCACCTAACAATAGACAACAAAAAATGTTTGACCAAAATTAAAATTGGACTGCATGGATTTACTCAGAGTACACCATAAATGCAGTATTTTCAAACTCTCTTGTTCCTAGAGTGCATTCATGGTTGTTTCATTCTCTTCCTCCATTTCTTTGTGTTCACTCTCACACATTAAATATTGTCCCTGCCCATCCTGGCTAGTATTTTATCTGTTTTATCTATATGTAGAGATGTTTTAATGTACATATCCATCTCTACACATAGAAATCATACATATTTATCACTGATTACTTTCCCAGGGCTTCTTCCCTTAGATGTGTGCAACACTAGGCAGTGAACCAAGACATTTTACAGTTACACATCAACACTTGTATTAGGCCATGTTTGTGTGTATGGAGGCTCAGAGGGTGGAGGTAGAGACATAAAATTAGCAACACAGCTTAGAGGAAGAATTTAGATCTGAAACAAAAGCCTGAGATGCTGGCTTTTTTAATGTTTGGCTCATACAAATGTTGGTCAAATTTCTGCAGAAAAAAACCTGAGTGCATATTTTTCAAATGAGAACGGTATACAGGTTTTTAACCACAGGATCCTGTCAAGTGGAAGGAAGGAGAGCAGAGGGAAGTAAGGAAGGGAGGGGAAAAAAATCCAGTAACATAAGGGTGTTCAAAGGAACTATGGTTCAATTCCTGGTAGGTCTGATTGTAGGCATGTTAAACTAGCCTTGTTGAGGAGAAAGTAATTTATCTGCAGCAGTTACAAATGGATTTTACCTAGCAGAAGGTATCAATGTTCTCAAAGAAAACAGAAAGTGCATCCAAAAACCAAATCTGGTTTGGCCCTGCCTTGTGTGTACCTTCAGGTAAATGATGACTTGCTTTAATTGCCTTTAGTGAGCTGTCGCTACATTCATTCTCCTGCAAGAAAGTGTACGGAGGCCAAGGACCGGTAAGAAGCCATGAGGTTTTTAAGCCACCAACCCCACCTGAAGTGCTCAATGTGGTTCTCAAAGAAATGGCAGACTGCAAATTTTGTCAGCTGAGAGACACTAAAGAGGAACAGGAAGGGATAAGGCGGCACTGCTTGCTCTGTCAGTGAACAATAACAATTTTAAACTGTCATAATACAAAGATTCCTTGTCACAACACACGTCTCCTCTCGCAGCACTAAGCTGAGCCAATTGAATTCAAACTATCTGAAGCAGCGATCTGTCACAGAACCATAATGTTTAAGCCATTCCAGAATAAAATGTCTAAATTGGACACAGTAGGAGATACGATAGTTTTAATTAAGTTTGGATATTACCAAAAAAATTGGACAGGCCGCCAGTCTTATCCTAATGGGAGTAGAACCAGGGCAGTTCACTGAACAGAGAAGTTTAATTTACTGGTTAAAAAAACCCTATAATCATACATACAGCGCATGAAGGTATACAGATAGGCTGAAGAGTTGTGGAATAAAACTGCTGGACTGTGTTAAAATGAACTGGGCATATAGCAGCAAAAGCCACACTAAGCTTTCTGCTCTATCTCTGTAAGTTTTGATCCAACACATGTCTAGGCAGTTGCTTAACCAAGAATGTAAGTAACACTTTCATCCCTCGTGTCTGATGGCACAGTTTACTGTTAGGAACTTTTCTGGACCAAGGTCTATGCTAGGAAATGGCGAAGAGGAAGGTGAAGAAAAGGGTAGTTCCAACACGGGTTGCTATCAGAGCACTGAAAAGGGGACTACCTGGCCACTTCAGGAATTGTAATTCCTGCCAATCTTTACAAATATTAGTTTAGAAACTCAGAATCATCCCAAGACTCCAGTCTAACCATCTGTGACTAAGGACACTAATGATTTAAGTATGTAATTTTAATCTCTAAATCCACCGTTAACCACCTTTCACCAGTTTCTCCAGAGTTTTCTGGTTTTTAGTGTCACCATTCTGAGATCTATATTCACATACAGCAACATTCTGGATCACACTGGTTTGCTTTTCAAAAGCAATGCATCTGTTCCAGCCTCCCCAAACAATGACTATACTCACTGTGAGAAACAGATGGTGAACTTACCTCGATAATCAACTCCAGAATTTAATTTTACAACAACTGGCCTTCCAATAATTTGTTTTAGAAAGTCACTAGGGGTTTGCTTCCGTAGACTCATCTTGATCTTCTCTGGTAAGCTGGGAAGAGAAGTGAGAGAAAACATTTGGATAAGCAACACGCTCACATATGGTCTTTAAACACTCAAGTACGGACAGGCAGTCCCTTGACTCTTAATACTTTCAGTAGGAGAAAATTTCAAAGGAGATGAAAGCAGAACCTTAAGAGTGGAGGTGGAGAGACAGAGCACCTAGAGCCATAGCATTAAACTTTCCCTTTGACATTTTTATAACTTCTGAATTTAATAAGAATCCTTGTGTGCCACGCTGTGCATCTTTGAAACCTCCAACAGAGCCAAAGGCCTCATCATCTCCGTAACACCTTTTGCTAAAATGGCTTTACTAAAATTAAGAGAGCTAAGCCATAATAAGTGGTTCATATCTTCAGGGGGTGGAGGAAGAAGTCAGTACATGCTCTATAGACAGAAATCTGTGCTGGAACAGCAAGAGAAGGATTTTTGATCTCAGCTCACAAATATAAGCAAAGAATAAATTTGAGAGGATGCCTTCAAATGAATCAGTTAAGCTAGTGTAAGTTTAGAGTTAAGCCTTGTGATTAAGTTGTACAGAGACCTGAAAAGATGCCATGATTTAAAAATTCGCGGTGCAGCACACGCACGCAGTTTGGTGCGAGACCCTCCCTCCGTCGGTATTGCTTAACTTCTGCTTTACTATCACTTTGTCTAAGCAACAGTTGTTCTGCATTTTAAATCAACGGTAGAAAACAGTGCTAATGCTGACACCCAGTACAGCGTCAACTTTTTGTCGCTTGCTTTCTGTGGCAAATCGCCATAAGCTCTTCCAGCCGTGCAGGGATCGCCACCGGTTTTCCTGTCCACACAACCAGGTCCTGTGCGACGCTGGCACCGCAGGGCTCGGTCGCGTAGCACTTTATGGCCGAAGCTTTCCCGGAGAACAGGCATGTTTTGCACGGCAGGTGCTACCCCACCTGGCCGCCCCCCCACCCCCACCCCCGCTCCGGTTTTACGTGCCGCTGCCAAAGCCCGCGTGTTCAAAACCAGCTAAAACGGCGCGAAATGCCTTCTGACACAAGTCCCTGACAGAAACCCCAGGTGCCACGTGAAGCTTTACTGCCACTTGCTTCAAAAAAAAACCCAAAAAACAGAAAAAAGCAGAAGCAACGGCTGCGACAGACACCAGTAACGGCCACCCCCGCACGCGGCCGGGGGGTACTCACACCACACAGGAGCCCCCCGCTCACACAACCGGACAGGTTCTTCTCTCCCGGTCCCGGTCCCCTCCCCGCAGCCCGGGGGCGGCGCGCCAGGCACCGCTGGGAGCCCAGTCAGGGGCCCGGGCCCGGGCCGGCCCCGCACTCACCATCCGCCGCCGCCTGCGCCCCTCCCCGGTGCTCGCCGCCCGCCGCGCTCGCGCCCAATCAGCCCCGCCCCGCTACGGCGCGGCGGCAGGGACAAACCTCGCCGGGCGCGAGAACGCGCGGGGCGGGGCCTGTGGGCGGGCCGCGCCCTCACCGTCTCCTGAGGCGGCCCCGGCAGCAGGCGGGCAGCGGCCGCCCCTGCCCGGCCCCCGCTCTCCGGCCGCCGCCGGGTCTGTGCGGGCCCGCAGGGCGAGGTTCGCGCCGGCGGCGTGTCCCGGCCCCGGCCCCGCAGCTGCTAGGGCGCGTTTCCCACCCGGGTCCCTGATTTTGGGTGGGTTCCTCCCTCCCCGCTCCCTGGCGCGTGGAAGGCGGCGGGCCCTGGCTGGTTTAGCACCGTGGCGACGTGAGAGCGCTACTGATTCCTCCTGTGAGTCCCCCAGACCCCCCCGGTGCTGTGCTGCGAGGGGTTCACCCCTGGGACCCGCGGACCCTCCCTTAGCTGAGCTCCGGTTTCTTCACGGAGCCGCGGTTTTTTATGGCTTGCTTACGGCCCAGAACAATGTCGCATTGATTTCTTGCGGAAAAATGGTAGGATCCAGCACGTAATTATATTCTGCTAGAACGAGATCCTATCAGTTCCAAACTGATCTTGCCTTAGACGGGCCTCAGCGGAGAAAGGAGCGAGCGTCCCGCCGCTGCCAGTGCGGGTGTCCTCACCGGAACTCGGTAGGAAAGCGGAGCTCAGGTCCTTTTGCAGGTGGGCGAGTGAACACAGAATGAAGTGAATGAATGAACTGGTGAACGTAGAAGCGAAGATTTTTTTCAGATGTCACCAGGAAAGAACATGGCACAACAAGCTGAAATTCTGTCTTCTACTTCTCCCCATCTTCTCACCCATCTTTTCCCCTTTTCCCTCATGTCTGGAAAATACTTTTTTTTTTTTTTAAGGGATTTAGTACCGTGACAGGAGTTAATCAGCTGTGAAAGCTTCTGGACTGGATTTTTTTATTCTTCCATTACTGATTTAGTATCTTGGTGAAACTCTTAATTCTCGTGATACGAAGAAAACGTGCTATGGCTTTTCAGAACACAGATTTGTATTCTCTCTTCCCTCTGAAGTTGTCTGTGTTCTCTCTTTGAACACATACCCAGTAACATTTTTTTCCCCAAAGCTTATGCTAAAAAGCCATAAGAGCTGAGGTCTGCAAACCCGACCAAGTTCACCTGGCTGTCCCAGAGCTCAAGCACAGGCCAGGAAAGTTGGGCCACGTTGTGCCCGTGTTTCCAGGCAACCATCATATTAATCAGGAGCATCCAGCTGGGCTTGATTATATCTAGCACTTGAAGCAGATAAGAAGTACAAAACAGTTACTCCGGGGAGCAGGCTTGCAAAGTTGTTATTTGGCCACCTGGCTTCGGTGCATAATATTTTGATAAGGGAGTATTCTGGTTTTTGTTGTTACTGATCTCTGTGATAAAGACTGGGCAAGTAGATTTTTTCATGCTTGGACTTGTAAATTTTCATGACAATTTTGCAAGTCCAGCTAGGGAAATTTTATGGCTTTGGAGCCTTCCTCTTTGTTTTATTTCTTACGAGTTTGTCTTTATAGCTTGTATTGCCTTTTTTTGCTAGCCATCAGAACCTGATGAGCCATGTTGCCTTCTGCTCAATAGGCTGCTTTGGAGCTAGCTTAGGCATGTATTTAGTTACAGTTTCTGTGTGTGTGGATACTTTGGTTGTTCAATGTCAGTCAACAAAATCTTTCCACTTTCCTGCTTCGTACCCCATTAACCTCACAAACACATGTATTTCGAATCACGGGCATTGGGATTGGCAAGTTTTGTATCCCTAGCTTCCCTCTTTCACGGTTTGAGACCAAGTCACGAACCCAAATCTTAGGTAATTTTCCTTAGTTTGCCAGAGGTCTCGAAGCAATCTCACGTGCTGTTCCTAGTGGTAAATTAACCTTCGTGCAGTAAGGCATATACTGCTGAACGCGTTGGTGTAGTGTGATTTGCACCTGGGAAGAAAATTCCCATCTTGTACATTCAGGAAGATTATGTCATCACATCTGTTATTAGGCAACCTAAGGAATGTGTTATTTCCTGAGTGACAAAGCCCCAATGACCTCAGGAAGGTGGTCTTCAATGGAGTTAAGTAATCCACATTCAGTGGACTCCTTAAAGATTTCAA
This sequence comes from Sagittarius serpentarius, assembly GCA_034782735.1. Taxonomy (NCBI): domain Eukaryota; kingdom Metazoa; phylum Chordata; class Aves; order Accipitriformes; family Sagittariidae; genus Sagittarius; species Sagittarius serpentarius. The sequence continues at coordinate 21,723,132 of JAVKLA010000007.1, read as the reverse complement.
AGCTTCAAGAGTGAAAGTAGAATTAAGACGTCATTTGCTAATGATTCTCTTTTGTTTGTTTGTTTATCATCTAGATGAAAAAGGATTTTGATCGAAAACATTGCATACCTTGCTATCAGTAGATTCTTCTAAGTACTACCTTGCTTTATCCTTTCGTAGTGTACTATGACAGAGCTTTTTCAGCTGTATAACTCATGGAAATCAGCGAGATGCTGCCCTTGCATTTTAATCAAGATGAACTTGAAAGGTGAACATTGTAAGTGGTAGAAATTATTTATAATTTGGTAATAAAAGTTTATGTCTAACACTCCAAATTTCATACATCTGCTATGTGCTGGCCTTGAGATATAGAACAATTGCAATTGCCTTTACATTTGGCCTTAGATGAAAGGTCATAAATTACAATGATAGAGTTCGTAGTCATTCCCAGCTCACAAAATTTCCATATTAACATCTTCACCTCAAACATAAATGGTTACAAAGTTACAAAGAAAAGAGTGGTGTTGGCTTTTGTCAACTGAACTTAATGACGAAGCCGGTGGATCACGTACTATTGCTAACTCTTCAACATAAAGCATTGCAGAATCCTTGTTCAGAGGACCTAATTAAAACTTTACAGTTAACTTTAAAAATTAAATGGGATTTGACAGTCTCTCTTTCTCTCTCTTTAAAGCAATAAAAGCCACTTCAAAGTTAGGAAGGTTTTTCTCTCCCAGCTACTTGAAATAAAAGCATTTCCGTAGAGCGAGGTGGCTATATAACACAGAATGTGTTAAAAGGAGTGTCCAATTTTTCTATTTCTTGTGAAGTGCACACCATTTATGTAAGTTAAATGCAGAAGAACAACAATCCAGATAACAAAAGAATGTCTGTGGCAGATTTTGAATTCAGCCTAAGTAATCTCCAGCTACCACCAGTAGAGGAAAAAAAAGAAGACCTGTTAAACAGTCCTAACCTGAAAATTGTGTCAGAGAGGACAAACCCATTCTGGCCGCAGTCACAGCATACCCCATAATTTTAACAAGCAACTTTGCTCCCTTCTCAGATTAGAAAGAAAAGAAGAAAGAAAAAAAAGAAAAAAAAAAAAGAAAATTATGCAATGAAATAAAAGGCCAAGAATGAGTTCCAAATGCAGGGAAACTCTTCTTGTTCAGAGCCTCGGAGAGTGTGGGGGCAGGAGATGACAGCCTCCATGAAATGTTGTTGAGATGGAGAAGCTCTGCAATTCAAGATTAGCGCTATTCCTGTAGGGTTTCCTGAGGGCCGGGAAGTAAACACCAGATTACATTTCTGGAGTTTGAGAGGTTGGAAGGCGAGATTCTGCTCCCACTGAAGCCAGTGGAAGCTTTGCTAATTACTTCTCTGTACTAAGGATGCCTCTAAATACACCTGAAATCTCAAAAACAATCCATCTTGATGAGCTGGTACCAAAAATATAACTGTTAGACTGATAGCTGTCACAGCTTGGTTTTAGAAACTTCTCAGCAACGGATCCTGGCTGCTGAACAATCAGGTAGCCCACCAGCCTGATCCAAAACTCCTCCAGTGAATTCAGGATAAGACTCTTAGGCTGCAGATCCTTTCCATCCACTTTGGCTCAAGAAAGCACCACACATGCTTTATCCACAACTCTCTCATGGGATTCCTAAGTACCTCATGACAAGAAAGCTTTTGCAACCTGAGTGGCTTGTCTGCTTTTCAGTCCTGAAACAACTCCTGAGCCAGAAGAGTGGGGATTAGCTTCCCCCTCATTGCTGTGGACCCCCAGGCTGCTGTCTGACAGCCAGCTAGTGGGTATGATTTGCTGAGGGCTCTGCGTCTCGCTTTGCATTGTCGGAGGCTGTGCTCTGTGCAGAGAACAGATCGGTGCCAGATTTGCACTTTGGCACAGGACTGCTGAAGTTGACCTTGTGACTCTCTTGAAGTTGGCATCATCTCCATGCTCTGTGTCCCTTTCTTTTTCCTTCTGGGCTGTGTTCTTTTGCAATGATTTGTGCTTCTTAGAAGCCTTCTTCTGATGTCCTGAGGGTGAGGAATTGGAATTGAAGGGTGCAGGAAGAAGCAACAGAAAGGAAGTATTAGGACCTCCCTCCTTTTCCTCCTCAGCAAAATTCCTGGTAAACAGCGAGCAGTCAGCAGGTCTGTGGGGAGCTGGGGAGAATAATGTGAGAACTCAGCCTGAGGCTTTCTATCTGTCTCCTAGACTTTCAGGTCTGCAGAAAAGACAGGGAAGATCCCCAGAATCTTTCAGAGTTCGCTTCACTCCCTCCGAGTTCCTGGGAGTGCTCTCCCTGGCTTTCCCAATAGACAAGCTTTTTTCATGAGCCTTAAGAAGATTGACATCCCCCTTTGCATGCATTTGGATGGGAGACTTCAAGCCTTTCAGCATTTGAATGATAGTCTATCTGTGCCTATACAGCAAAAGAGCAAAGATTTTTTCCCCTTAAATGAAGGTTTAGTTATCCAACATTATTTCCCATGCTATGCTAAGATCATCAGAACTGCTGATTCCCAGCCATGTTCTCAATTAAAAAGTTAATGCATTTTTAAATTGGACCTTAATCAAAAAATACTGGGTTTGTGCTATAGATTTCAGATAGAAGAGCCTAATAAAATTCTGTCTTCTTCAAGTACTTATGTTGCGCTTACCACCTTGGGATGTTTATGTCCTCCTATATGGATTAAGTGATGTGATTACCTTTTGTTACATGTTTGTCTTTCCCACTTTCTGTCCAGTTAAAATATAGTTTGACACATCATGTGAAAATTGTGCTTTCTACTAAGTAAAGGCTGGAAGCTCCATTTGATTCTTTCTGCAACACTTAGCTAGATTCTATCCAAAATATGACGGAATTGGATACAGCCTTTTGTGTTTAGACTTTCTAAAATATTTACATCAAAGAAACATGTTCTCTATGTTTTCCAGTGTGGAATATCAGTTCTAGATTACATTTCAATGTAAACTTTTCCATAGCCAGCTCAATGATGCTAATTCCATACTTCAGGTTGAAAACTCTGGTGTCAAGTTTAAGCACAGACATGGGCTGAAGTGGTTACTTTAAATTGACCTGCTGGTGTAAAGCATCCACAAGATTAGTTCCCAGCTCCCCAGAAATGCTTCTGACACAGACCTGGGGATGTGAAGTAAACATGAGGTAGCTCTAATTTGTAGTGTGGTAAAAACAATCCATACCTTGTTCTGAAATTCAGTGAAGAAGGAAGATTAAAAAGTGTTCAGCCACCTTTCTCTCCCTCTCTGACCCTTTCCACTTCAGCATCCAGCTGATGCTCTAGGGAGGAAGTTATCGTCTGAGCCATAGGACGAATAAATCTCTTCTGGGGAACTGAGTGCATCTGCCATCACCTGACTTCTTCCAGCCTCTCAGCCCAATTTTTTTGTTTATCTGACCCTCCAAAGGTATTTCATATAGGGGGAAAATTTGTGTTTGCCTCTCCTCAGAAGGAGCTCAAGAGCCTTTCCACGGATTTCAGCAAGCAGCGGATTAGCAAACAAGCCTAAAATAAATTGAGTGGGGTTTTTTTCCATCCACACACTTCAGTCTTCCAGAAATTGTAAGACATAAGCCTAAACCCAGCAGTGCTACTTCACTGTATGGAGCAGCTAGCACAGTTTAAGTAATAGTTGTAATAGTAGCAAATTGAGTTTTATTGACACAGACCACAACATGATATAAAAAAGAATTGTAGATAAGTCTGTGAAATTCAAAGCATTTGCTGACACATACCAAGAAAAAATACTGGAAAATGAAGCCATGAAAGAAGAGATTGAGGTTTCAAGCTCTGGACTTGAAAACCTTTGTTTCTGTTGCTATTGTATATTTGTACAGTATGCAGAACCTCCTTAGACGTTACTGAAATGCAAATAAAGAAATAATAATCAAATGTTAGAGAGAAAATAAGTATACAAAGATGATTTAGTTTGCCTGTGTGAGCAGCACCTTCCTGGATATTAGCCAGACTGGAAGGCACATGTGGAGGCTACTGAGTCAACGTTTACTCTGCTGATACATGTTACTATTGTGAGGATACTGGAAATAGGCAAAAATGATGGTGTTCATTGTAACTCGGAATACCTGGGTTCTCATGTGCCTCTGCCAGAGGCTTCCAGGGTGACCTTGGGTGAATCACATCCTCAGTGGCGCCGTTCCCACATTCAATTAACAGAAATTTGATTAGATGGAAGAAGCTATTTTTATTAGTATAAATTATTTTTGAAGTGGAGGGAAAGTAGGGAAGATATATGTAGAAAAATCTCAAATATTCCTAGTTTCAGTAATTTTAAACATAAATATTTAATCTACTGTTAATCCAGGAAGTGAAACAATTAAGTATTTAAAGTAATGGAGACTGTGGTATAATCACTCTGTTCTTTCTGTGCCTTTACTAACTGGAGAGCTCAATTTCTTTAGAAATAAAATGTGATTTAATGTCAATGTTAGGTCACTCCTAGAGCATTTGTGAGCTGGTATTTTTCAGTGGCCCCAATTCTTGGCCAATGACTACAAAATCATTATTTCTGAGGTTAAGGGAACAAAACAGAACATGATTATTTTGTAGTATAACAACAAAAACAGGTAAAACAAAAAGGGAGGACTAGAAACTGCATATATGCCAGACAAACAGTTTTGTTAGGAATAGAACAAAAGCATAAAGTTTCATATTAAGTCAAAAGTTAATTTTTAACTGAGTACATTATACATCTCTCTTGTCTTTTTAACTTTATTATAACTTCAATGGATACACTAGCAAAAATAAGGATGCTATCTATAAATATAGATCTGTCAGTATGATGTGACTGCCTGTGACCCAGTCCCCAGGGCCTGCAGTTTCAGAGGTAGTACAACCTCAAACATGATGTTCAGATCTGATTCCCTGGTGTCCACGCATGCAAGAAAATATTCCTATACACTTTAGTCTTGACTGCTTTTACAAGAAAAAAATATATTCCTGGAAAAATTATATAAAGCAATATTGCAGGTTTTGTAATAACTCCTCCAGTTGTGTGATAACAGGTATGAACCAATATTATCTTTTAGGAGAGGGGAATGATGCAGGGCAACTGACTCACTGTTCCGTGGTCTGTTTTTCAGCTCTCAGGGAGAACTGCCATCTGTGCTATCAGTGCAGCTCCGCGAGTCTCAGGAATTGTAGGAGCTTTAGGGGAAAACCAACACCCATGTTTTCTCACTCACCTAATCCTACCTAGAAAATTTAGAGGGCAGTGGTGTAAAGTGCCTGTAGCCATCTAGACCACCTGTCATTAAAAATTGTACCTTTGTTACTGCCAGAGGACTTGCATGGATGTTGAAAACAATGGAGAATGCTAAGAAAGAACTCAGCATAGACTTGTGACTGTGAAACCGAAAAGGTTCAAAAGGCTCTTCTGAGGAGAAAAGAGATGATACAAATGCCTGATCAGTAGTCCTTGCAGGCTTTTGTGGCTAGGAAGGTGTTGGCAACATTGCTGTAAAATGGGTTATAAATCCTTATGACTTGGATCATTAAAGAACTACAGCTCTCATTACTTCACTCTGCTCTGCTCTACATAAACAGGGGACTTCATTCCAGAAAGAAGAGGAAGAAAATCCCCTCTGCATCAGGAGGAACTGGAAGGTGAAGAAGCAAGCTGTATTCGTACCATGCATCATTTTTCTTTGGTTTCTTGTTTCATTTCACTTCCAGCTCCACTGAGTGACACATGCTCTGGTTTTCTTCATGGCATGTGTGGAATCCTTTGGTCTCACCTCATCAGACCATATCCCAACCATGTCATCTCCTCAGCTACTACATTTTTCTTATGCATTCACCTTCCTCATCCAAATCTTTTTTATTTTTATTTTTCTTGAGGGTTTTTTTTCATGCTTTTCACCTGGGCTTTTGTCTACTTGGAACTGACACTACCAATTGATTTCACATAATGCACACAGCACAGCCTAAATATATATTTCTGTCTCTAGATGTAGGTTCAGACATTAAAATCAATGCCTTGGAGGTGAAAGGCTTCATCGGCCATAAATAACTCTCGAGCCACTCATTTCAGCTCCTCAAACAGAGTATCAACAATGGAGTACGTCATTTGGAAGATGAAATCTGAAAATACACATGCTATGCTCACGTGCTGAAGTTTCCTCAAATGGAGGGAATTCTAATGGAAATGGGGAATAGCAGTGGATTCGTATTTTCACACAAAATGGATAAGGAGGGGGGGGGTTGTAATAAAGAAACATCTGTGATAATTTTAGCCCATTAATGAATAATGAATAATAAATGAATAATCACACGCTGTGTGAACAATTTGGGGGTACACCAGCAAACGATGCAAATTTCCAGTTTGAAATAAGCAAGTCAAGTATCGGACAGGCTAGTCTAGAGATGTAGGATCTGTTCTTACTTCTGTTGCTGAGCTGCTCTCAAATGCTAAGACAGGTTATCTCACCTCTCTGTGTCTCAGTTTCCCTTCTGTAAAACAACAAGAATGATATATCTAAAGTGCTTTCAGATCAATGGATGAAAAGCTTTATGTAATAGCAAGGTATTATTAATATCCTAATGATGCCATGAGAGAAAAGATCAATAATTATTTGTATTTTTCTTTGCTGTTTAGGAGGTATTTTTCTACTGTCTATATTTTCTAAAGTCATATGCACAACAGCTGAATGTTGTCACTTTCTGGCAGAACATACAAGTCTTTTTGTATCTATATGATATAAAGATGAAAAACAGGTTAAATTCTGGTATGTCATTTCTCTCAAGGCTGGAGGGCCAAAGTCAAAGGGAAAATCTAATGATTTACTGCATGAGCAAGTGCAAAATCTAGGCATTAATAAATTCTACAGGACTGTATATTCATGCTTTACTTATACTGTTTTTAAGCTTGGATTTTTTTAGGAATTGAAATAAAAAGGATTGCTTTCAAAAATTGCCCCACATTAAATAATCTATGCTTAAGAAATTGTGTATTTATTTTTAAAGTAACCTCATTACTACCAGACTACTTTTTCCTTCTGACAGTAAAGCAGAGTGCTTATCTCCCATATTTTCATAATGAAAGCTCCCAAGCACAGGATACTGTGGCAGATTTACAGCCTGCAAGCAACAGAACTGACAGGCATTTTAATATGAAAGGAGATATGATGTCTTTAATGTACAGTGATGTCACTTCTAACAAGGTAGAAGCCTGCTTTTTGCACTGCAGTCACCATAAGAAGTGAAACCTGTCTGCTTCAGGAGTGACCTTTCAACCCAGGAAAAGGTCACAAATAATAGAAAAAAGACAGGACTCTGCTTACTCAGGTGGAAGGGCACACTGACGTCGGAGAAGCAAGGCTATTGTGGATGTGCATTATCTCCAGGAAGTTGAAGCTAGAAATAGTCTAGCTAGAGCTAACCTTGAGAACAGAAAAGGAAAGGATAATGAAAATCCTCGAGGGAGTGTTAAACTGAAAGCTGGATTGCCTGTTGACCACCTTTTTTCCTTTATCCAGCATTGATTGGCCCTAATAACTTGAAAGTGATATTGACAGCAATATAGTCTACCATCAGCTGAACATGGGATTATTTCACTGAGAGAAAGGACAGCAACCCAGTACCAAAATGTAGGTCTTTAATTCTACATCAGACCAACGAATTTACTACTTTGTCTAGGAAATATTTGCCAGTGATTTTAAAGGCTGATTTAAAATGTGCATTTCTTAAGTCCCTTCTTAAATGTGCTTCCAGCTCCTGACTGAAAGATTTCATCATGTATTTCTGAAGATGCACCATTCTTAAACCTTATATACAAGAGCATGAGATGAAAAGGCCATAAAATGGCAAGAAATCTCAAGGTCCAATAAGTATCTTCTGTTAGCATTAGGCTAGTGACTTTGGTTAAAGACAGGAAATTAAAGAATGCAGGTGTATATCTATCTATCTATCAGTCATCTGTATCTATCTCTCTACATATCTCTCCTCAAGAGATTCACTTCCTCTAAACTAAAATTCAAGAAAATCAACTTGGAGTATCATGTCTTTTGGTATTTTGGCAGTTTGATCTTGAAGGAACGTACTAAGGGACGGAAAGAACAACAGAAGAAGTAATTCTATTCTTTTCTATTATCTTTGCAGAAATCTAAATTTTAAAAGAAAATGCTTTTCAGCAGGATCTGAACCATCATGTTCTCCTAGCTGGGGTGCCGGGGCACTGGAACAGTAATATTCAGGTAAGGCAAAACAAGGAGGAAATCACAGTGTTGGCCAATCTGTATAGTGTATCCCCAAAAGGAAGCACTGGTGTCAATACAGCTGCATATCTGTGTGTCCTGCAAAATCAGAAATGATGGTTGATCTCATGAAGATGCCTGTAATATTCCACAGCTAGTCCTGTATTGTTTTGAATTTAATTTTTATAAAGAAGTATGTTCTTAGAGGTGACGTGATTGGTTTTAATTTACTTAGAAACAGCTGTCTCTCTTCATCCCTCTTCAAAATGGAAGGAAGAGAAACTGCAAGTTTCATATTGAAGTTTACATACAGGAATAATCAACTGGCGTTTTGGTAGAAAATGTCAGCAATACTGGCAGTATCAGTGAGTTCTTCTCCCCATTTTGAGCTTGTTCTTCTGACAGCAAAGGAACGTGTCAAAGATAAGCCCTGTGTATGGTTCGAGATACGATAATATTCTAATTATATTTTCCAAAAAGTAAAAATACTGGGAAATGAAGTATGATGTGGTACTGCTGTAGATCCATAGATCCCCCTCCCCCCAAAAAATCAAATGCCATTAATGTAAGTTAATGGTTTGAAAAGTCCTGTAATAGTTTTAAAAGAACCCGTGTCTGGAGATGAAAGCAGCTTGACAGACACAAGTTATGAACTGCTTCACTTTCTGTGCTACCTCGTATCTGTCAATATATTGGTTATGGAGCTCTGCTGAGGCCAGTCTCAAAAGGCAGACTGTCACATTCCTCAAAAGATAAAACATCCCTACGGGTACAAAGAATTCAGGGACAGAAGCTGATAGACAGGAGCAGCACTGCAACTCTAACATTTTATGGCTAAGTTCAATGAGTGAGTCCTTAAACGGATAATTGAATTGATGAAAGGCTTACTGTTGCCCCGATTAAGCTTGTTCTTTCTCCATATGTAAGACTCAGGATAGTTTAAGCAAAATTGAGGAAGAAATTCAGGAGAGAGACATTCATAAGCACTTTGAAAATTGGTCTCACATGAAAAGCTTGCTATTTGTTAAGTCACATGTGCCATTTGTCCACACAAAGAATTCTGTTGCCCAAGAAGTGTCATTTGCAACAGCCCCTTTTTTTCTAACTAAGGATTTGTAAATATTTTTAGAACATGTCTCACTGCTTCATGACTCATTCCCCTTACGATCTTTTGGTATTTTTCCCATTTGTGATCATGTAGTATCCCTGTGGCATATGGTCGCCTGGGGAAGTACTATTAGGGAAGAAATTAAGGGATTTTAGCTATTTTTAACAACTCTTGGAAGGCAGAAAAGTGGAAGAAGAGCTGCATCAAAGCAACATTTTTCAATCTACTGCATTACATCAACCAACCTCATTGTTTGTTCATGCTTTCCATCCTGTATCCCTCTATTGTATCTTTGTTTATAACTGAATTGTAAACTATGGGGGGAATGTGCTTTTCTTCTGTGTGTGCTCATACAGTGCCAAGTGCAAGAGAGTGATGGCCTGTGTCTTGGATCATTAGGTGCTAGGATAATGCAATTTTTAAATAAATGCATATTGGACCAGGGACAGGGACTCATAAATTCCTGCTTTAAAAAGCCTCGGGTTTAAACCTATACCTGATTAGTAACTTGCTTTGTTGACATTAGCATCTTTTAGAAAACTCAGAAGGTAGTTATGTTCTTCATGTATTCAGCAGGTATATGATGCCTTTCAGAGAATGAGGATTGTACCCTCAGATGGGTAACAAATTTCTGTGCGCTAAATAAAATTTAGATAGCGTAGGGGAAGAACACTTCATGTAGGGGTGAGTTCTATTTGCCTGTGAATGTAAGTACTGGTTCATTGATATGTGGTGCATGAAGTTCAACTCATCTGTTCTCTCTGGCCATTATTCAGGCAAATGTTTAGTGTCAGTAAGCACATATTGTATTGAAAGCTGTCAGTGAGGAAGGCATGTACCCAGTTCAGGCAGTCTGAAACGAACGAACTGGTTTGGACTCTGTGCATCTGTTGTGGTTTAAGCCCAGCTGGCAACAGAGTACCAGGAGTCCACTCAGTCACTCCTCCCCTCTGGTGGGATGAGGAGGAGAAAATACAATGAAAAGCTTATGGGATGACACAAGGACAGGGAGGGATCACTCACTACTTATGGTCACGGGCAAAAAACAGACTCAACTTGGGCAAAAAACAAAAACAATTTAATTTGTTACCAATCAAATCAAAACAGGATAATGAGAAGTAAAAACAAATCTTAAAACACCTTCCTCTCACCCCTCCCTCCTTCCTGGGCTTAACTTTACTCCTGATTTTCTCTACCTCCTCCCCCCAGCGGTGCAGGGGAACGAGGAATAGGGGTTGCTCCTTCCTCCTCACTCTTCCCCTGCTCCAGTTCTCCATGAACTTCTCCAATGTGAGTCCTTCCCACGGGCTGCAGTCCTTCAGGCACAGGCTGCTCCAGCACAGGCTTCCCCACGGAGTCACGGCCATCTTGGGGGGCACCCACCTGCTCTGGCGTGGGGTCCCCCCCGGGCTGCAGGTGGGCATCTGCTCCCCTGCTCCCCTCCATGGGGGACAGCCTGCCCTCTCACCAGGGGCTGCAGGGCCATCCCCTCCGCCAGCCCACCGCCTCCCCCACCTTCCTCACTGACCTCAGTACCTGCGTAGGGGTTTCTTTCACATTCCAATTGCCTCCTCCGCTGCAGGTTCCCCTTCTTAAATCTGTTATCACAGAGGCGCTACCGCCGTCGCTGATGGGCTCAGCCTTGGCCAGAGGCGGGTCCACCTTGGAGCCGGGGAAGCTTCTAGCAGCTTCTCACAGGAGCCACCCCTGCAACCCCTCCCCCACTACCAAAACTCTGCCACCCAAACACAAAACAATCCAAAAGTTAATTTTTTTGCTTATTACTCTTAGCTTAGTATAAAGATTGCATAAAACCTTTTGCTTCCTAGATGTGAGTCAGAAGCATTCATCTTTCTATTGATTGTGATTCTGAAGAGGCTTTGAGAGAAAAGTTGGGCAAAAATTGACAGAAAGCTTTTCCCCATTAAGTTTATTCTGTTTCCTGTAATGACCTGCCCTGCAACTATTACATTTTAATTACTTTATCTTCAGGAACTACCCTGACAATTTAAGGTACGTTCACATTGGAACTTTTGGTATAGGGCAGTAATACCGAAGGCCAGCTTTAGGCTTGGATAATGTTAACATTTGAAGTAATGGAAGCAGTCAAGAGTTAAACATGAGTTACTACATCGTGCTTATTGGCAGTGGTAAGTCAGGGACAAGAAAGGATCTCAGAGAGAAGGACAAGATAGTAAGAGAGATGTCAAGGACAAACTGTAAGCACCAAGCCAGCGAAATTGGAATTCAACACATAACTTCTTATTTCTCTAACCTGTTTATTAGACTATTTAGAGAAAGTTTCTGTTATCTTTTGAATTTTTAATGTTTTATAAAATTGTTACACAACCTATGTTGCCATGGGCTTGCAGAGCATAGTTTTGGAAAAAATTGTTAGAGTATTTATACAACACGTAGTTGAAGCAGCATTTGGAATAGATTTTCAGCTCCCTGGTGAGCTCAAAATTGTTCTTGAATTGCATTGTTTGTTTATTTGGGTTGGTCAATCCTTTCCATTTTCCATCTTGGCACCCACTGTAACAAATTGTTGCTAACATGCCTGGAACTGTTAAGCAGTTCTAGACACAGCATGGCAATTCGGTTTACAAAGTAGTGGTGAAGTAATCTTACTTGAACTAAGACATAAACAGTATATAACATTAATTATCTGTATTCAATTTTGCAACTCAATAAGGAAAAAGTTAATCACTTATCCAATAAAGTAAGCATTCTTATTTTCAATTCAAGGGAAGGATTACTGAAACTTACTAGCAGATTAACTAAAAAGTAATCTACTATTACTAGGTGGAGCTTGATAAGTATGCGAGGTTGGCTTAGTTATAGAGAGCTCCTTTTCTTGTGACATCTAATTCTTTTTAATGTAATACATTTTCCATTTTATTTTACTTGATTATTTTATTTGCATACAGAAAAATGTTTATGAAATCACATACCCGTGGCAAAAACTGCAAAGTGGGAATGATGGTACATGGCAGTTCTCCTGCAGCGTTTAGTTAGTGCAAACTGTGTTTTCCCAAAGCCTAGAAAATACATCCTTAGAACAGCTAACTATGTAATCAGCTACAGAAGATGAATTTTTCTGAAAGAAGGCAGGTCCCAGAGGTCTGTATATCAGGAGAAATGTAAGGGGTTTCAGTTTGACTCAGCAGTAAACCCCCCCCCCGAGATACTTTTCTCTCTTATATATCAACTTTTTCAGGAATACAGCATACTACATCCCCTGCAGTAATGAAAATTGATTCTGTGGTTTTTCTGACAAAGGATTGCTATATTTCTGAGATACGTGCTCACACTATATGTCCACATTGATTTCAGTGTGGACCAGAATTGTTTCAGTAAAACTGATCTGCATAATTGCAGCAGGCATGTCGGGGATTCATTATATTAGGATATTCCAGCCAACTGTACATTTCCAATATCTGCCTGAACAGTGAAGAGGACACATGCAATAAGTGCATTGACATAGATCTTTCTATTGATATCTGTGTGATAACTTTTATAAGAGTTACATCTTGGAGTAAGGACAGGATCAGGACAATACTCTGTTTTTTCAGAATTTCAGTATTCTATAGTGAGTATTGTTCCCTGCAAATAGACAGTCTTCCTGTTCTCCTATTCTGGCCACCTGTCTCTGGTGGTGGAGTGGTGTGAGAGGAGAACCCTGTTACCTCTGACTTCTTTTATTAAGCTGACTTTATGGGAGGAAAAGTGTGCCAAAGCTTCTTTTCTCACCTGAGGATAGGAGGAGATGATAATTTCGCAATTATTCATGTAAGTGCCACAGAATCTTTTACTTCTGTCCTGCTTAGCTGTAGTGGGCTTAGTCACATTGCCATAGTCACCATGCTGATGGGCCTCCATCACACATTCTGACGGAAATCCCCGTCCTACCGAAGTCTGTGGCAACTTTATCATTTATTTCAGCAGGTTCAGCATTTTATCCCAAGTTACTCTTGAAACTTGAAAGTACTTTAATAGCTGGTTTTAACTTTGATGGAGGTAATACTTTCAGATGGTGAATAAAATAACATCCTTCTTTATTTTCTTATTATTTCAGTCAGTGTAGATGCATTCAATTGTTGTGTAAGCCAATTATAATCTGGGGTAAGTAAGGCTAGACTGGCTAAATCTTGATGCCATTTTCATACTTTCCAAGCAGATTATAAAAAAATAAAATAAAACAAAATTCATAAAATCTATAAAAGTCCTTAATCGGAAACACATATTAGTTACAAAACACAGAACTGGGATACAGTTCATACATGAGACCACTTCTAGTCTGAAAAATCTGGAAATCTTAGAAGTTAATTTGATCTTTCTTTAGCTGCTTCTTTATACTGAAGTTGTAGCCAATAATTTTCTTTGTAGATTAACCTCACACTTTTATCCCTGTGGTATTTCAAACATAAGCTTAAACAAATTTGGGTGTCCAAGCCAAATTCTTGTATTTGTTACCAAGTGAATTTACCCAATTTTCAAATTTACTACTGTGCTAGTCTCTTTTCTAGAATATTGAATATTGAAACAAACTTTGATTGTTATGAATGTATTCATTCTTTTCTATTTCTCAACAAGCACTCTTATGTTAAAACATTTCGGGATTTGATTGCCCAATGGGTTATCATAGTGTACAGTCATATGTGGTATAGAAGTGCTCATAGTTGAATTACACAGTATTTTTTTTCTGCTTTCTCTCTAAATGGCTCACACTTTTTAAGTAAATAGAAGAGGAGGGTTTTTTTACATAAATGCACTTTATACGGAAGAACAGCCACTGGTTAAAGTTCTGTACAAGCAAATTCTCATATATACAAATGATCATAAAAAGGAAATAATTCAACATTTTATTCCTTGATTTTGGAGAAGTCCTTGGCATTGGAGTTGTTGCAGTTCATTTGTGATACGGGAAACCCAGAAGATGCTGGATATTACAAAAAATCTTGGCCAAAGACTTTTAAGGCACCCGCCTTTCTTCACAATTACCTCTGAGGTTGAGGTGTCTCTTAGAGCTAATACTTTAGAGAAATGGGAACTCAAAGAATCTTGCATTGGATGGTTAGGTCTTCCTAATCCCCAGAATTTAGACCCATTTTATATACTGGACCATAAAGATTTATAGCCCTTACAGTGTTTTATTCCAACTCATGAAACTGTGGACATTCTCACTATTCATGTAAACATCTACTCTTAATTATTATTTTAATTCTGGTTGAATTAGCAAAATTGATATAGTTTTTGGTTTTTTCTGTAAAAAAACCCAATATATTTTCCATTAGTAGTACTGAACTGTAGTATTCATTTGTCCCAAGAGTACTATGTTAATTTTCTGTTTAAAACTTGACCCTAAAAATTTGTGACTTTTCTGGCAGTGTGGTTTAATTATGCTTCTGTATTGGAATATACCATGTATCCGGAGATGGATGCTTCACTAATACTGTGTAGATATTTGAAAGAAAGCTATTCCAAATGTATTCTTTATTCAAAGACAATACCAAGAAGACCACTGCACAACAATTTTGGAGGGAAAAAGACACAAAAACTTTAGACACAGAGATTTCAATAAATATGAAGTGTGGCTACAGGATGGCATAGTGGTGTCTAGTAATGATGGATTTCTAATCTTCCCCTATGTTTAAAATACATAGCAAAATGCATGTTCTCTTGGATGGCTTAGAAATACTTCTCATTAATTATTTTGGATGCTTGATTCAGTAACTTGTAGACTCAGTCTTTTTACTCCCAAGTACTAAAACAGCATGAGATTAAAGTAAAGGCCTTATTCTGAGATGCACCAAGTATTTCCAAACCATTGATTTCAGAGCAGTTTGCAAATACTCAGTTACTCTAAGAAACGTGGGCAGAGTGCTGCTGATGAATGGAATAAATTCTTTTTTCTTATTAGTTGTAACACTTGCTATGTTGAGCTTTATTTTAATGATAAGCTACTGTAACTAATGAGACTGCAAAACTGTGACTCAAGCAACAGTTCATTTCAGAAGCAGTGGTATCTGTACAGGGAAAAAGCTGATTCTAGATGACATACTAGAGGTCAATTAATTTCATCTTCCTTTAGAGAAACTGGAGATGACCTACATTTTTTTATTTAGTTCTTATCTTCCTTTCCCACACTTGGACTAATGATAAGCTGTGTTTCTTTTACAGCCACATTTTAAACACGCCTGGGTTTTGGTTGGGTTTTTTTCCTGTGCAACTTGGGAATTGTTTCTGTTCTGTGAACTTTTTATGTGTCTTCTCTCACTCTGATTTTGGAGATAATCACCTTTATTTAGTCTTTGAAAGGGTGAGGAGTGTAAATTAGGAACACTTTGCTGAGCCAGGCTTTGCACAACTGATTGTCTGGAAGAAATTTTGCAAGGCGATGTTAGCATGCAGTCCAACTGTGTTTCTTCTAATGAAAATGCAGCTTTGCCTCAGGGACATTTGAGCGGAAATCTGTTCATACAAATGCAGCAGAATTTGAATTTGTACCATGTCTTCTCACAAACTGAAACCCATAAGGCTTCACAGAATCAAGTGATATAGCAACAACGTTGTGGTAAATATGTAAATGATGAGAGAGAAACAGAAAAAAAGCAAGTAATTCCACAAGCAATGGAACTTAAAAATATTGGTTTTCAAGAATTTGTGTGTTGTGATTTGATTCTCAGATGTTTTACAAGTTGCAAGCTCTGATCAAAGCTTTTTCTGCATCTGAAGTGTTCATAACATCTCTGTATCATGTGAATTTGCTGAGTACATATAAACTCCATTTCAGCAATTTTCTGCATACAGCATGAGTAGGATCTTGTTCTTCTACCCATCCTGCATTTTTTCTGAAATTCTCTGTAACTTCATAATGATGATAATTCTGTAAAATTTATTGAAATTGGGTAGGGGGTTCGTAGTTGGTTTTGAAAGACAGAGGGACAGACAGATAAACACCTGAAACTGACTATATTCAAAGCAAAAATAAACGTATTCAGACATGAGAGTTGCATAAGCCTCTTTTCACAGAACCAAGCTAACAGTTCTATCAGGTGAGATTTGTAATCAACTACTACATTGGCACTTTCTTCCAAAGCACAGGAGCTGGCTAGGTTAGGTCTGAAGCAGAGTTTCATATGTAAAGAAATAAATACGAGCATAAATATAAGTGAAAACCTACGTATGCTGTATCTTTGAAGCAAATGAGTATGAAATATACCAAAGAGGAAATGTTTTGTGAGGTAGTTTGAAAAAAATGCATGTTGAAAACAAGGAGAATAACTGGATTCTAAAATCAAAGAAAATTCTGCAAAGTGTTTGAAGTTGAGGTGTGAGACTGCATGTAAGAGGAAACAGTCAATGAAATTTTTCACTCACTGGACTGAAAAGAGTTGGGAACTGTGAAGTCCACAAAAAAGATGATTGTGATAGTTAAATGGCTGTTGATTATGATGAACAGATGTTACAAAAAGTATAAGAAATCAATCTGAAACTTGTGGAATAGAGATCCTGTCAGCTGCAGAGAAAAGCTAGGCTTGGTTCAGCTGAGAGGAATGCAAATAGCAGACATAAAAACATCTATAAAATAAGAGGAGGATGGAACGATACTTGTTGTGGAAAGTTGTTCTGATGTAAAAGAGAAAGCAGCTTCTGTGCAACAGCAGAGGAAAATCCCAACTAAACCTACACTGGTTCTGATGCACAAAGAGAAACACCAGAGCACCTTTTTGCAGAACTTGGCAGGAAAAGGAAAGGTTAAAATTAAGTATGGTTGAATTTCACAATTGTGGAAGACTTTTGCTGGTTCTTTTGGAAAGTTAGCTTTTTCAGAATTGAGGGTAGATACAATACTAGGAGGAATATTTACCATTATCAGTGGGAAGAATAGCAGAGAATTTAAAAACTAAGCACCTTAGTAAGTTTTACAGAAACAGTTCTCCTCTCACCATAATTGCCACATCATAACACCCTTTGTCCTTACGATTCATTTGTGAGTGGGAGCAGCAGCCGCCAGTGAAGATACAAAAGAGCATGCATGGCAAAAAGGAGTCTGAGACCTCCCCAGACCTCACTTGTCAGTGTTACTTAGGCTCTGTCTGTCCTTCCACTGGCTGGAGGAGATGGAATGAGGATCACCAATTAGTTTTTGCAGGCTTTGATCCCTAAGTAACGTCAAAAATCATTCTAAAGCATTCTGAAAACCACCTCTCATGTTAGGTACTTTACCCTCTTTTTTTCTTTACTTAAAAAGTTTTGTATTTTATAATGTTGCTGCTAAGGTCAGTCAGCGCTCTGGGGAGTAGGAAGATGTTTTTTCCATCTAGGCTGAACTGGCTTAAAGTATGCTTTGTGTGTGCACATGCATATATCTTTGCCACATAAGAGAGCCAACTCTTGGTGTGAAAGCAATAGATGTTTGAAGTGTTAATGCTGCAAGGAAAACTGTTAGCTTTTTCACGACTTGTGGTTGGTATCAGTGCTGGTAAAGCCTAAAAATGGTCCATTTCAAGAGTCTGAAACTTTTGCAGGTAGATGGTTTTTTTTGTAGAAGTTAAGAGTCTGGAAGTTTCTGTCGTGGATTGTCTCTACTGCTCGTTGTCCTACGTAGACAGGTAGAAAAGATTGTCTCTGAACAACCACATTATTGATTTGCTGGTATAGTAGGAATTTTTTGGTTTAGCTAACCATCAGGTAAATAACAGAAGAGGGGAATGCACACAAAGCTTTTTCCTGCCTTGAAATAAAGAAGGGGCAATTTACAACTTTAATCCATTCCTCGTGTGTTTTCTGTTTACTTTCATCATCTGCTCAATACATTCTGTCAAAGAAGCAGTGAAGGCATCAGGATGTAAAGAGACTCAGTAATTCAACCTTCTCAAAGGGAAGCATTGTTACTCATATACTATGATTTTTTATACAGTTTGAGGATGAAATGTTTTGAATAAAATTCAGCCAAGTCTCATTCAATGCCATGCTCTTAGGCACTACTACAGAGCACTGTCAGAAGACTGTATTTAGGTTTATAACATATGAACATAAATTTGTATGTATTTATACATGCATATATGTCAAAGAGACAAAAGCACACAAAAATACATAAACCAATTTAAAGAACTTTTTTTAAAATATACTTTAGAAGGTTTGTGTGAATGTAAACATTTGGGAAACCTGTACAGCAGAAGTCACTGTAGGCACTAGCATTTTGACCTCATGAATAAAAATATGCAGGATTATATCTTTCACTTGAAATGTAATGGACGTTTAAAAATTTGTGGAATTTTAATTACTGCTTCTTAGCCTGGCACAACAGATGCTATAAATTTTCTAGCAGATTTGTGCATGAGGCATATTATATGTAACACCACACTATTTAATTCCACTATTTAATGAAAGGCTACCTATTAAAAATTTTTATAGCCAAACCAGGAATCTCTTGCCACGTAACCATAATGGATGGAAATAATAGGTAAATCACCAGTTTATATGTATGCAAGCAGTATTTTCTATATATTCTTCATAGCATTTGTATGGTTAACAATTCTAATAAACTATCAAACCCCATTAAAGTCTTTGAACATTGTGAGAGTAAGACGAAGAACTCTGTAAGCATAAGGCACAAAATATCCTTGTGCACATCCAGCTGTTAGGGACTTCCACAGTTCTGCATTCACTATGACTATAACCTCATGTTCACAATGTGTAAGTAGTGTTGTCCATAGTTGCTATGAAAATAACCATATTCTCAGAACCCTTTGGACAGCTTTAATAATGTTTCACTCTGTTCCACTGACCCTCATTTCAACTTAGATTTAATGCAGCTATAGTCTAAATACATTAACAGGTTCATATAGTTTAAGAATTAACATGGCAGGTTAATTAAAAACAACTTGTAAGGTGCCCCTTTATGGGCATCTTTCATTCTTTTTGCTGATATAGATTATGTTTATTATGGTTATTTTGTACAGAGCATTAGAATAAATAACACAGTATAGTACTGTATTATTAATACCTCTTTTTTGGTATTAATCTGTGCTTAAGTGCCAAATGTTGATGCTACTTTAAATGGTCTCTTCCTATCTTTGAGTACTGAAGTGCTACAAATGTGAACTGCCCAGCTAATGTCCTGACCCATTGTAACATAAGTAAGTAAAATACTGGTGTGGACCAAAACATTTTCCAACGTAAACCTGAAAAACAACAACAACAACAACATGCAAAACATACTGGTGCATGGAGTATATCCACCACACAAATAAAAGTTAAAAGAGAAATGGGCAGAGAGAAAATATAGTCACAGACAGATTCCATTTTGATATCTTCTGAAAAATCCTGGAGTGATTAATCCTAGGTGACAATCGGGTAAGAAGATTGTGTTGTACCAGTCACAGACACTGGACGTTCCTGCTTGGTTCAGAAGAGCAAACCACTTGTGTAGTTCAAGTCATTTTTTTGGTGTCATAATCACATGAATATAATTTTCAGAGACAGAATTACCATCCAGTGGATCTCAGTTCATAGAACATCACAATTATAGTCAGTAAATCTACTCAGTCACCTGTAGAATTAGGTACAAGGGTGCACACGTCTGAATTGATTATGGAACAGTCACTGGGCTTCTTGTTGAAATAGCTTCATTGTGACTTTTATTTTTCCTGTTTGGTTCTGAAGTGGTATCAGAGTCCTTAATTTTCAGTTTATGCTGTCTTTATGGCTGCTTCGATCTGTATTGTGATTGTTTAGTTCTTGATTTTTCCACTGAATGCTTGTTCCATTCATGGGCACTGAAGTCACTAGACTTTTAGACTGAGAGCAGCAACAGCAAAGACATGACTGGAAATAAAAAAAAGAAAAAAAAGGTTAACACAATTCTATCAAATCTATGCAGATTGCCAGCCATATTTTTCTTTCAGAAGTGAACAGATGACTCTAGCTGAAGGGAGTGTTAGCTGCACCCAGGCAAATTTTTTATCCTAGGATGCAAATGATTCTTGTGATTAAACATCACAAATGCAGCAAATTAGGCCCAGCCTGTGCCTTTTATTTAAGAAAAAATTTCAAAGTATCAAAAGGGAAATTTATTTGACTAAGGTAAATAGATTGAGAACAGAGCAGAACTCAATACATATTGTAAGAGCTGGGTTGGGGTTTTTTCCCTCTTTATCACTGAACTTCAAACTTAGGGATCAGTGTTGCTACTCAGCATGTAAGAGAAAAGAAGAAAATTACCCAGCCTGTGATGTAGGTCTCTTCTCACATCTGAGAAGAAGACAAAATTGTTTAGGAAAAGGGACAGTGAATATATTGAGGTGTGTCATTTTTCACAGTTAAGACAGGATCGTACTCCAAGGTTCTTCACAGGCTGGTATGTTCACTTGTATCTTCTGAAAGGAGCAGAAAGGATTCCTCAGCTATCCTCCCCTCGCTTCACAAAAACTAGTGCCTAATTCTATGTAGATGGAATCTCTACTTTAGGGGAAAGAGTTAGGGCCTCAGAGAAGCAATGGCAATAACAGCAGTAGATCCATAACTTCTGCGAACTCAGTGAGAAGGGATTGCTGCAGGGAGGTAAAGCCAGACTTAAGATATATGCACTATCTACCTATGGGTGGGTATGTAAAATAGCAACAGAGGTAGGGTGAGAAACTCAAATACAAAATGGAAAGATTGCCTAAATTAATTACCTTGATACTAGAAGGGAAAGGGTAAGCTACACTGAGAAGCTGGGAAGGATTAAATAATAGCTGAAAAATCTTTAATTAAGAGTTGTTGGATGGTAATTTTATTTGGAAGGACAAATGGGAAGAATGAACTAATGATATGAGAAGCAGGCTGGTAGTACCCACTGTTACTTCTCCCTTTCACCTGAGGACAGTTCAGGCATATTATCCTCTCCACAGTTCCCAAATGAAGCAGAGGACCGTAAAAAGCAAAGCTGACTTCTTATTTATCATGTGAAAATACTCCCTTAAAATAGTTTGTAAGTCTGAGCAAGCTAGAGACAAACAGGTATTCCCTATTCTAATAATTTACGACATTTTTTCAGTAGCTCGAGTTCCCTATTCACAGACTTAAAAGTTTAGCGGTACAGTCCTGTCATCTTTTGTTTTTCTTTGCACATAAAGCTATTTCAGTCTTCCTTTTCCATTTCATTACTTTCTTTACCACTATATGCTCTCATTTTCTTTCTTCCTGTACTGCCTTTATTAGGTGAACGGGGACTTGCCGAGGCACAGTGTCACAAGGAAATTATTTTAGCCTTAAAATATGTTTTCATGTGTAGGAACTGGAAAAATGCAGGTAAAAGCCATAATGCATATTTAATTGCCGAAGTCAAGTCAGGAGCCTGCTTTGGTATTCAAGCCTGAAGTTTTTAGTTGTTAATGGGATTATTTTAACTGCAGAATACTTGGTGTCCTATGTATGTGTTCTTTGTCTTCATCTGGAGTAGGAAATATGTTACCAACCAAATTCTATTTCATGTTCACGTCACATGCAGATAAATAGTACTTACAAGAGCGTGTCTATCGCAGTTTACATGTTTACACGTAAGGACTATGTCAAACTTATTTACTGGTTTAGCATTTCAGATAAAGTGGATAGTTCCCCTTTCAGTTTGGTATGTGTGCTATGTGAGCTGCTAGCTGGTAAACTAGACAATTTGCAATCTTTCATTCCTTTGCATGCCTCATCTCCCAACTGCTAAAAATAGATAATAACTAAGTGGTTTAATACAGTTCATTAACTGGACATAAAATCTTGTCAAGAAGATCTTACCTGGAAACAGTTTTTAAACTTCTTGCTCACAAAATACAGAGCTATTGGGTTTATACAAGAGTTCATGGTTGCCAGGTTGATGCTGATATAATCCAATGGCAGCAAGAAACTAGGCGACAAAAGAGAAAGCAAAACATTTAGGCTGTTCATATACTGTAGAAACATCCATGCTCTTTGTGGTTAAAATCTCTTCCGTCACAGAAACTGTCTCTTACCTAACTCCCTCAACCTAATCTTGTACCATGCCAGGTCTGTAAGAATCTGTCTCACAGAAGTTCACAAAAGCCAGAGGGAAGTGATTGCGACAGTGACAGACAACATTTATTGAAATTATGCTACCCCATTAAAACTGAAACCCCTGAAAATGGATGCAGCTGAAAAGGCATAAAATAAAGTGATTGCTATTCTAACACCACAGTTGCATGCACAATGACATTTCTCGCATAAACTCCAAGTGTGCAACATTATATTTTGTCAGTATAAACAACTGATTGACATAGAAAATTAAGTACCTGAGCAGTTCACATCTGCCGGGGTCTCTTTCATTGTATACCATTTTCTTCAAAATTCGGCTCAAATGGAGAGGGAACCAGCAAAGAGCAAAAATCACCACTAAACAGAAAACTGTCTTTGCAACTTCTCGACGCTAAAAAAAGAAGTAAAGACAACTATGACTGAGTGCCTAATTCATATTGGTAGGTGATTGTAGTGTAGAGATGTTGGCAGCAAAGTAAGCAAGCGAAATAAAGCATGCAATTCCCAAAGCGCAGCTTCCAGACTACCTGATGTCCCTCAACTGTTTTTTTACGGGGCTTGTCGTGTTCTTGATTCTGGCCATCCTCAACAGAACCTGCTCATCACTGAGACTGGAGCAGCTGGAGGACACAGGCCATTGACAGGACACTGTAGATTTTAGCCAAGGAAAATCCACTGCTAGGCTTTCCTGAACCTGATTACTTTCCCAGCCCTTCTTTTTCCTCTACACTGGATTAGTTTTCTGGCAATCCCTCAGATAAACCTCCTTCTTCAGAAACATGCAAAATCTGCAAGAAAACTTTTTCATTTATGAGGGAAAGTGGGATCACACCTGCTTGATAAACCACTTGTACCTAATCCTTGATGTGGGGCAATCTGTAAACCCAAGGCACCTAAATCAACGGGCAATAAAAGTTCCATTCAACCACCTACCTAGTCAGGATGTCAAATTCTCTCTGATGTAGTATTTTATATTTAGTATGCATCATGTTACATAAGGGGATACTGCACAACATAGTAATTTTGCATTGTGATCCTTACTATGTGATCTTGATGCTCTTAAGTAAATAGTTCCTCTACAAACAAAGTTTTAGAAATGTCTGTATTATAGCTTAACCTCATAATACTTAGTCTGGAAATAATTTCAATTTCATGGCTATTTTATATGGCTCTAGAGATTTACAGATGTTTTAGTGGATTTTTGACAATGCATACCAGTGGTGTTTGGTAGGCATGGGTTTGATAAAGACAAGCATATGACGGGGTAAGAATACCACTTCTGAAACTGCCACTGTAATGTAACAAATAACAAGCATTGCAAGGCTCTGTCATTAAAAAATTTAAAGTCAAATGTGTGACCACAGTAAGTCTTGTCAGGCTTTGAATATGACTACTATTGTTTTTTCTTACTTGTAATACCATTTTTTATCAAAATACGAAAAGGAAAATGACTGGACTTTAACATGGACAAGGCTGTAGGGAAGGAAGGAAGAAAGAAGGGCTAAAAGGTGACAGTTAAAAAGACAGGCACTTGCAAATTGTGGCATAAAGTCATCCTCCAGCAACCAGTCCGAGTAGCTTACTGGGCACTGCAGGTCAGGATGGGAAAGGGGAGTGTGGATTCCCCCACCCAGCACATACCCTTCTAGTTGTTAATGGGTGGAGTAGCTTGTGTGTGGCCCTAGGACAGACTGTTGCAGGCCCAGGGGCCTGATGAGGGGAAAAAGTGGAGGATCTGTGCAAAGGGAGGATTTTCCGGCCTGCCCTGGTCTGGAATGAACCAGCAGAGGAGGAACCTCCCAGAGAACTCACTGCAATGCAGAGCAGACTGCTTCAGGGATTCTTGTCTGTGAATGTGGGATTTGAAAGAAAGAGTGGAATTTGAGGCGCTGACGTTAACGCAGGGGAAAAGCTACAGATTGTTTTTAAAATTTCAGTTCGGAATTAAACATCAGACAGTGCTGCAAAAACAGCAAAGTGAGATCTGACGGTTCTGCGAGTGACCTTACTCTATGATCATTTGTTTGTACTAGTCTCCTGTTGCTCTTTTCAAAGCAGCTAGAGTAGTGGTACTGCAACAGTGCAGTAACCCTGCAAAAAAAATCCACTCTATTCTAAACCAGGTTATTCTACAGTTGCTTTTTATATGAAACTAAAGTTACATATCAAAGTGTGCCAAAAGTAGGGAGGACCCATGGAGTCATAGCTTTATGAATAAAAAGAAACATTTTTTTGGTAAATCTTTGTCGTTAAATTTCAAAGCATTTAGCCAGTAGCGATTTGAGGTTAAAGAGCAGGAGAGCACAACTGTCATACACACCTAAGAAAAGAAAGAAACTGGCTAGTTTCCTGAGCATGCTGTCTTCAATACCTCCTTATACAATGATTTAGTCTTGTGTTCCGGGCTTAAATGCATACCTTAACATCATAAACAAACTACATCCTGACTTTCTATCTCTGTAATTTACTGCATTCAAGTACCCAAAGAGACAAGAACAGTATTTTCAAACATTGGTCTTCCTAATATTTACCTGCTTAAGGTGTTCACTGAGAGCGATTCTCAAGTTGCTGTTTCTTCTGTTTAACATTTCGCAAGTCATTAGCGTATAAAAGATGGCAGTACATGCTAGTGGCATGCAGAAATAGAAACCAAACAGCCACCAATCCTTTGCATCTTTGTAAAACTGTAGATAAGATAAAGAAAAGAGAATATAATTTCTTATGATTCAATGGAAAGTACCACAGAAAGGTCTTGGAAAGTGTGACAGTACGCTGGTATCTGTCTGTTGGTAAACAGCACAAATGTAAACTTCCTTATTGTTGATCTGGTTTGGACCAACTCAAAATGGGAATTGTTGGGAGTGTAAACACTTATTTTACCTTACGGATAGCCTGCTTGTATCTTTGTTGCCATCTCTTTTGGGCTGGAATTAAATTTTTTTTGGTTGTGTTTTCTGAATATTTACACTCATTCATGAAAACTGGAATCCAGTTGCGTGAAAAACACATGCCAAAACGTAGACAGTGTCAGTTTGAGATAACAATTCTTACTAAAAGCCTGTCTCAGGAAATGCCATTTACCTCTACGACTTCTGTCCTTCCAAAAAAGGAAAATTCAAAATGTCTTGTAAGTTTAATCACCTTTTGTTATCAGTGCAAAGATTGGTAGTTGGTTTGCCTATGTACTGGGCAGATAGGAGCCACTTCATCAGCGTTTGATATATATGCAAAGCTTAAGACGGGTGACTTCTAGTGGTACAGTTACTTTTAACCCTTTGCCTGCCATTCATACCATTTGCCTTTTGTGACAGAACAATGAAGGACTTGATAGAGTAGTACTTTGCTGTGTAATTTTAAGTGTTAGCTGTGATTTAAGCTGTGGCTTAAGTTAATATTTATGTATTATGGGAAATACTACATTTGACAAAACATTTAAAATTACTCTTTTCTGCAGATGATTATATTTTCAGACTTGACAAAATGTTGTATCTTGGTTTTTTACTTTGATGCTTAGCCAAAAGTGTGCACTGAAATACGACATTTTAAATACTTCCTGTCTCTATGTTATTAGTCACTGAGATGGATGTGTGTAAAAGGGAACCTTCTTTCTCATAATCTTTCCCCTAGCTTGTTTATTCCTAGTGGATGTGCTCTTGTAACACCACAGTTCCCACACCAAATGTCAAAATGCTAGTAACTGAGGATTATATAAATCCTGTTCGAAAAAGTCAAACTTTTGACATCTTGTTTACTTCTAAAACTGAACGGTAGTAAACTTTGAAAGATGAAAAAAAAGGGATGCAATTAATAGGCTAGTATTGAATAATGTTCACTTTTAAATCTGCTTTAGTTACACTAGAAAGTTGATTTACTAAGGAAAAGGGAATGCTTTTGATTTTTCTCCCTCTGCCCCAACACAGCTGCTTACAGAGCTTGCTAGATTAGAGTACGCTGCTGGTATCTAGGCCACAACCCCACCTCACAGGACATTTTGAATTGTGTTGATTAGCTTGTTTCCTCCTCCTCATTAGCCTCATCCCTGCGTGAGGAGGGGCTACAGTCTGCTGCATAGTTGCACTCTCCTTGGGGGCAGAATTTCCCCACTGGGAACAGAGCTTCTGCCAGCAGAAAACAATATGCCTCATATTTGAAGAGTTTGTACTGAGGGGAAATCTAATTACCACTCTTTCTGCAGAGAAAAGGATTACTAATACATGGAGACAATTATCTTTTCCGTGGCAAATTCCTCCAAGTCAGACTAGAATCATATTGGTTGGGCAGCACATGCTATGTTTACAAGGAAAACTTTCTGTCATATCAGCCTACCACCTTTTGTGAGCATTGCCTGTCAGTCAAGGAAACACAACGCATAACGTTCTGTGTTACAACCCTGACCAATGCATCAATTCTGTATGAGGACCTGGCTTTATGAAGTTATAAAACCTACACGAAAACGTCTGTAAATGATTAATTGTGGCATCTGAGTTTCACAAAGCTTACATCAAAGCACAAAACTGGGTTGATTTAAGAGAAGTAGACATGCTTTTGTTTGTCTTGAAAGCCCACATGGAACTGGTTTTCTACAGGAAATGTGCATTTTAAACAAGTTTCCTAGTGCACTCAGCCTCTTGGGAATCATGGTCTAGCATGAATCTTTTAAGTCTTTCAAGGATAGCTTTAAACATGAATAAAGCTCCTATTAAAAACAAAAGTTAATCATAAATCCTTCCCAAAGTTTAGTAATTGTTTATTGTGGTATTTGTGGTGGTAAATACTATAGTTAAGGTTAAAATGGTATTTCCATTTTAATCTCATGTTTGTACTTGCTTGCAACGCATTGAAACACAACACTCCCCATTTTGACTGACACATCCAATATTTACTCTCAGCTTGGACATAAATGCTGGCTTGTTTCCTTGAAAATCAAACTGGCATGGGGAGATGTGGAGTTTTTGTATTATGTGGAGCAAGTAAAAGATACTCATTCCTGCTAATAAAACAAAACAAGCTATTCTACTTACCACATTAAGAACAGAACAGTAATCATTAGAGTTAGCATGCCTATGGAAGACCTGAACTATAGTGTTTTTGAGAAAAGGGAAGAGAAAACTATTCTTTTTCTTAGGAAGAGAGGAAGTGATGATGGTGCAGGCACATTTGTGGAGAAAAACAGCTATTACAAAAGGGAAATTTGCTCCAGTGTGCATTTCATAAATCATATTCTTCTAAGTACAGTATCTACAGTCATATAGTCTGTAGAGTTTAGAAACAAAGATATAGTAAGTCCTGGGGAATTCCACTCCGTTGTCAACTGCATTAATTATTTCCATTAGGGAATTCCTTTTGTCTTCTTTTGTAATTGTCTCTTGCTCTTTCTGCCATCTCTGCAGTCTCTGTAACCCTACCAAAGTTGGGGATGTTCCTCTGAACACACGTTTTACTTTCTAAATTTCCTAGCTCCATTTTGCCCTATCATTCCCAATTCCAGCCCAAGTCATGTTCTGATCCAATACATGGAGAAGTGCCAGACATTCAAAAAAGAGAATGTTGCACTTTTATCATGAAAAATTCTAGTCTGGAAAAAAATACGGAGCTTCCCTCAAGACTTAAGACTTTGCACTATCTGCCTTCTCTGAGACAAAACAGAATATTACTCTTTGTTTATTACTAGGTGAATGGTGGCTGCCCCTTCTTTGCGTTCACAAAGCAAAAATTAAGATACCACTTTCCCATTTTCTCGGTGTAAGGCCAGGCAGAAAATCACTATCCCCCTATGCAGTAAAGATCTCATAATCCTGTAGTGTCTACTCACCTGACTTGCTTTGAACAAGCTGATGTGGGTATTGGCAACTGTTAAGCTGCAGTAGCACAGAGGATGAGGGCTACAAAATGTACCAAAGAAGGCTGGTGTGTCTCAGGCACTTCTCTTGTGTAGCTGTATCTACCCGACAGCTAATAGTGCCCAAGCTACCTAGGTTGGAGGTGTGAGTCTGTCCGATTTGTAGTCGTGATTTCTCGTAAATGAAGGGATTATTCTCTGTTTGACTTTGTAAGTGCATATAGAATAGGAGAAGTTATGTTAGAGTATGGCCCCACCCTTTTCTTTGTCTGCCAAAAGAGCTGGCTACAGCATGCAAAATGATGACTAATCATGGTAAAACATGGGTTTTGACAGTTACAAGCTCCAAGGTGTTATGCCTAGAAACACAGTACCTTCCAAGGCTCTGGCTACCCTGATACATCTCTTGATTGTACTTTAAGCAGGCCCGAATTGCAAATTTCGGTATTAAGAATCCTCAGCAGTGAAGAAATGAAAATGTTGTAAAGTCCCATTTAGTATCTCTGGCTGAAAGTAGAGACAGGTCACTGTAAATGAAGGATCGTCTTTGCACCGATATACATTAGAATACATTTTGCACTTTAATGGGTGAATAAAGCC
This sequence comes from Sagittarius serpentarius, assembly GCA_034782735.1. Lineage (NCBI taxonomy): Eukaryota > Metazoa > Chordata > Aves > Accipitriformes > Sagittariidae > Sagittarius > Sagittarius serpentarius. The sequence continues at coordinate 21,694,328 of JAVKLA010000007.1, read as the reverse complement.
TATTATAACCCAGTATCTTAACTGTCTAACCTACTGTGGATTCCAAAAAGAGAAGAAAGGATGTTACTTACCAACATAAAATTACTTGTAGGATTGAGCATGCAGGTAACATAACCTTCATCCTTGTATCTGAAAGGTACCACAGCAAAACCAATTGCTTCTGGAATAGCCAGTATGAAGGACAGAAGCCAAATGGAGAAAATCTCAATAGCAGTGATCATAGGGATTCCAATTCCCTGAACACGGCTCCATGAGGCAACTGCTCTATACCTGAAAGAGACAGGTATAAGAGGCATTAGTGTCCAACCTTCAGTTTCTTCCTTATATTCAGACAACTTAGACTTACGTTGCTTGTTTTTTCTGCCTGTTTCAGGGGCTCTGCCAGCTATCAAGCCACCTAAGACACAGCAGAGCACATCAAGACATGGTTAGCAGAGAGCTGGCTGCAACTGTTCTACTTCGGTACAGGGCTGTGTGTAATTCTGCTATGTGGACTACGCTAGTGATTTCCAATTAAAGTAGGCAAGGTTTGTGAAGACAGACTATATCTTTCACTAGATCAACTTACATAACAGAAGGAAAAAAGCTTCCAGGCACGCAAGCCATTCTAATGGATACAAACCAGCTATCTCCTTCAGCTGCCTCAGCTGTAACAGCAGTGCTATCTGGAGTTGTCAGCTTCCATGCAATGAAATACTGTGAAAATACTCTTCATGAAATGAAAATGCATATTTCCTATTTACACTATTGAATGTTAAAAACACTGGTTTTACGCAGCATATTCTGTATTTGCCTTAGACTACAACTGAGTGCTAGTTAGGACCGTCTGACAGCTATCTCAGCCTCTGCATCACCTTTCTAATGAGAAACTGAAGTGCATGGCTAAGAAGTCTGTACATGCCAAAACCAACGTATTTTCCCACTACTTTATCCCTTAGATAGCAAGCTTCTCTGTAAAAAGTGGAATTACTGAAACCTGCTTTCCTATGTGTATGCATCTCAACTGTAATCTTGGTAAAAGCTGAGAGCTCTTAAAGAAGTTTCAAATACAGCCCATGCATTTCTCCCTTTTCCCTCTTCCTCTCTTTACCTTCTCTGTCCCTCCAATGCTGGAGGATTCTTGTTACCAGGCTGCAGCCCTTCCCCCACTCGGGGAACTGAGAGGGTCTTTCTCCTCTACTTGTCCGCCAGTTAACAAGGAACTTGTAGAAATTTATTAGCTTTGAGACCTCAACCTCTCTGTCAACTCTGATCAACAGGTTCAAAAATTATTTGGAGAAGAGCGATAGGCATGGAATACAGAGTACAAGCCAGTCCGTAAATAAAATTTTCAGTAGCAGACTTAACTGTTGTCTAGCAGTAACTGCAGTAAACAAGTTACTTAGCATTTCCAACAATTCAGCAAAGACAGTGCTATCTAAAAATTCCAGAAAGAACAAATACTATTTTTGATCTTGTAGTAATCTGGAATGCATGCTGGAGAGCTTTCTGTCATTGGTGATGTAACAGTTTCTAAACTGCTGTATTGGGTTTACGTAGCAAGGTTTTGGTAGCGGGGGGGTGCTACAGGGGTGGCTTCTTTAAAAGTTGCTAGACGCTTCCCCTGTGTCCGATATAGCCAATGCCAGCCGGCTTTAAGACGGACCTGCCGTTGGCCAAGGCCGAGCCCATCAGTGACGGCGGTAGCGCCTCTTTGATAACATATTTGAGAAGGAAAAAAAAGTACTGGGGCGCAGAAGCCGCAGCTGGAGAGGAGTGAGAACATGTAAGAGAAACAGCTCTGCAGACCCCCAGGTCAGTGCAGAAGGAGGGGGAGGAGGTGCTCCAGGTGCCGGAGCAGAGATTCCCCTGCGGCCC
>JAVKLA010000007.1:21669791-21692371 GCA_034782735.1 Sagittarius serpentarius | reverse complement strand
ATGGGCTGCAGGGGGACAGCCTGCCCTCTCCCCAGGGGCTGCAGGGCCACCCCCTCCTCCGGCCCACCTCCTCCCCTGCCTCCCTCACTGACCTTGGGGTCTGGGTAGGGGTTTCTCTCACATCCCACTCCCCTCTCCGCTGCAGGTTCCCCTTCTTAAATCTGTTATCGCAGAGGCGCTACCGCCGTCGCTGATGGGCTCGGCCTCGGCCAGAGGCAGGCCCGACTTGGAGCTGGGGAAGCTTCTAGCAGCTTCTCACAGGAGCCACCCCCGCAACCCCTTCCTCTGCTACCAAAACTCTGCCACTCAAACCCAAAACAGCACCTCTGAAATAAAGCCTGTATTTGAGCTGAATTTTTTATGTTTGAGTCTTGTATAAGTAACTTAACATGGCTTACAATTTGTTCAAGACCTTGCTTGCATGCTTACAGTCTCTCCCTAAATATATATGTTGAGTATTCCAATAGATTATTTGGAGAAAAATAGATTTCATTCACAGTTTATTTTTATTTATATGTATGTTTAGTGCAATTACATATTTACAGTAGTCTCACAGTATAAGGTTCATGAAATAATACACCATGTGCTTAAATATTAATTTTTCTTCTTTAAATAAGGCTGGGTTATAACTACAATTTTTTTCTTCTACCCAAACTGCTTCTGTATTCCTTCCACACATGCAGCATCATTCACCATTCTGTTTAAATAACCAGATTGGTAAGAATGTTTGACTTTTTAAAGCACCTTCTCTTTACGGAGAATTAAAGGTCATAGCTGGAAAACTGGCCATCTGAGCTCAGTCATTTCTATGTATTTTGTTAATTTTTCCTGGTTAATGGTCCTTTCAAATTCAGTTTGCACAGTTACTTCAGACTCGCATCAAATGCTTCTCAGAAATAGCAGCTCACAGTGGGAAAAGATAACCTATTTCCTTCAAGCACTGTAGCTCTATCTGTGAACTATTGGCATCACATGAAGATTGATAAAAGTTCTGCAGACACCTCATGCAAAAAAAAAGAAAAAAAAAAGCTCTCCTTGCCTGTTTCAAAGGATAGCTGTCTCAAATTCTAGCCGCTTGCCTCTGAGGTCTGAAACCGGCTGAGTCTGTTCGTCAATTAGGGTGCCAGTGTTTAGAACAACATTCAGAGGATAATGGTAATGAGGGACCACAGTCATGGCTCCAGGGGAACATATTAGTATTAACCTCAACGCTAGGTCATGCACTATCCCTTTTAATGAGGAATGTTAGGGCTTCCCAGACAGGTGCATTTTGAGCTGAAGAGTAACATAACCTTTTCTACCTTATCATGTCAGGTGGCAAATTTAAACCACAGAGGACTGAAATAGGCTTGCTCAGCACTATAGATAATTTAATTCCTCAGCCATCTTTCCTCTTTATCTCCTGTTGACATGCTCCAGACTAAAAAACAATCACAGAAACAGTGTTCAGATAAACATAAACCTTACGAAGGTGTACAGTAGGCTTTGTGCCCTTCCCTTTGTTCATCTCTGTGAACTGCAGAATGGGGTGCTGTTGGTGAAGAGGTAATGGATGAACCTGGAACTTGCTTTGGGGTCCACCTGTCTGTGTCTGACAGACTACCTTCAAAAGCCTCAGCAGCCTTGCCCCACCTAATGTGCAAGCCCAATGGCTTTTAGTGGGGCTGTTGGTTGTGAACGAGGATATATGAGTTTGACCTAGTCCTTTTCTGCATGGTGTGATTTTGCCAGTCTGTGCTCCCTTGGAGATTCTTTTTTTAAATATTATATGCATGTCTCCAGAATATTACCTATATAAGCTTATAATGAAAAGTTTCCTGGGAACCACCACCTTGTTATCTGTTCCACAGTGGGCTCACTCATAAAATAAGCTTGAAATATACCCTATTTCTCTTCAGGTTTTGGAGGATAAAAGCAGTTGATTCCATAAGCCATCAGTCAGGGACAGAATAGCTCATAGATCTGAAAGTGCTGAATCCAAGTAGCGTTATTTATGGTTGGGAGGCAGCATGATTCAGTGAAATACGCTGCCTTCCCCAAGAGTTACATAAGAATTACCACTTTGATGCTGCTTTGTAATCTTGGATAAGCCACCTAAACATTTTGTGACTCAGCTTCCCCGTTCATATAAAGGGCATAATGGGACTTATCCTAAGAAAATATATTGTCATTGTAAAGTGCTTGGAGGCAGCGACAGGGCCTCCTTGCTACACTAACAACAGCAGTGATCTTTGAGGCAGGACCGCAGAGAGGTGCAGGTATATCAGCATTGCCTGCTCTGCCAGGAGCGCGGAGGCAAGCAGCAGCCGAGGCTACAAAAGCCTGGTGATGCCAGAGAGCCCTCGTAGCTGCTGGGCTCTCCAGGCTACTGGCTTCTGCTGCCCCTGCTGTACTGGAAGGCCAACCAGATGTTGTGACCTGACACTAAGGAAAGGAAAGCCCTCTCCTAAGAGCTAAGATCATTAGAGGGTATCTAAAGAGGGACACTTGTTGTGACATTGATTTATGCAGTCTTCTAATTACATTGAAATAGGTGTAGCCAGTTAGATGTTTGCAGTAGAGTAAGCTTTTATGAGGCCAGACTAATGAATGAGCCCCTCTGCACCCTCTGAAATAATCTGAGTCCCTCCCTTGTGTATAGATTGAAATTACAGCAGCAGCCATAGCGCAAGTGTGCCAGTACCTAGAGAACAGTCCAGTGCAGACCTATCAGTCAATGCCCTATTGATCATACTAACAAAAGTGGAGTACTAGTGGGTCAATGCTAAAATGTTGCTCTGGTTTTATATTTGCGCATTCTTCTAGAGCTAATGTAATTTCAATTATATCCTCTATAATTAATTATTATTAATAACCATGTGTTTTATTCAATTAAAGATATTGTAGAAGTATCAGTCATCCTTTTGCATCTGGTGCAATGCAAAATTTTGTTTGGGAAGGGCTGCAGTAGCCATGCGGAGCTCAAAAGCCAACTGAGAGATATTGAAAGAAGTTTCGATTAGTGGAGGGAGGTCTACAGCAAGAAAAATATGCTGATGCTCTAAGCTTCCTCATTCTGACCCTCCCATTCACTTATGCCAGTTAGAGACAGGCCTACAATGGAATCACTGTTGAAATTGAGGAGAATAAGCAATAGCTTTTCAGACATGATCTGTTCCTGGTAGCTGATGATTGATTTTAGACCTTTGAATAAATGCACCTACCTTTTTTTATACTGATAGAATTGTTTCTGGTGCATAAAATTGTTGCATTACATTGCAGCGGCAGCGATAGCTGTATTTCAGGGGCCCTTCTTAATCATTCAGATCTGAGAAAAGAACGTGCCTTTGAACTGCTTGAGGGACAGCGTGATTGGCGTCAAGTATAAGCACAACTGTTAAAGCTGTGGCACTGTGGTCAGTGAGAAACTAGTGCTGATCAATGCCACCCAAACACAGCCATCAATAATAAAGGAAATCCATGACAGAAAAAGATTGTTGTCTCCTACCAAAAAGTGCCTCTTGCTAGCAGCAGTGCTGTGTTCCCAAGTGGACAACTCACGGGCTAAGGAATAAGATGGCATCCATTTTTAGGCTGATAGAATGCAATTGTTTGTCAAAACTTGTGGGCTGTGTATTTGGTTATTTTACAATAGCAGTGTCAAGTGTTCTGTTCTGCTTTTTATGATTATGTTGTGTAACACTAGAAAAAGTACATAGCTGACAGCTAAATTTTTGTTTTGCTAACTATACCCTTTACTGTGATCCAAGAAGTGTTTATCTTGCCCCATATCAATACTTGATTTGCATATTTATGTATTCACCTGTCCTGGTTTCAGCTGGGATAGAGTTAATTGTCTTCCTAGTAGCTGGTACAGCGCTGTGCTTTGGGTTTAGTAGGAGAAGAAGGTTGGTAACACCCTGATGTTTTCAGTTGTTGCCAAGTCGTGTTTAGACTAAGCCAAGGACTTTCCAGCTTCCCAGGCCCAGCCAGCAAGAAGGCTGGAGGGGCACAGGAAAGGTGAGAGGGGACACAGCCGGGACAGCTGACCCAAACTGGCCAAAGGGGTATTCCATACCATGGGGTGTCATGCCCAGTATATAAACTGGGGGGAGATGGCTGGGGGAGGAGCACTGCTCGGGCATAAGTTGGCGAGTGGTAAACAATTGCATTGTGCATCACTTGCTTTGTGTATTCCAATCCTTTTATTATTCTTGTCACTTTATTGTTGTTATTAGTGTCATTGTTAAGTTTCTTCCTTTCTGTTCTATTAAACTGTTCTTATCTCAACCCACGAGCTTTACTTTATTTTCCAATTCTCTCCCCCATCCCACTGGGGGCGGGGGGGAGTGAGTGAGTGGCTGAGTGGTGCTGAGTTGCTGGCTGGGGTTAAACCACGACATCACCATAAAACTACCCTCTTGCTATGCAGAATTACACACAACCACTTTTTTCTTCCTCTCCATCTATACAATACTTTGCAGAGTGCAATGTCAGCAGGGCTGTATGAACGGGATTCAGGAATGCCAGATATCTACTCTTACCTCTGCTGCTGTAATTCTTATGGGCCTGATCCAAACCCACTTGAAGTTTTTGGAAAGGCTTCCATTTATTTCAGTGATCTTTGCATGAAGCCCCAAGAGACATTTGCCAGTTTTTTAGAGGAGAATTGTCAAATTATGGGAGTCCCACTTTAGTCACTTAGAGACTGATCCTTAAAATGGTGGTCTCTGAACTTTTTGGGTCGTGCACCCTTATCAGCAAAAAAATTTTGAGCATGCAGCCCCAGTACATGTATAATGATTTGTTTATAAATTATATACATGTATGAGTGTGGTAATACATTATGTACATTATAAAACATACACAAAATAGAAATTAAAAAAGGATGAGCCAAATATGAAATAGACGAAATGAGATTTTTATTATTTATTAATGGCACAAAAAAAAAATTCTTGTGTTGTGTGCACCCTACTTTGGAGAGCACTGTCTTAGAGGGTCCATTCATTGGCAGTGGCAACTTTACATTATATACCACCTAGAAGTCATTTATATACAACTGCTTGTACGTGCATCACAGTTTGGGCACCACTCATTTAGTCATTGACAAGTTTGAACACTTCACAAGCTTGTCAATGGCATAAAATCCTTCTCAGTTTTTCCATCTGTAAAATGGAAAAAAAAAGTAAAGTTAACGAGGTTATGCACCCTGCGAGGTTTTTTTGAGAAGGCAGCTATAAGACTACTACTACTATGGATCTTACAGGATGCTAAGCGTTGTAACACGTACGTTTCCTGGACAAAAAATATCCTGGGCAAACTGTGGAGATTAATAAATGAGCCTGGTATTACATTTTTGCTTATAAGAATGATCTCATAATTTTCATAATTTAAGATACAATGCCAGAATCATGCTTCTTCCCCAAACTAAGTGATTCAGCAGAGAGTTGTAATAAAAAGAGGCTATCTGTCAGATTATGCCATAAGTAGAGCTGAGCCAAATTTTGGACTCAGCCATCAAATGCAGCTGTAGTAAGCCCTGGTTTAAATTCAGCTTGGCCTAGAGAATCTGCTTCAGCTTTTGCTTTGATTTTTTTTTTTTAAATGACCATTAATTATGGATGTGAACTTTTTTGCTCTGTCTGGATATGTGTAAATATTTTGAAGCTTCTGTTCACTGATTCCCATTATGTTTGAACCCTGCTTATTGAGAGTGAAAACATGGGCCAAGTTACATCAAGTTGTCTCTCCTGTGCCCCTGACTAACGGAGCTGGTTCCATTAGAATGCTGTTGTCCAAGAGAACTTTTGTGCTGCTTGACCCTGTTTGCACATACATTTCTCTTGCCTCCTTCATTTTCTTCCCCAGAGCATATTATTAAATGTATCAGGACTAAGAATGTTAATTTTTCAATAAGCAAACACTAAATAAAATTAATTTACATGATTATTAAGATTTCTAAATACCTGAAAAAAAATCACAATTATTTTATGAAAGGAGAATTTTCCAAAGGTACAAAAATATTCATAAAAGCTGCTCACCTAAATGTCACTCTGAACTTTTGAAATCTCTTTCATAGTTATCTTTCCCTTCTCTGTTTTATAACCTCAGGACAGAGAACATGTCTATTTAATGTCTACATTAAAATGTAGCTTGTCTACATTGAAATATTCAGCTACTATTAGCCACTGTAAAATCAAGTGATCACTAACTTCCTCAGATCTTGCCATCATATTAAAATTATTATCATCCCCATTCTCCAAAGAAACATTGTTTTAGCTGAACATCCTAATGCAGTGTTTAAAAGTGGATTTCTTCTTTATTTTTAATATATACCATTTGCGGAATGCAAACTAATACAGGGAAACAGAGGCACAGCTCTGTGGTGTCATCACCTTGTTAACATTGCCATAACCAGCTTGCCCAAAAGGGAAGAAAGTTTAAGATAGTACAGCACGCCACAGAATATAAAGTCCCAACACCACACAATAAGAAGTCTAGCATGTCAGTCACTGATTTAATATGAAAGATTTCAAAATGAAACTTTGGTGTAAGAAGGCCATCGCAACAAAGGGTTGGAAACATTCTCTCTTGCCATTTGAAATGTGTTTACAGGAGAAGAGCTGGAGTCTGTCCCACCATCAGCTCAAACATTAGTTCACCACTCTCCAGTGAGGAGTGCCATAGAAGTTAACTCAGTAATGCCTTGTCTTCTGCTGTCACAAGAACTCAGGCACCAGACTGGACTTCATCCACCAAGATCAATGCAGTGAGTAATCCATACAGTAGCACCTCATGGAAAGGTATGACATTAAACTGCAACTGGTTTATCCGTGCCTGGAACAAAGCTTACCCAGGAGCTCAGCTCAAAAAATCACCCAAGCAAAAGTGAAAGGAAAGCTCTGCTTGGGTAAAACTAATGAAAGCAAGGAACTGAGAGCTGTGCGTTTTGGAATAAGGCAATGAGGGGTCTGCAGATTCTAGAAGGCCAAGGAATCCTCATCTAGAATGTTTTTTTTCATATAAGTACGTGTGTGTATTATATACATGAAATATATATTTATGTATGTATTTATATAAAAAGCACAGCATTTACATATCCAGCAGTAATACCCAGTTAGTGCTGGCTTATAGGTAACAAGAAGAGAGCAGGTGACCTGCTGCTAGCTACATCATATTTGTCCCTTTGTCAGCCTGGACTACAGCAGCAGCAGTTTACTGTCACTGCTGTCAGGGTCAGCACATCTTGTGGGCAACTTCTTGTTCTTTACACACATATTTGGATCCATTACAATGCAATATTAATTTTAATTTTAAAAGCTTCCCGTAACTTTAGTAATATATGTAACATTTACACATAAATAAGCTTTGCACCTGAATGTAGGTCAACTTGTTGCCTCTGTCTTGAAAATAATACCTTATACCTGATTATGTCAGATTGAGGAAACTGATCTTAGCCACCTTGAACTGTTGTTTTTGAAAGCACAGGTTGTCAAGCCCTTTTGTGTGCAACAATCTGACACAAAGGAAGAACCTCTGGCAAGTTGATTATATTTATTCATCTTGCAAGCAGTTGTCCAGCCTGTGGATTTCATCTCTTACTCTGTAGGAGCATTTTGCAGCCAATATATACCTGCAGGATGCACAGGTAAAGAGCGAGTGAAGACTCGCCAGGTTCCTGAGCCTCAAACCACATGTGTTTAAGTATGTCAGCAGACCTACTGAAGTAATTGTGGCTATTTGCATGGTTTAAGTGTTTTCAGATTTGGGACTGTGCTGGTTAGCATCAAGTTTAATATAACAAAAGCAATAAATTAGTTTGATCCCAGAACTTTTAACTGTTGAGTTGTGCAGTGTGAAGTGGTTGGACAAAAATGTTTGAATCAGCTTGCAATAACACATGGAAGAGATCATGCTACTGCAGTCAGAACAAGGAGAAATAACCTCTGTTGACAATCATTTAGTAAAAAGAAAAACACCCAAATAGAAGTTTATTCCAGTTTATAATAAACAGATGTGATCTATACTGTACCATAGTTTCCATTCTTAAAAAAAAATTGTGGGCTAGATAAAAGTCTATTGCTGTACTTGTTTCCAGTACCAAAAATATGTCCTCGATAGCCTCAGTCACTATTTTCCTGCTACTTGCTCATACAAACAGTGCTGTCTCTGTTAGGACCTAATTGGAACAGGAATTAATTTATTTGTATAGACAAATGCAATAATAGTGGAAATGAAAGGTTTTCTAATTATTTTTTCTTTTTATCAAATAAGTATAGTTTTAACAACATATCAAAATCCTTCATCAATTTACAGCTGGTACTTTTTCCTAAAATTTTTATAGTACTGACTTTTTTTTTTTCTCTTCTTCATCGAAGTGTTTGAAGTGGTTTTGGCCTCTCCAGAAGCTTTCATAAATCATGCTAAACAAGACACATGTCTTTGTTGTTTAAAACTCGGTTAGGATGAGAATATTGGTTCCAACTATGCAGTCTGAATTTTTGTCATCTATAGTTTCTGTTGATGCCACAACAGAAGGGGGGAAAAAATCCCCAAATTTCCAACAATTTACAGGCCATTTCAAGATTCCATTGCTATTTAGAGGACATTCAGATTAAGACAGAATCTTTGTCCTGGACTTTCACAGGCATCTGAAGTGCACCCTGAAGTACAAACAAAGAAATGGAAATACTTTCATAAGGAATTACTGCTTCTGAAATAGGAATGCTTTGCCTAAGTTCATTGAAATTTGGTGGATTATTTTCTGTGGCTGTCTTAGACTGCACTTGGGAATTTTCCACTATTACCAGTCTACATGTAGCACTACCAGAGCCTCAACTGTAGACAAGCCATTTGTGTCCTTACCAACAGATAACTTTTTTCAGAGCAGGTTTGGATGACAGAGTAATATGAATGACAGCATATGCTGGTACATCAGAAGTACTGCAGACTGAGCTACGCCGGCAGGCAAGTCGTAAGTACCTCTCCTCAGGCATTGCTTGCTTTCGTGACAGTAGCCACTATGAGAAACCTTGTCACGTGGGAAGACAGGGTGAATGTACTCTGAAACTATATGCACTTCATGGGAATAGACACACTTGTACAGAAGCTGTGTGAAAATCTAAGGACTCCTGGCCAACCAGTTAAGGGGGAACGGGAGAGTCAGTGGAGCACGGCTAGGCCTGTGGCTGTCCTGCTGCCCACCTGCAGCTTTCTGTTTCCTCCTGCCCTACTTCTCTGGTGCATCAGAGCTTGTCTTTACCCAAAATACCATCAGGACAACACTTGGGCAGCGAAGTCATGCAAGACGGATGTTCTTGGCTATCTGGGTTTCCTCTCTGGTTGTGTTTTCTAATGAAGAAAATACCTTTTTTTTGTGTATGTATCTGACCAAACAAGGAAGGGTGTTCGCCACACCAAGTTACATGCAAATAGAGTGACGCACCTGAGACAACAGAGAACCCATCTAGACTTCCCATACAAAGTAATTATTTCTGAGCCACCTATTGTCACTTAGGAGCAGGATCTTAGGGTTATAGTGCGTCATTAATGAAAATACCAGCACAATGCTGAGCAACAAATGAAAAAAAAAAAGAGAAGGCAAATTACATGAGGGATTGTTATAAAAGGCAGTGTTACGTGTGAAGCTGATGTAATGCAAGTGGGGAATGTAAAACAATTTCTGAACGCAAGCTTGCTACCACACTGCGGTCCTTGTTAACCTTACCAGTACCTTACAGCCACACGCTTTGTGAGTTCCCAACGCAGCAGGGAGATCAGGTGTCTGCCGCCATGGGCAGCCAGCCCGGGGCCTGCCAGCGCTGGCTGCACACGGTGTGCTGGTTTTCTTCCCCACCCAAGGCTTCGGCTGGCTTCCCGGCTGCCGGCTCTCACCTTGGCTTGCCCCAGGCACCCAACTCCCAGCGCGGGGCGGCCATCCTGCCACCTCCTTCCCAGGCACGGCCCGTGGTCTCTGCCACTTCCCATTGGCTGGGGCAGCTACCTCCGGCACTGGGATTGGCCCCCGTCTCCAGCACAGCTACCCTGATTGGCTGCTGGGAGAGGTGCCAGCCCTGCAGCAGCCCGGGCAGCTGAGGTGGGTTTGTTCCAGGTCCGACCGGTCAGGGCCGGTTGCTAACTGCCATGTGAAGGGGCGCAGGGGTTGCCCCACCACCATGGCAGCTGGGGACAAACTGGCCAACACCAGCCGACCACCACCTCAGTCAGCGGCGTGCCAGCTCCCCGAGTGCCACTGGTGCTTCCTTATGCCAGAGAAGATACCCAAGAACCAGCAGTGACAGTCAAGGGTATAAACACGAGCCATTGAGATGCTTTGGTCTGGAAAAGGGATGGCAGAGGGGGGATGTATTACCTGTCTATAAAATCGTGACTGGTGTGAGAAGGGCAAGTAGGGGTTGATTGTTCTTTCGATACATGAGCTAGTATCAAAGGAGGGCAACGTGTGGCATGTCAAAACAAAGAAGTAGTGGCAATTCTTCATGTAGTACCTAGGCAAGCTTTGTGGCACTGCTTAGCACGGATGTGGTGGGTGATTAAAGCTCAGAGGAGAGAGTACACGGTTGTTCAACAGGCAGAAACCACCCTTGGCTCACAGGGAGGCTGAAGCGTAAATTGTCAGAGGCCAGAGCAGTCTCTGGCAGTATGCACACCGTAACAAGGACCAGTTAGCTCTGTTATTTGCTTTCTAGGCATCTGCCTTTGGCCACTGCCGGGGACAGGGAACTGGGCAAGGTGGCCCTTAGTCTGACCTAGTAGAGCTGTCTGGTGTTCTTATGTACCTACTATTTACCTCTGATGTCTGGCTACTTCTGGAATGGAGCTTTGGAGATGTACGGACACCTCGAGCTCAGCCTGGTGGTCATACTTGGGTGAATGGAAGCTCTGGCCACTGATACTACAGATACAGCTAAAGAAATGTCTTCAGTAGTATTGCTCTCTAACAACTTTAGCGCTTTTTATGGTATTTGATGTTTCCAAAGTCCCCAGTTCTTGGAGTTATGGGATAATGCAGAAATATCCATTTCTTTGCAGAGGTTCAGGTTACACAAGCTCTTGGGTTTGTAAGCTGTCTGAGAGGTCAAATCCAGTCAAATGCTTGTGTGGCTTATCTTGTATTAAATATTGCAGTAGTCATCTTATCTATCTGAGAAAGATGAAGGGTTCAGTGACCCCGAGACTTGAATCTGTGGTGCCAGGAAGTCAGGGAATTTTTCAAACTTGCTGTATTATGCTTATCCTCTTAGAGTCAGACTTTTTTTAAAAGGTGGTGTTAAAGATTGCTATACAGTTAAAAAGGTACAGTTAAAAATATCACTCTGATTCTATTAATTTGTAAGCCTTGCTTATGCTCTGATCCTACAAAGCACCGAGCACCTCAAGTAAAAGGGATTTTAACTTCTGCTGGCTTCAGTGGGAATTCTTGTACTATATGCTCAGTCAGAAATCAGAAGAAGAGAAGGAGCTTGTACAGGGTTCAGAAATGTCTTTGGATTTCATTCATGGCAACACTCACAAACTTATCACAAGGTCATGATTTTTAAGGGCTTCTACAACTCTCAGCTCCCATAGCTGTGGTAATATGGGGGTATTTGCTATCACTATACAAACAAATGTCTAACCTTTGTGACTGAGAACAATGTAAAAACATTGAATCCATTTATGTCAACACCAGCAGACAAGTCAGATGACTGAAATATCACAGGGCTCTGAAGTACAGTAATTCTTAAAACAAGATCATGGTATTTTTAATGTGTTTAGGATTAGCAATCTTGGGATTTTCTGGCTTATTCTCTGTTCCCCCATTGTGCTTCTTATTTTACGTTTTGGACAAGAGTTCCTACACCTGTTTGCACATGGGAGTAAGCTAATCCTCTAAAAAATTCTGAGACCAAGACTACTTGTTTTGATACAGTTTTTAGTGCGTAGGCTGCTGGGTGACTACTGGCCCTCTTAGAGGTGATAGTAATGCCTACTGTGAAATGCCTTTCATCAATGGGACAAGCCCTGCGATGTGTTACAATATGTTGATGTTTTCTCTACCTCTTCTGATACATTCAAAATGATTTTACAAGCTGTTCCTACAAACAGTGGGATCCAGTTAATACAAGCAGCAGCACCTTCCCTGTGAGCCCGGAGCTACTATCTCATCCAGGCTCTTCATCTGCTTAAAAGATTAACAGTATTTTTGTTCAAAGCTCTTGGCTATTCTTTTTGGACAGAAGCACTCTAATTCCTTAAAACTTTTCCGAGCAGCTCTTCTAAATAACACTGATACACAAAAAATGCTTTTCTGATTGCCTGCCTGGATTATGTAATCTCATATCTCAACAATGTAATTTATTATCAATATCTGAAGTGGATTGCTGCAGCTTCCTCAGTATATTAATAGCTGTATCCATTATTTTCTAAAGGAGAATCTCCTGGGCCTTTCTTGTGATATAAGCATTACTGCTAACTGGGCAGCTGGCTGGAAAGGATGATAGTGTCCCCTGCTATTATAAATCTAGTGAGCTCACCTTTAAATGTCTGTCTTTATTCTCCCCTTTGGGCATTGTTCCAGTCACTTTTTGGCCTTTTTGTTTTAAAGAAAAATCCTGTCCATATGGTCGAAGGAGGAAGTATACTTGCCCTCAGATTCAATTAATATGTGCTTGTTCTATATATTTTGGAACCAGACTGCCATTGTGCAGGAGAGGAAAAAAGAGCCATCTTCAATGAAAAACTAAATTAGTAGCCCGCATGCATCAAACAAGAATAAAAGCCCATGCTAGAGGATACTGTAGATCTAAATATGCATGCCCTGATTCACGTAGACGGCCAAACTCTTTCAAACCGAAACATAATTTGACCTATGAAGTAATTAATGCCATGATTATGGGAAGGGAAGACACCACAGTTCAGGCTGCAGCCAGACTGCTTTCCATTAATAGAAAGCTCTATTATCCCCTCTCCCTACACACATACTTATCTCAGTTTTAAAAATTATGTTGCTACAAAATTTCTCTGTCTGCACTGAAGGCATAGCAGATTGTTTCTGCAAAATTTCAGTAAAGTTAGTGTGAGTTTTTCAAGTTATCTGTTTCTATTTTTCTTCCTCCATTATTTGAAAAGTATAGCTCACTTCTTCATCAGTCTTGCCATATAAATCCCTTTTACCAGATTTTTGAGGAAGATAGATTGGCTTCAATTAAAACATATTTATTTTTTTTATTCTAGGTAGTTCTGAGAACAATCTCCCACACACCAATATCAATGGATTTTTTTTCTGCTGGATTTAGCAGGAAGAGGAATACCAGCACATGTTGTTTAGCTGAAATCTAGAAATATTGTGAGAGGTTTCCTTCATACAACCTGTAATTAAACTGTGGTACTCATTGCTACAGGATTTTGTGAATCTCACTTTTTTATATATAATGAAAATGTAATCGGACAACTTCATGAGAGGAAAACCTGTCAGGGACTTTCAAATACACAGATATTAACTCTACTTAAAAAAAAATCCCTGAATCACAGATCACTAGAAACTATAGCACTATACTGAGGATGTGTCACTGTATGTTTGCTCCTTCTCCTTCACTTCCTTAGGCATTTGCTATTGGCTTCTGCTGGAGGAAAGGTACCTCGTGGCACGGACCTTTGATTTGATCAATATGGCCAGTCCTAGTTATGTCAACAAAAAATTCACTTTGACTCAAAGGAAAAAACATTCTTTTAGAACTGTAGCCACAGGTTTTTAATCAATCACACTAGAAATTCAGTCTTTCCTCTTAGTTTGATATACAGAACAGTTCTGTTATGTTCTTCATATTCTATGATCCCTTTTGACAATTATAAGGAAAAGGAACATGGTTATATTTTCAGCTTCCAGGGTAAAATATATTGATAACTAAAATGTGATCTGAAACTTTTGCATTATTTGGGGGAATACTTTGTCAGATTAAGAGCCTGAAGATTGCTGTTTTTTTTTTTTCCTAACCATTTCCTATTACTTTATATTCCTGAAAATTATACCACTACAGATTGAAATGTAAGACATCCATAAAGGGCAGGGGTAGCAATTTTTTAAGAAATTGTTGTTATTTTTATAAGTAGGTGTCTCTTCATTTATGCAAAACTGATGAAAAAAGGTAGGTTTTGTTATTGAGGTTTTGAGCTCTGTTGATCCCTTTTAAAAAAAAAAAAACAAACCTGTTTTAAAAATACCTTTGCAAATTGAAAGAGACCTCTAGGATATAATCAATGGTCATTCTCTTCCAAAATGTTCCTGAGATACAGGGCCAGGGCCAGGATTCATGTTTCGGTTCTTCCGCTGAAATTCTCCATCCTCCCTAGGCCTTATGAGGACTGTCTTCATACCATTTCCAAAAGGTCAGACCCATTCCATTATCCCTGTTTTCCAGTGAGGTAACTGAACATCTTGCCAAGGGTCACTAGAGAAGTCTGCTGCAGTGCCAGGAACAGAAAACTAGTATCATAGGTTATGCCTACATCCTTGATAGTACCTCATTTGTAAACAGCCCCTAACTCTCCACTTAGGACAGCTATAAAATCAAGCTAATAATGTTTATACTTAGTTTTGGAAGGAGCTTTGAGAGTTAGAAATAAATGCTTGCTCTGCAAAGACGAAGATTTATTTTTCACATGGAGTAATTGCAACTGAGTAAAAATGGAAAGATGGTCAAAAACATTTAGAGGACTTAAGATCATGAATGACTGTCAGTGACACTTGTTTTCCTAATATTTTAGATGCTTTTGTTTATCCTCTAGGGAGGCTAATCTACGTCCAAGAAAAAGCTTTGGCATTATGTTACCTAACTTTTTGACGCCTGGCCCCTGACGTGCAGTTCAAAACCTTACATTAGGCACAGCATTGCTGGCTGTATGAATATTAAATACCTTTTGCCAACAGGAGAGTAATGGAATTGCATCAGAACACTGAGCTTGGAGGCAAGGGCCCTCTGCTAGGTGGAAATTAATTTTTCAAAGGAGCAAAGTCTCTACCTTCACACGGATTTTGCTGGGATTTAAAGATACTTCTTGTTTCAGGCAGCCAGTTCTTCATTTAGGGGAGATTTATCCCAAGTACCTCGGGTACAAGAGAGCTGAGATCATTGCAAAACCCCATTTTATCATAAACCCTGTAAAATAAATACTGGCTCTGGCCTTAAATTAAAGAAGGAGAATTTATTGCCAGAGTTTAAGACCACTTTCCTTGAAGACATCCATAGCATAAGCTGGGCATCTTCAAGCCCTGATAGGGCAGAAGTGAATGAGGAGAAGGCTGGCTGTCAGCCAGCAAAGCTGACCACAGAAGGAGAGAAGTATGATGCATTATACCTCTGCCAGCCTGTGCTGTCCTGACTGCAGGCCATTCTACAAAAGGTATTTAAGGACAAAGTTACGATTTGGAAGAAGCCAAGGCACTGAAACTTGGCAGCCCAGGACCACCCCTGCTTTAAATGCCAGCCTCTGAGAACGAACAAACTCAGCTAAACACAAAATCAATCTGTAGCTAAAATCCATGAACTTTCCACAGTTTTTTAAGCCCAATATAATAGTGGGGTCCAAGAGCTGGCTCTGAGAATGTCATGCCTTAATACGGGGGCCGTCTCAGTACCCTGGAAGCAAAGCACTGGCTTACAGAATGGTTAATCCATCTTCCCTCTCTGTCTCTGCTGCCTGTAGTTCCTGCTCATTTTAACTGTCATATCCTTTCTCCATTATGTAATAGCCTGGAGGTCACATGTGTTCCTCTGCTTTGAATAATACATCTCTATGAAGCCTTAGTATCTCTGTTTGAAAATTTATTTCTTTCATTTTAATATTTTATCAATTTCGTCCTAAATGAATGACCTTAACTGGTTGCAGTTCATTTCATTTCTTCTCTGCTTAAATATTTTAAACATTCCAAAGTACAAACATCATTCATGCAGTGTGTAACAAAAATGCTCAGCTTGAGCTTTGGATTATTTAATCGTCATTGCCAAGCTATTATTAAAATCGATTATTTTTTTCTTTTTGCAGTTTATTCCCCCCACTCCTTCTCCCCATTTCTAACTTCATTTGTCACATCCTTCGTGCTGGTATTTAGCTACACTTCCCAGTGCTTATAGAAGAGCTATACAATGCATTAGTACCATTACTTGTAAACAACAGACAGTCAAGAGCCAAAATCACTACACAATGGGAATAGGCATTGCATTCAGAAAATACCTCAGTAAAATAATTGATGCAGTGCTGAATACAATAGTTAGGTACAAGTAGAGCCTTTTGCCCTTTATTTGAAGAAAAAAGAACCAAAGTTATATTTTATGCGCTGGTACCATCTTGGTACTGTGACCAATCTGGATTTCATTAAGCTGGAAAAGGGTTGTATGCGAATGGTAAATCATCACAACATACACATGCACAACAGGAAATGAAAGGAGTTAACAAATATCTGGCAGTCTTAACTGTGAAGTGGGTTGTGCTGTTAGAGGTGTCATTTGGGGCAGATAAGGTTCTTTGTAAGAGCAGCAGTCCTACCCCTTCTCAAGCCTGTTTAGGTAATTAAATTCTGTCTTCATAAATTTCAGTATCAGTTGGCTATGGCATTAGTGCTCCCTGTCCTGAGCAGCTTAGTGTCACTACATGTAGCTTTGCACTGACAGCTCCTGAGTTCCTGGTCTTACTGACCCTTCTGATGTATAAAATGCTTTGGGTTATTTAGAAATGAAAGGCAATAAAAGCTAGTAAGCACAATTTAATTTCATGATTGTTATTCTACACTTATACTATGAGAAAGCAAAACTAAGATATGTGCACTTCACACTCTGGCATCTTTATTAAAAATAGGAATAACAACACTCTGAAGGAATCTGACTCATCTACTTGAGTGCTTTTAAAAGAACTGTAGCTGTCCTGCATTTGCAAAATATAAAAGTCAGTATACAATCCATTTTTTATATTGAAAGGATTTGATTATTTGGGACGGGCCTGTATTTATGCTGATTTTCACCTTTCTCATTTTCTTCTGTCTTTCTTTTGTTCAGCACTAGTCTTGCACAACTGTAGCTATATCAGCAGCGTTAGTAAGATGTGGATTTATGTTTCATTTCTGACATCTCTATGTCATGTTACAGTGTCACAACCTGTGTTCTGGTTTGTCTATGCAGTATTCCGCATCAGAAAGACACATTAAATCCTTTTCTTTCCCACTAAGTCCCTAACTACCATATTGAGGAAAGCATGAAAGAAATGGCACCACCTCTCTTGCACTGGCTATAGGATTTTGTTATACCTTGTATCATGTCACCACAACAGATGTCATTCAGGTCACTAAAAGCAGGCATCTCTCTGCCTCCGTGCAAACAAACGGGGACATCTTGTTTTCAAATGTGAGTCTTGGGCTGTGTACAGAGGTGAAAATGAGTTAAAATGAGTGAACGTATAAGCAGGATGCCTCTTGTTTTCTCCTGGGGTGGAGATCTGGATCCCTGGACTTCAGCCATTTAGTCCTGTAAGGTGTTTTTATGGTGATCCTGTTTTCCCCAAAACCATAGAATAGGTGTGCTAAAACCAGAGTAAATGCTTTGAATAGTTCTTTAAAGGACACTTGAAATGATTCTTACATATTTTTTGCTCTGTAGAAATAGCTCTCCTGGTTTCTGAAAAAGTTACTGAAGTTAACCAGCATTGCTTCTGTAATTACAGGTGTTTTCTTATTCAGGTGGTGTGGCAGGTGAGGCTATCGATCTAGCCTCAACAGGAAGTATGTTAATATAATCCTTCAGAAAGTTTTTGCAAACACATCCTCCACGTCTCTAATTATATAATTAAAAAATATAAGCATTGAAAATCCTTCTAAATACATATTTAAATCCTAAAGGGTCTCCTTAGATGGGAGTATTACCCTAGATAGAAAGCTTAGAAATGAATCCTTACTAGGGCCTGATACATTACAACAGTTATGAACATGTTGTCTTTATTAACTTAGTATCATTAGCAGTACTGTGAATAGTGCACCTTGTACTTAAGTTTAAACAGCTTTAATATACTTGTTAAACTGTATTTCTGGTTAGTAGACAAGCCAGACAAAACACCAGGGGTGGGGGGCGAGGAGAGGGGGAGCGGGGAAGAGTGGGGTGTACAAGGAAAAGACCAGGAACTGAGGCACAGAGACAAAAAATACTGAGACGGTTCAGTTCGACTCCAGTATCTGCTGTTCAGTAGTAGCCAGGCACAGATTACCCCAAAAAATAGAAAGGAACCATGGCATTTTTCCAGAAGTAGATTTCCCTGGGAAGTACGTCACTTTGGCCAAAGTGAAAATGGACTGCTACTCTTTACCTGAACAGGGTAAACATGCTCATGAATAGTAGTATTTTTATGTGATTACAGCTGCTCTTTTAACTCTCTGGATAAAGACCTGAATTTGGGGAGGTAAAGGTTATGAATTCAAATCCCAGTTCCCACTTGCAGATGCATGTATACATTTGGCTGGAAACAATGCTGTCTGTATGTATACAGCCACGGATCATTGCAGCAGCACAAGTCAATTAGCCTTTGTGACACTCAGTTGTCCTGTGAAATAATTTTATGAATACTTTGGGGGATGTTGTCAGGACAGTGCTGAGAACTACAGGACACAAAGGGTAAGGCTAACAAAATAACTACCTTTGCCACAGGTTTCCAAACACTTCTATGTTTACAGATACCTGAACTTCTCCACATTTCTTTGGTGTCTCTTGGGAAATACAAAGGATAACAATTAACCTTTACTTATTACAAACCATGGAAAGCAATAGGAGAGTCTCTAAGGTGGCATGCCTCATTTGAGCTTTCCACTAGTGTCTGCAATGATAGACACATCGTGGAAGTCAAGATTTGTAGATCTGAGCCTGCTAATTACAATGTATTTTTATAGGCCCCATTTTGCTTTTAAAGGCAATGATACACAGCAGTCTTCAGCTTTGACCTGCAGTGTAGGAATCAGACCAGTATAAGATAAATCTCCAGTCATTCTTCAGTACTTTCATTTCACTGGAGGCTAGTCTGTGAAATAACAAAAGACTGCAGGTGGTTGTTTTACCACCAAAATGAGTTTTTTTTACATTTCCTAGTTGCATTCCTCCCAGAAAATCTAAATGAATCTCTCTTAAGAAATACTGAAATTTTGTAACCTGTTTTTTTTTTTTTTTATTTGCCAGCTGCAAATTAAACAGACCTATTATCTATTTTTTGTTTGGGCTTTTTTTGCCTTGCCCTTTTTGGAAGGGAAAAGGTGTGCATGAGGAAAACTTTTTATTTTCTTTCTAATATGACTTGAAAGTTGAAAAAAAACCCAGGTTATTAGTTTCTAGTTTTAAAATTTGCATTTTGAGTTTCTCTCTAATGAAAGCATAAGGGATTTTTTTAACCTCATTGCTCTGTGGTTTTTTTGTTTGTGTTTTTAGCTTTTTGCCCCACTGAGAAAGTACGAAAAGGCTGCTTTTCTGAATAAAAACAAGTGTAAGTAACAGAAAGTACCACTTTTTTCTTCAATTATCCCTCCTGCCCAATTTTGAAATATAAAAGAAAGTTTTCATTTCACAGAAAGTTTACAGGAAATTATAGCGATTTTTCTTCCACTCCATCTACTGTGCTTTTCTTCCCTTTTCAGTGTTTTTCACTGAAGACTCTATATGCGACACTGACATTGTTAGGAGGTGAAATTAATGTAGAGATTAAGTGTTAGACAAGTGAGAGGCCTAAAGGGGGGCAACAGATGAGAGTAGAAATAGAAGCAAAGAAAATCACTGAGGGAAAGAGCTAAAGATACAATTGTTTTGTTAGTGTTTAACATGTCTTGGAAAGAAATTGAGACAAAAAATGTGAGATAAAATTAAATGAAAATTTATGCTAAATCCCCCAAAAAGGCTATTTTTTTATAAATAGACACCCCTAGTGTAAAAGCTCTGCCTTTTCCTGCAGGAGGGTATGAGAACACCACTGGGCACTGGCCAGCCCCACGCCAGCTGCACCCAGTTCCCCTAGCATCTAATGGAAGTCAAACGTCAGACTGGGTTGGAACTGGGGAGCCCGACTTTTGAATTAATTCACTTCATGGCTGCTTATACAGGGATCCTATCAAATATCCCCTGCGGCCTCACGGCCTTTCAGACCACCTCTGAGTGCCAAGCTCTCGGCTACAGCTCCTGCTGTCTGCCCCCACAGCTGTGGCTCTGTCCTGGCAGGCCTTCCTGCAGGCCTGCTTGCTCCTCTCCTCCTGGGGATTTAGGCATCGCCAGCTTCACAGCTTTGGCCTGGCTGTTGCTTACTGCCTTAACTGTGTATTCCTTAACCAGCTTTGTTCCTTGACATTGCTGAAGCAGATGGTGACGTCTAATCCTGGCTTACATTTCCCACACCTTGAGATTCATTACTTTTAACAGGGAAGTATTACTGCTACCTTTTTAGCTTTTAAAATTTTACTTAAGCAAAGGCAAACTATAGGTCTTGTATGCTGCACACATGCCACAGCACACATGAATTAAAAACAAGACATTGTCGTTAAAAGCCTAGTATTGTAAAAGTTTTGATAATGAATTATATACAGAGACAAGCAAGGTAATTATTCTATTTGACAGTCCTGTGCAAGCCTCATTTGCAAGTTTTAGTTCAGTTGTGGGCACCAGGTTTGAAAATTACCTCAGTATGCTGGAAAGAGTTCAGCTGCCAGCAACAAAAATACCAATAAGTTGAAAAATGAGGCCTATGAAGAGAGGCTAAGAAATTTTGGCATGGTCCAGCTAGAAAAAACAAAGCTGAAGGGAGACATAATAATTTTAAAAATAACTAAAAAGGGATGTTATAAGGAAAAGAGTGCTCAGTCTTACTAGTGAACAGGACAAGTCCAGTCTAAAGTGTATATTCATGTGAAATGTAGCTGGTATGTTAAGGCTAGCTCCGTCTGAGGGTTGTGCCAGAGAAAACCAGGCAGAAGGTTGGATATCGGGGTGAGGACTTTGTGGTGGCAGTCACCTTCTGTCTTTCAACTCAAGTCAGTGAAGGAGGGCACCAGGAGTTCAGCCTGGGGGGCAGGAGGAGAACACGTGCCATGAGGTTTTGGGGCTGGTACCCCGAAGTTGTCCCTAGCCAGCAAAATCTAATTACCTAGTTTTCCTTCTTCTAAATCCACAGGAGACTGAGGCAGTTTTCATCAGAGCTGGCAGGTACAATTTGACTCTGGCCTCACTTTATTTCTGTGGAACTAGAAGAGGTTGTCAAGGGAATGCAGAAATGGCTGTCTTAGGAATGGTTGAGGTGAGATTTGGTATCTCTCTAGTAAGAAGAGTTTAGGAGTAATGAAATCAACTGTGTTCCTTGCAGAAGAATGAAAGTAACCTCCTAACAATCCTGTGTCACAGTATTGATTCTGTTCTTATACTTCCAGTGCTTTGAAGCTGCTATGGTCTGTTGGTTCATTAAGTTACATTTACAGGTTCTCCCTAAACACTGGCTTTTACATAGTCTGCATTTTAACACTCTTTAAGTGCATATCGATATGTTCTGTCCTCTGTGCAAACCACAGTCAACAAAATCCCACTTCTGCAATGGCTAATGAGGTACCAGAGTGGTAAAATAAACAGAAGAAGGAATTACACAGTGTCAGGAAGCTCGACCAAAGAAATGTCACCTTCAGAGAAACAGAAACTGAGAAATGACCTTTCACTTTATTACAGCATGCAAAATTTGGCTGGATTTAGACAAGAACCTACAATTACTGAATATTTAAAAGTGTATACTCTTATTCATGAGGAAGCTGAATAGAGTTGGGGGGCTTATGTCATAAAAGCATATATTATGAAAGATGTGTTTGACACACTGGCAAGTACAATGACTAAAATTACAGTTGAATTATGCAATTAGATTTTATTAACTATACTTATTATTAAGGATTTTTCATTACAGAGGAAAGGATGTCAGGGTCCTGGTGATTGTGCTGACGTCTTATGCCACTGGGAAAGTTGTAGAGAGGCTTCCAAAAGAGCAATATAGTTCCTATTTAATCTTTAAATAAGAAAAAAGGTCAAGGAACCATTGCGGCTATTTTATTCCTCTCAAGTCTTCACTAAGGAGGCATCCCATTTTAATGTGCATTGCCTTAAATTTATACATGCTAGTAAAATATAAATCACTGAAACATTACATACTTTAGAATGAACTTTGCACTGTACTTACAGCAGAACTTAAAAAGTGTAGTATGTACATGTATATGAATCCTCAAAATTATGTAACTAACCTCTGGAGGTTTCTCACTTTAATTCGCTTCATTTCTGATACAAAAACAAAAAAGAGAAAAGAAAAACCTCCAACGGATTACTTAAGATCTCTGTAAAGGTATCATATCCACACAGATATTCACTTATCATGCTGTGCTGGTTTTGGCTGGAATGGAGTTAATTGCCTTCCTAGTAGCTGGTACAGTGATGTGTTTTGGGTTTAGTATGGGAAGAATGTTGATAACACAGTGATGTTTTCAGCTGTTGCTAAGTCGTGTTTAGACTCAGTCAAGGACTTTCCAGCTTCTCATGCCCAGCCAGCAAGAAGGCTGGAGGGGC
>JAVKLA010000007.1:21642620-21669691 GCA_034782735.1 Sagittarius serpentarius | reverse complement strand
TTGTCACTTTATTGTTGTTATTAGTGTCATTGTTAGTTTCTTCCTTTCTGTTCTATTGAACTGTTCTTATGTCAACCCACGAGCTTTACGTTTTTTTCCAATTCTCTCCCCCATCCCACTGCGGGGTGGGGGGAAGTGAGTGAGCGGCTGCGTGGTGCTGAGTTGCTGGCTGGGGTTAAACCATGACACATGCCAAAGGAAGGGAAAAAAAGGTGGCAATTTATATTTATAATGTAGTTTTATTTAAAAATTAAATTAATACTTGAAGATAAGTAAATGAAGGTAAGCATGCAGAAAACGGTTCAAGATAGGGAAAAAACCTAACAAGACTGCAAGCACTGGTGTAATTACAGGGTTTTCCTCTCTACTTCTTGAAGTCCACTAGTTATGCTGTAACTTTGACAAGAAGCCTAATTGTTCCTTAAAATTTTTACTTCCCTTCCAAACTGAGAGTGACCCTTTCAGAGTAGATGCAGCCCAGTTCGTCAAATGGCAGATTGCTCAACAGCAACCATACCAGAGCTGGTCCTTTATCACCAGCTTGGTCTGACTCATTTCAGTAGGTAGAGCCGTGCAACCTTACCCTTCTTCAGCCTCCACTTCTGCAACACATGGAAAGCTATGTTCAGTTGGATTATGGAATTAAGCCCTCAGGATTTAGGAAGTGCCAGTAACAATGCTGCAACACAACTTTATCTCAGTCCCTTGGGCATGTATGCCTTATGATAATCTTCAATTGTTTGATTGTTATTTTTTGCAGTGGAATGCGGCAAAGGAACACCAATATTTCAGCGGAAACCGGTGGAAGCTCAAGTTCAACTCTGGGCATTGGTCAGCAGCATACCAAAGTGCACACAGGTAGTCTTGCCTGTCTTTAACAAACTTCAGCCCCTGTTTGTCTCACCCTCTGTAAGTTGTCTCTGTCCCAATCTTGTCACTTTTCCATTCATGGCCTCCTTTCCTGTTCTTTTTGCTTAACCTTAACTCCTAAGGCTTCTCGTCCTAATCCCAGTCTCTTTATCAAGCCAGACCTAGTTTGTCTTCTGGGTCTCCTTTCAGAGTGTGCCCCTGACATTCACTCACTTGCTTTTGACACCTGGGCATACTTCTCCCAATCCATTCCCCATCTTTCTTTGGATGTATTTTTTGTTCTGTGTTTTAATTAGACAGATTTCTCTCCTCTACTGCATGGATTCCTACAAGTCACTGATGTCACCAGGACCCTGTTTTCACTCCTGGTGTCCAGCAAGCTGAGAGTGGCCATTATAAAGAATGTCCTTCTGAGCTGCCATAGGTGTCAGGGCTGCACTGTCATCATATACTCCATAGGATGAGTTGTCTGATCAGGCCTCTAAGTTCTAGCGTGCAATGAGGTTGGAATTTTCTGAGGTTTTAGGTGTTTAAGTTCTAACAGTTCTCCCTTGCAAATGATGATTTTCTGTTCCAGAGCCTGGGGATATAGAATATTTCAAAACAAAAGTCTCAAACATATTTTTTGCAAGTCTCATTCTCAGAAAGAGCTGAATGAGGTACTCATCTGACACGGAAAATTTCAGCTCAATCGCTTAACGTTTGGTCAAGTTATAAGAAGCTGAATATAAAATAAGAGAGCAGAAAGCAATGAAAAGATGCCATTTGGGATTTTGTCTTGAATGTATGCAACACTTCTTTCAGGAAATAATAGTGGGATAGCGCAGCCACCATATAATCAAACTTAAAATTATAGTGGGAAAGACCAAGCTAAATAAATTCAGTACACAGATTTTCAGTTTAAGGACAGGGATCTACATAAAAATGAGGCACATTCTCAAAAACAAAACTTGTAGGGAGCAGTCTGAAAAGCAAGAAACCTAAACGCACCCTAAAGGCTGTTAAAAGTTACTGTGTCAGAAGCCTAGGTAAAAATTGTTCCACAATTCAAAAAGAAAACAAAGCAATCCAAAAATCCCCTGCATGGCTCAATGTGAAAATGATGTAGTCCATCAAAAGAAAAAGGAAGGCTTTTAAGAAATGGAAAGCTTGCTCAAATGAGAACACGAGAGCCCATAAAAATGGCAGGTCAATTTCAAAGCAGAAATTAAGAAAATTAAAAAGAATTTGAAGAGAGCCTTGCAAAGAATGCTGAAGCTGATAGAAGAGAATTCTATAAATACACCAAAAGCAGGAAGCCAGCTGAGAATTAGTGGGACCACACAATGGCCAAGGTGTAAAAGGGGCTGCAGCAAATGAAGGAAGCTCAATGAACTCTTTGAGTTGTTTTTTTTACAGTAGAAGCTGTCTGATTCCCAATTCTGACACATTCTTTGTAGCAGATAAGGCAGAAAAAAACTGAAGTAAATACACAGGATGTATTGGTCCAAATAGACAAGTCAGATGTCAGTAAGTCACCAGGACTGGATAACATCCACCCAAGAGTCCTGAAAGAACTCAAATATGAAATTGCAGAACTTCTGGCCATGATGTGTAACGTAATAACAAAGAGTCTCTGTGGTGGCGGGCGGATGCATGCCCATCTACAAAACTGCCAGCTTCCATCTACCAAAAGGGCTCTGGATGGGATCTTGAGAACTACAGACCAGTGAGCCTTACTGTCAGCCCTAGCATAATGGTAGAGTACCATCTCTAATAATAATAATAATAATGAGGAATAAGATTAGTGAGCACATGGATAAACTTGGCTTCCTGAGAAGGAATCAGGTTGGCTTCTGTAAAGGGAAATCCTGCCTCACTAAGCTGAAGTTCTTTGATGGTCACAATAAGAATATGGACAAAGGGGATCCATTAGACGTAATACATTTGGACTTTCAAAATGCCTTTGCCAAGGTTCCAAAAATAGGATAGGATAGAATAGAATAGAATAGAATAGAATAGAATAGAATAGAATAGAATAGGACAGAACCATTACAGTTGGAAAGGGACCTGCATCATCCAGTCCAGCTGCCTAAGGGTATTAAAGAAAGCAAATTGCAGTAAGACTGGAGGAAAGGTCCTTGTATGGAGTGAAAACTGGACAAAGTATGGGAAGGAAAGAGTAAGGATTAATGGGCATTTCTCAGGATGGAGAAGAGTCAGCAGTAAGATCCCCCAGGAACTGGTCCTGGGACCAGTTTCATTCAGTATCTTCATCAAAGAGCTGGAGAAAGGAATGAACAGTGAAATCTTCAGGTTTGCAGGTGATATTAACTGATTTTGTGTCACAGGTTTTAGTGCAGACAAATGTGATCTAATGAAAAATAATCTAATCCCTGCTTACATGATGTTGAACTCAGAACTGAGGTGCTGAACTCCTGAATTCAGGAAAGAGATCCTGGAGTCATTGCTGTCACTTTTCTGAAATTATGGGCTCAAGGTGCTGTGGCAGCAAAAAAACCCAAAACCAACAAATCAAACTAAAAAACCGAAGGGAAATACTGAGTACAAAAGAGGGATGACATTTTGTCACCATACAAAGTTGTGATGTACCCCCATATACAGTACTGTGTGCAGTTCTAGTTTCCACATCTCAATAAGGGGTCAGCGAAATTAAAGAAGATACAGAGAAGGTCAGTCAAAATGCTTGTGATGATGGAGCAACAGCTTTGTGAGGAGAGACTAAAAAAGCTGATATTCTTCAGTTTGGAGAGAAGGGTAAGGGGAGATGCACATGGGTTGGGGCAATCCCAAGCACAAATACAGGCTGGGTGATGAGTGGATTGAAAGCAGCCCTGAGGAGAAGATCTTGGGGCTGTTGGTTGACAAGAAGCTCAACATGACCCGG
This sequence comes from Sagittarius serpentarius, assembly GCA_034782735.1. Taxonomy (NCBI): domain Eukaryota; kingdom Metazoa; phylum Chordata; class Aves; order Accipitriformes; family Sagittariidae; genus Sagittarius; species Sagittarius serpentarius. The sequence goes on along the minus strand of JAVKLA010000007.1, from coordinate 21,665,934 downwards.
CAATGTGCGCTTGCAGCCCAGAAAGCCAACCGTATCCTGGGCTGCATCAAAAGAAGCTTAACCAACAGGTCGAGGGAGGTGATTCTCCCCCTCTGCTCCGCTCTTGTGAGACCCCACCTGGAGTACTACGTTCAGCTCTGGGGCCCTCAACATAAGAAGGACATGGACCTGTCGTAGCGAGTCCAGAGGAGGGCCACAAAGAGCATCAGAGGTCTGGAGCACCTCTCCTATGAAGACAGGCTGAGAGAGGTGGAGTTGTTCAGCCTGGAGAAGAGAAGGCTCCAGGGAGACCTTATAGCGGCCTTCCAGTACTTAAGGGGGCCTACAAGAAAGATGGGGAGGGACTTCTTACAAGGCCATATAGTGATAGAACAAGGGGTAATGGCTTTAAACTGGAAGAGGGTAGATTTGGATGAGATGAAAGGAAGAAGTTCTTCCCTGTGAGGGTGGTGAGGCACTGGAACAAGTTGTCCAGAGAGGTTGTGGAGTGTTCAAGGCCAGGTTGGCTGGGACTTTGCACAACCTGGTCTAGTGGAAAGTGTCCCTGCCCATGGCAAGGGGGTTGGAACTAGATGATCTTTAAGGTCCCTTCCAACCCAAACCATTCTATGATTCTATGAGATGTGATAAAGGTTCACAAAATCACAGATGTGATGGATTAGCTAAATCTTACCAGTATCAGGAAGTTCAGAAAGGAATTAGACAACTTCATGGACAGGATGTGCATAAAAGTATACTAGAATGACTACAGGAAGGTACCCTCTAAAATCTCTACAACAGTGGATGCTGGAGCAGTACAAGGGCAATGCATTGCCAATAGTTGCCAAATTCACATGTTCTCCCTAAATAGCTTTTCCTTTTGTTCTCTCCACTGGCTTCTCCATTGCGGGCCAGACATTAGCTAAACCCCCACCAAACTTCCCAGGGAGAAAGATTTAAGGGAAAAGTAAATAAAGGACTAAAAAAACAAACTCACGGTGCAACAGCTAAAAAAGGGGAAGGTGTATGAGGGTCAGAGTATCAATAATACATAGATAGGGAAGTGGAGGAAAACACAGAGGAAATCACCCAGGTGTGCCTACTACTCCCTGTACAGCTCCAGGGATGAAAAAACGGGAACAGTTGCCAGAACACCCCCTCCTCCCCATTCTTTTTCCTGCTGTCAAAGACACAATACCAGGCTGGATGGATCATTGGTCTTACCCCAGAGGGTGTTTCTTATGTTTGAATGGTCTTTTATTGGAGGCATTCTTGGCCATCCCGGAATTCAAGGAAAGAGTTGTGACAGGTTCTACAGAGACTTACTGCATAATTTGTTTCTGTGTTAAAAAACTTTAAAGCACAGTCTCAGTTTCCAACTGAAAGAAAAGTATAGGGTATTGGATAGAAGGCAAGTAATACATGGAAGAAACTGCTAAGGGAAATATTTAGGATGAATATAAGAATATAAAGCTGTATCTCACATAAATCAGTGCTTTTTAATCCTTTTTGATTTCCAGTGTAGGTGTATGGCAAATTTAACCTACTTAGAATAAGTTTGCTTCTTTGAATTTCCTTTTGCAGATGCCTTAGTTCTCTCTGAGTTCTGCAGACCATACGTTGATAACCACTGCAGAAAAGAGATCATCTTGGAAGTTACCTATTTCTGGATTCTTGCTGCAAAGTAAGAGCAAATCTGCATGGAGACTGACCTGTTTATAATATCAATGAGCACCCTGTAGTAATATTTCTTTTGTAGGGCTGAGTAATTGCACAATGCACAGCTGACTTCGGGGCTTAAGTTTTTAGGCAGATGCTTATCTGTTTAGAAAAGCAAAGGGAAGGCTCCAAATATTACATATGATCTCCCTCCATGGCATACCTGTTTAGCTTAGACTCGCAAGGCACTGGGTCGTCATAATTTGTGAAAGTGGGTCACAAACCAAAACAAAATCCTAGATGGTAAGGCTTACATGTCAGTAAGTAGGTTTGTATTTTTTGTTTCTCCAGGGCCTAACAACGATAACTGTGCTTATCCTTCTTTGTGATTCCTAGGTGCTACTCTACTGAAATAATGAATGTATCTGTTTCCCTTTCTCTGATACCAGTCAAATGCCACATTGTGAAAAAGATCTTCAGATATAACAAATCAACATAGGTCCATTAAAGACAATTTCATTTACAAGGAGAGAGAATTTGGTGCTGTATTTTGCACCTGAGAAATAAATGAACTTGATTAAAAAAAAAAAAAGAAAGAAAAAACCAACCCCTTATCTTTTGCTATCTAACAATCATGCAATTATTTCTGATAGAATAATAGAAGATTGCTGGAGAGCATTTGGCGAAGAGAAGAATTAGATAATAATTTTACTCTGAAGCTAAATTATATGAAGACGTGCCACACATTAATTATTTTACATCACCCACTTTCCCCTGAGTAGAGCATGTAAGCCTGGTTGTGACAGTACTAACATATAGTCCCATCATGTATCGGTCCTATTAAGAAAGAAAGAAAGAAAGCTCCAGTTAGGCTATTTTTTCATCTTAATAACACTGCCTTATCACTTTATAATTTTAAAATTAAAACCTTTTAAGAGAAACAATACCACACTGCTAAAATAAAGCTTTCCGAAACTTCACGATCCTGATTCTCATCTGCCTCACCCCTTCTGTAGTTATTTTGGCCTTGCAAAACCTTATAACGTTGATCCGGTAAGACATTATACCTTCTTTGTATAAGTGTTAGTGTCCCCACCAAGATAAGGTGGTAAAAATCAGGTCCAGTGGGCCTATTTGCTTCTATTATATATTTAAAAGTGCGCGCCTGTGCATATGAGTGCATGTGTGCATGTGTATGCCTGTAACTGATACAGTAAAACTTTTGAATACTGAAGTCAACATTAGAAATTGTCAAGGAAATTCTACCCATTTTTCTTCTATCCTTGCCACTGCAGCTCTTCTATTAGCTCTTTTGTTTCGTTTCTTTCCACCACTTTTATTTTCATTCTCTATGCTTATTTTTCTCTTCCTTTTTCTTTCTCCATAGCTATCCTGCTCTTAACCCTTAATATTCCAGTTGTTCAGATTTATTTTGAAAATGGCCAATATACTCACTATTACATCTCAAATCAGTTTCATTTAGGACCCAACTGTGATCACCACTGCATCTGAACACTTCCTTGCTTATGAGGGCTAAGGAATACAGCACAACTCTGCATGACTAAAGGTATTGTAATCTGGACCTTTGTGTTTAAACAAATATTTTAAAGATTTTTCAGATTAATTCATTTATCATTTGAATTGTAATTTGTGTGAGAAATTTTATGGACTGAAAATGGGTAAAACACAAAGGATGACTGCTTCAGAGGACTAATTGTTCACAGCCCTCACTTTCGTTTCATACATCAGCATGCACTTTTGTAATTAAATATGTGAAATTCCTTTGAAATAACATAGGCCAGGTGGTATATCCCTTAACTGCCTACCCAGATACACATCCTGATAAGTGAGATAACCTGGGACTTCTGGAATCCAGAGAGTTTTTGTGTGCGTGCTACTGACTGGACTGCCAGTATTTAGCTTCCTGAACCCTTTTTCAAAGTACGTATTCTTTTATTCAACTCACCCCAAAAAGCACCTTGGTTTTACATAAGCTTGAATGAAATTCATTGGCTGTGGGAAGTCTTGAGGCAGGCTGGTACACAGAGGTTGGAACAGAACTGGCCACTCTGTGCCTCTTGAGATGCATGCGGCTCTCTGACTATTGAAGTATAACTCCTGTGCTGGCTGGCACGGGGGCTGAGGCATAATCCCCGCTCTCAGAAGCAGTGAGTCAGCAAGAGCCTCTGAAGCCAATATTAGTGGATTTCCCTGGCCTCTGCCTGTTTGTCTAGCTGAGCCCCATTCCTTGGGCGAACTCTGCAAGGCCTTGTCATCACCAGCCTCTCTGAACTGTTCCCATAGCCTCGTTGCTTCAGAACAGGGTAGGCGTCTTGAGGCTTTCAACACAGTAAGGTTTTTGATGATGGAGGGCTGAGATCAGACATTATGGGAAAAGACTGTGAAGTAGTCTGATAGGTTATGTTTTTAAAGTATATCTTTTCCTCAACTGCAGTAAATTTTTTCCAAGCCATATGATCCTCAAATTACCAATACAAATGGGAATACAATTAATAGTGGTGCCATATCTTTATAGGGAGCATCACATTTTTGTGCCAGGAAGGCATACCTTTTATTCTATTAAACTGAGCAAAAGTCTTCTCCTGGGCCTCATCTGCTCTGTATGGTGCCATCTTTTCAGGAATACATCATCATCAGAGTGCTTTGTCCCAGTGATGTATTACACTAATACATCTGTTGCTTTAATGATATATTAGTGTAATACCTTATCAGAGTGATGCATACCCATGATCTATTACTCAAAAGGTGGTGCCATTCAGGAATGAAAGAATTCATGGACATATTCAGTATAATTATACAGATAAAAGCCAACATACATTACACTGGAAGCTGCTTTCATGGAACCAAGAACACCAGTGTTATGCTAGCCTGTTCAGTGCCATTTTCTAGTGCCATTGCACTAGATTTGTAATGCTGAGGTTGTTACATCTCTTTTAAACCTTTTAAATATACTAAGAGCAACTACCATTAACCTTGGGTCACTGTGAAGCAGACTGTATCCAGTTACATTATTTTTACTATATAGTAGTACAGTACTTACTTAGCCGTAACCATATGAAACCAAGTAACATTAACCTCCAAATAGTCTGAAGAACATATCATATCTCATTATAATAATCTGGGCTTCGTCTTTTGCTTGACTTTAATTATTGTCCATTCTCAAACATTTTCGATTACATGACAGTTGAACTTCAGCCTGTCATTAACTGTAGGCCTCTTTAATCTTAACCTTCATTTTCTTTACTATTACATTTTTTCATTACTTTAGCCACTGAAAAACAGATGAAGTCAGTCTGATTTACGTTGTTTTGTGTAGTATGTTAATTAAACATTTCAAAACACCATCCAGAGATTGTGGCAAAAAAACAAGTTCTACCTTCTATTTCTTAAACTTTCACTGTAAAGAAGGGTAAAAAATGTAAACCAATAATATAAAAAACTCAAAACTCAAAGCTTTTCACCCTCTGCTTTAACTTCCTCACTAATTGGGTCCAAGCTAAAGAGAAAGAGAATCAGAACCACATTTTAGCTTGTGGTAATTTAACTGAGGTATAAAGTATTGATTAGCTTATTTATGTTTCCTCTAAACATGCTTTAGACCAAAGTGTGAAGAATGTTGCTTAGTAGAACACTAAGGCCTCCAACTTGTTTTGGTTCATCAGAGCGCAGAAAGGTGTGTAGGTACCTCTAGAATTTTTGCCAAATAATCCAACACAAAACAATTAGTAACACATATGAGGGAGATAAGGACAGGCAAAGTATTTACAGTATGTAAATACTGGGGGTTTTTTTCTCTTTACTTTCTCTTCTGTTATCTTCAGCTTCATTGCTACTGACAGGTATCATTTTAATTTGCAGAGAGGGTTGCTAAAGCAACTTTCAGGAATGTATTTAGTCAGGTAGTAAACTGAATTCACAGAATCTGTAAATGGGCATACAGTATGATGGACGCAGAACATCCTACTCTTTACATTCCTACTCCTCCAAGGACACTCAGCTGACCTGTGACCTTTCAGTTTGGAAACTGCTGACCCAGATCTTTCTCCTGCTCCATGGCTGGGTGAAGGAGCAGAAGCTGTCTTTGTAATTGTCTGATGCAGGAAGTAAACTGCTCTCATCCGTAGAGCAAGACTGAGTAGAATAGCTTGGGTAAGTGTTACAGAACGGCTAAAGCAGAAGGTGGTGTAACAGGTTACAGCAGAGGGTGAGGTCTGTGGCTGTGCAAATGAGGCAGCAAGATACAGATCAGTGCAGGACTTCTGGGACAGCAAGTGGCAGTGGCAGTGGTGGGGGCCTTTCTGTCAGAAGGCTTATCACAGCCTAACTAAGCCTTAGCTTGTAAAGCGACAGGGTCTGAGAGGAGGTTGCTACAGCTGAGTGCCCCAGTCATCATCCTGTGAAACATTTTGGGGTTTTTTTTCTTTTTATACTATAATTTCACTTATAATCTGGGAATTCATGGGTGGGGCTATGCTACCTGATCTCTGTCAGACGTGCCAGCAGTCTGCTAGTACAGCAGTGCAGGAAGTATGGCTGCAGTGAGAAGAGGGTCCTTCAGCAATAAACAGTGACAGATGTATTCTGATCAAGAAACCTGCAAGTTACCTAATTGCATCTGGCGGGGGGAGGGGGTAGAGGGGGAAAGGCATCCTCTTTATCTGGCCTGAGAAACCCTAATCCGCAGTAGGACTGACCTCCAGGGCCAGGCTAGAAATCAATATTTTACCTGAAATTATAATTGCTCAAGTCACTGTACTAGGATATTTCCAACCTTTTCTGCCCTTCTTACCTGAGGAAACTGGTTGTTTCACTGAGTATTTACTAGGATTCATGACTGCTGAAAATAACTGGATCTGGCAGCTGAAGTTTCTGTAGTGTTGGTCTCCTATTTGTGGTGGATCTAGTATGTTCCTTGTAGAAGTCTCATCTATGGCAGAAGCCTTCCAAAGGATTATTAGCAAACACAGTAACTGTTAATTCTGATAAACTGCAGGTGAACAAATAGACCTTTGTGTAGCTTGCCTTGTGCGCTGAGCGATTGGAAGGGACAGATTTGGTATGGGAACAGAGACTAGCAGGTGGCCTTCTGATACTGTTGCTCTTCTTGTGTACATACTTACAGAGCTTATGCAATACCGTACACATTAACAGCTCATGATATGTAATGTATTTAGGGTCACAACAGCCTCGTAAGGTAGGGGGTACGTTAGTCTTTTCTTAAGAGATGGGGATCTGCATGGAAAAAGAGAAGAGAGTGAACTGTTTAATAGTGTACAACAGCCTAAGGGACTGCAGGCAGTGTGTGGTCTTACCCGGCATGGCTTTAGTGGCTATTCAGTCGTAGGCAGCCCTTGTTTTCTGCTTTAGAGGTGCAGTTTGTGGGGTCTTTGGGAACCCATGAATGATGAGTGACTTTGGGTCTTTGTTTTTCTGAGTTAATTTTAGCAACATCTGTTGTCCAGTCTTGTTCACTGTGTGCTACACAAATGCTTTTGCTAGTGTGGTGCAGAAAAGGAGGAATGACAGACAAGGTGGGTGGCAATTGCTTACATTTGCTCAAACTGTACTGCCACTGAATGTCAAACCATGCCATGTTACTAGGCTGTGTCAGATTATGTGTGATGGCTTAGGACACAGCACTCCTGTTAGTTAAATGGCATTCCTTTTAGTTAAATGAATGATGGAATGATAATTGATTTTTAAGAGCTGGAGTTTGTCTTTAAGCTAGGTTTAGGTACCTACATATTTGATGTTTTGAGCTGAACCAGTCTTTCAGTTCCCTCTGTAGCCTGTGGAGAGAACAAGGCTTCTCCAGCAAAATTCGTCCTGCCTTCCACAGGATGGGGAACAATTGCCAACTGGTACCACTTAACTCTGTCTTTTGACAACAGGTAAACAGGAAATCTAGGTTACATTAAATGGCTGTCTCTCTATCATGGTGAAAACTAGCAGAATTTGCATTTGCTGTCTGCTGCCTAAAACTCCCCAAGGCTGGTATCTTCCATTAATTTCAAAAAGCTCTGAAACAAAACCTGACACTACTGCATGTCTGCAACTCTGTCAACAACGAAGTGGCTGGAATTGGTTTGAGAGCGGAGAACTAACTGTGAGGTGACACACAACCTCTGACAGCTTACCTGGGTTCCTCTGATACAGGCTGCTACCTACACAGCACAGTCCCCAGCAAAGGCTTCGTATATCACCCTATGTTTTGTGTTTCTTAAAATAGAAAAAAAGCCCCTAAAACAATAAGATTGCAAATCTGAACTGGGAAAGGGTAAGGCAGAAAGTGAAATCACCAGAACAGAGGCAGGAGAAGGGGGTGCCAGGGCATCAGAAATGGGTCAGCAACCACTTAATCTGGATCAGGAGCAGCTAGCTGAGCTTGCCTGCCTGGGTCTTAGCACCTGGACTGCAAAATGCAGTGGCTAAGGTGAAAGTGTATGATTAATTCTGCTGACTCTGTTATAGGAAAATTTACTTCTGGCAAAGGGATGGAAAGAACAGTTGTGGGCAGCAAAAGTGGCTCAGGCCTTGGAACAATTTGCTTTCGTGCATGAGAGCTAGAATCATAAGCCTCTATGAGCAAAACCCCAGCTACGAGCAGGGTCAGTGAGGATTTTGTCATTGATTGAACTGGGACCGGGATTTCACTGTAATTACTAATTATGGCAAATGTGCAACAGTTGTGCTGCTGCTTACAGCTGAACTGTTTACTTCTGGGTTTTTTTTTTTGTCAAGGATAGAAGCTGGTTTCTTCCCTCTCTCAGCTTTTCAGTATGGGAAGCAGGGCTCATAAATCCCTGTGCTACTTGCTTTTAAAATGTGTGAATTAAAAAGTAAGATTTGGCTGATGAAGATGGATGCGTGGAAGGACCATTCAAGCAAATGAATGGTGAGTTCTTTCCTCTTCAGCCCCTCAGGCACTGCTTGCTGACCTAAGTGCATTAAATAACTACAGAAAATATTTGTGGATATGTACTCGGGTATAGTAGAAAAAACTGATTTTAAAAAAATCTAAAAAAAGAACTTCTGGCAGAAAAGGGTCTTTCTGTAAAATGCCAGTACTGTATCAGTGGTAATACAGGTTTCTCATCTCATGTTGACATGATAGCCATTTCTGTTTATAGATACTTCTTGGGGAGATTTTTTTTGCAGAATAGTTCTCTTCTGTTTCCGGTCTAGCTGGTCTCTAGAGAGATGTGATAGTCAGTGAAAGACATATGCGCCTAGAAAACAAGTTCACAGAACTGGTGGCTTCATCAGGACAATTGAAAAGAAACTGTTAAAATTTGAGATCATGCCTATTAAGAAGTCTGAGGAAAAGCTGGTTTTCATTTGGAAAAAAATACTGTTTGGGAGAAGTGTGCAGAGGACTGTTGATTTATCACAAGTCAATTTTCTCTAGCAGTGTTGACTTGGCTGACCAGCTGAATACCCCAAACCAGGTTATATATGTACTGGCTAGTGGGCCCATCCTCTAAAGCAGAACAGGAACGTACTTCGTAGGATTTCAACATGAGGATTTGATCCACCTTTTCCCCCTAACACCCACTCCTGAAGATAAAAGAGAAAGAGGAGAAGAAGAAAAAAAAAAAAAAGCTGAGGTGTTCCACAAAAGGAGAGGAAAAATAATACTTTGATCAGATGTACCTGTAAGTCTTGGTCAATGGGTGAGCAGCCTGATTGCCACCTGAATCTGTGTTGGAATGACAGCTGGTATGCAGCGTCTTCTGGCTTGCCTGGTTTTCTTCAGAGGGAAACTCTGATGCCTGGAGAGGCAGAGAGACTGGTGACCAGGAGAACTTCCCTGCAGTGAAGATGCACTCTGAGACAGACTGATGGGAAGCTAGCTGAGAACTAACAGCACAATCCTGTTATTTTAGCTCCTTAGCATTTGTCCTATATCTTTACAGGATGTTTCCATCAAACACCCAGGAAACGTTATTACTATTTCTCTTCTACAGAAATAAACTGAACTATTGAAAGTGGTGGTGGGGAAGATACAATGAGTTGCCCCACACTTCCGTCTGCCCAGACCATGTTCAGGGTCTAGTGTTCAACAGTTTTTCAAAAAAAAAAAAAAAAAAGAAAAACCAAAACAAAAAAAACAAACCTACCCAGCCTCCTTCCCCCCCAACCTAAACCTTACCTCCATCTAAGGCTGCAATTAGTGGAAAAAAGCATCAGCTGCTATTTAGCTCTGGAAGCACCTAAACTTAGCTTTCATTGTTAACGGTTTTCCAGATTCAAACTGAGACTGAACCATAGTATGCAATTTGACCAGTGATTGTAGTTTAGCCTGATCTGAATCAAGAACATGTCCACCAGCCTCCATTGACGGAGGCAGTGGTAAGTGATTGGGCTGCTCAGAAAAGGCATTGGTTGCTACTGTTTTCTTCCAGATCAAAGGAGCAGAGGAGAAGGGAAGAAACTAGAAGAAGAGTTGATGACACAGAGTCTTTCATGCTGCAGGCCACTGGTTAGTGAACTCCAGGATACAGGTGAGCTAAGTTCAGTTTCCTTCTTGAAGGAACTGCTTCCAGTCCATAACTTACACTTTATAAAGTGTGCCTGTATTGTCTGATATTTGGCTAAGTAGGATGGGGAAACTTGTTGAGGAAAATGCAAAAGCAACTAGTAAGAGTAAAATCCATTTTCTACTAGCCCTAGGCAGCTTCTCAGTGTGTGGGTTGGTCACAAACCCAGTTCTAAGGCACATACAGTCATGAGCTATGTAGGGACCTTAGTAGCCTAACGCAATTCTGGATTCTGCCCTAGAGGTGAGACTACAAAAAGAACTATTTTTTAAACTATTTTTTCTGTATTTGTGCATTGTGTGATGCTTTTTCTTGCATTCAAATGTGACTGCATCAGCAATGCCATTGCTATGACCAACTTAAAAATATCAAATGAACAAGTAGAAGGTGCAGACCTGAGGAAATCACTCCCTATTTTCAGTGGTAGAAGTAGCAATTTTCTAGATGCTCAGTAAATGGTCATCAAAAAGATAATAAAAATGGTAGAACTAAAAAAGGTTAGTAATGACAACTGAAATCTTGGCTCTTGAATGCAGGATAAGTTGGCACATTCAGAATGACTCCTTTATTTCCAGTATGTGTCCTCTAATTCAGAACTTTAAAAACCCACTGGTTTAGGATTGTATTGACTATCACAGGCTATTGAGTTACAATGGCATAATGAGGTAGCTGACTGTGCTTTTCTCATCTCTGGCTCGTTTGAAGTGAAACAAAGGTATTTTGGTCTAATACATTGTAATTCTCGTTACAATAGTCTAAGAGGGTGTGCAAGAGCGCTTAAGGAAGCTCAGCTGATGAGCAGCAACTTACTAAACCACAGTAATTTACCATGTGGGATTATCTATATCCTAGTTTTTGTGTCTAATTCTTTCTCTGACGCTGTTACGGAGTGTGTGCATTTTAGCACAGAGAGCAACTGCTGCTTTCCTGGTGGGTAGTAACATTCAGGAATACCTTGTGAAGAAAGGTCTGGGATAGAAATTGCAGTACCAGAAAAATTTTTGGCAATTGAATGGTTAACAGCATTAGCATTTACACATTTGACTGGTTTGAGATAAACGGGTGAAATTCATAACCCCTCTAGAGTCTAATTCGCATCTTCTGCGTTAATAATGAGCAGTTCCACAGCTAAACCCACATGAAAAAGGCCCAAGTGAAACCTGCTGCTCGAGTCCAGTGGCAGATCTTGTATGGGATCGGAGTGGGGAAGCTCATGAGGCGTTAAGCGACAGCTTTGGTTCACTGAGAATCTAGCAGAGAGTATGTGGGGAGACTTAAAAGTGCGGGTGGACGTGCTGTTCAACTATGTTGTTTTCTTTAAAACATTGCTACTTGTGTTGTAGCTTTAATTAAGCAAAAGGAAAAAGTTGGCTGTTAAACAGAACATCTTTGAGCACATGGTGAGGCACAAATTGAGCCACACAAACTAGCAACCAGCTTGAGTTATTTTTAAGATGGCATTGATGAATTCTGAGCTATTCCCCCCCCCTCCTCCGCCCGCCAATACTTGTGGTAATTTACTCAAAAGCTGACATTACTACAGTTTCCATAACACGGTAGCTCAAGGCCTGCCTGAAATTTTGCTTTAATCATCTAATTTTTAGTGATTCAGCATATTTAACTTTAAGGAGCAGAAATAGTAATGTAACAGACTGTTGCGTATGTTTCCAGGGGACTTGAGGTTTTTTTAATGGTACTTTTTTTAACACAAAGGAAACTAAACATTTCCTTTGAATGGAGCGTGGTTCTATCGAAACCATGTTAAGAATCACTCTCTGTAAGAATCGGGAGATGAAAAACAGACGCAGGGAAAGCTAAAGCTAGGGCCGGCATCGCCCCCATAGCCTCTAACACCGCAGCACAACGGGGGCATATCCTCAACTCACTTCTGAAAACGCTGCCTATTGTGCATGCTAATGAGATGATTTACTGCTCCCTTCACGTGTCACCGAGGCGTCCCGGTTCAAATGCGGCTTCGGTTTAGCTTTCCCGGCCTGGGAGGGCACAGCCCCCCCCCCGCCCCCAGACAGGGAGCGATCCCTTTGGCGCCTGCTTCAGCGCGGCTGGGACCGCTGCCTCCCAGCTCAGGCACCGCCCGGAGCCGTGCCCCGCGGCTGGCTGGCAGCTCCCCCGCCCCGCGGACCCAAGGCGGCCGCGGGGCCGGGGCAGGGGAGGGGAGGGGAGACGAGACCGCCAGCGCCCCGGTGCGGCCCGGCGGCCGGCCCGGCCCGGCCGAGCATGCCCAGAGCATGCCCAGAGCCCGCCCCGCCGGCCGCCGCCAGGGCTGGGGGTGGGGGGGCCCCCTGCCGCAGCCGCCCCGCTCTTAAAGGCAAAGGCAGGAGCCCCTCCGCGGGGCGGCCTGCTGCCAGCGGCTGCCCTGCCAGAGGGGCTCCCCTCGGGCCTGGGGAACGAGAGCCGCAGAGCCAACGGAGCGCTTTGGAAGAGTCGGTACTGCTATAGGTGCGCGGTCTCTTCTCTCCTGATGCCTCAGAAAAGGTGTGGTGGGCTTCAAAAGGTAGCCGTGTCTTGGGCCGATGGGATGACGAGCTTGTCCTTGCTTAGTAAGATGTAAAAGTCACTTAGATTCCTGCAGGATTTTTATTCCTGCACCGATAAATAAGTCACTAATCTTATCTTCAGTATTCTTAACCTTATCACTAGGAAACAAGTATTGGCCTGTAACCTAATCTTCCTGCATTTGTGACTGTCATGCTCTGGATATTGACACATATTGTGAAAAGGATTTCAAATACAGGAGCTAGGATGCTGCCTGCCTTAAAGGACAGGTGAGCAAGGCCTGAAGGGTTGCCTGGCTCTTGGATGTGGGCCAAGAAAGAAGGCCCTTCACTCCAAGTGTCTGCTAGCATAGCTGCCTCAGTCTGGACTGAGGAGGTACAGTCCCTTAGGACAGAGCTCTAAAGGCCCTTAAGGTTTCTTTAATATTATTTTCCCTCCTAACCATGTGGCAAGATCACATGTTACCACTTTGTATATAAGATGGCTTTACTGCGCCAGTAAAAACCTGAGGTTCGGTTGTACAAGGAGCAGCTAAAAAGAATAAGACACTCGGTAGTATGGGAAGCTTCACTGGGGACAGTGTCACTGAGATAATGGGAGACTTCAACAGGGCCTGGAGATGAGCAGTTTGTCAGAGAAGGTCAGTTTGAAAAGTACAGGCAGCCCATTTCGAAAGATGCTGGACAGAGAAGTCTTCGTATTACAGGAAGTTGTTGAAGGCACAGCAATTTGTAGATAGGAAAGAGTTTGGTAAGGACGGTTGACTTTTAGCAACAAATTAAGCTAGAAGCTTTGAATTAGGTAGGATGGTTGATCAGAGGAAGAATATAAAGTTTAGGTGTTCACATGGGTTAGAAGAATGTTCTGGGGCAGGATGAAGGGGAAGGATGTGCCTCAGTCATAAAGACAAAGTGGGAGAAACAGGGAGGAGTAAAGAACTGGATGGGGCAACAGTTCAGAGGTAACTTGGGGAAGAGAGAGGGCCCCTAAGCTTAAAAGGTTTATAAGTTAGATATTCTCTCTTCTTACATGATGGGGTGACAATTTCAGTCAGCTGACATGTTTGAGCTGTCAAGCCAGAAAGCCTTAAGATTTTCCTTGCAACCTAAAATGTCTGGATCTCTTTTGCATCTTCTGGGGGTTTTGGGGTAGTTTGTGGGTGATGTTTTAATTTTGTTTTTCATTTTTTTGTTTTGTATTTTGGAACCTGGAGTATCTAGCTCCAGGTAACTTGCTGGACTTCCTTCTTTTTAGTAGTATATAGGCACTGAGAGCATAAAACAGGATCTTTGGTAGCAGACCATGTGTTGTGACAATTTCCAACAATGTCAGCAATGGAGGATGACATTTTTATATTCTCTAGTGAAGACTCTGATGAGCTCTCAACATTTTTATTAAGTTGATTAAATGCTATGGAAGGGAGGGAAGTAGGTGGGGGTCAGACCTGACCCAGCTGGGCAGCAGAAGTAATTATGTCTGAGGTGGTGTCACAGCTGTGGGGACTGGAGGCTTGTATGAATCATATAAATCTGATAAGCCCTGAACAGGAGAGTTCCTGTCGTATTTTCTACATTACTCTTCTCCACTGAGCAGACTTTCTTTTTTTACACTAGAAGATCAGAAAGATGTTCCACAGTGTTTCTTCCTAATCTCAGCTCTGCTGCGGTACCTTCTCCAATGCTGTTTTCTCTTGGAAAGCTGCAGTTGAGTACCTTCTTGGCCCTCTTCCCAATTGTTTTGCTACTCAGCTGATGATTTAAAAGCCACTGATTTTGCTTTTTTTTTTCCCCCATGTAAATGAAAGCATCCCCATACCTCCCTCCTGAGTTGACTTGATACAGCTCTTGTAGGGTTCATGAGGCAGCCGAAATGTTTTGTTTCTGATGACCACTGTTCTTGGCACTTTGGGGTAGAGGCCACCTAACTCAATGGTTTATTGAGACCAGGAAGGCTTACTTGTTTTCTCATTAGTTGCCATCCAATACATTGGAATGAATAAAACCTCCCAAATGTAATAAAAATTTCCAAGAAAAAACAACAGAAACATCTTAAATCTGACAAGCATTGCACAAGTCAACTGCCTTACTGGAGCTCTTCTCTAACAGTCATTCGCTTTGATTTTTCCATTTTGTCCTCTGCTTGATGACCTTCACAAGACTAAGTGGGAGGTGCATACCTTCTCTGACCAGGCAGGGAATAGGTACTGTTCAGGCTCCTGCCAGCTTCCATCAATTTGGCTTGTGTAAAATCCTCCCCGTGTAGGAAATCTGGGAAAAGTACTCCTCCCTTTACTTTAAGAACACTTTGGCTTCTCTCTTCCCCACTTCGTTCTTTAATACAAAAATGTGGGCGGTTTCGTGGGATATATACAAAGGGATAAACAGATTCACTCAAATGCTTTCTCGTACATTCTTCCATTTTCAGACCCTCAGTTCTTCATTCATATCGTTGCTTTTCGAGGAGGGAAGTGTACAGAGGGCCAAAACCCCTGCCCCGCAACTCCATGGTTTGTTTTTTATTTTGGGAGCTCCAGTTGGGGGGGAAAGAGGTGTGCGAGAGCGTGTTGCGTGGGGCCCTTACTCCCTCTGCAGGCAAGCGCACGCTAGTCATTGCCGGGAGCCACCATGACCTCTACGCAGGGTCGAGCGCCTTAGGTCTAGAATAACGCTGCTGGAATCAACGGGTGGTTCTCGGTGTACAGCAGTATCTGTCCCAAAATCTAAATGAGAATAAGAGTAACAAGAAGTCAAATTATATGGCTGCTTCATGAATTTTACTTCTGCGATACAGGAACCTTTAGGGCAAGCAGCCAACATATGAAGGGATATACGAGTAAACTGTATGCTTACTGGTAAAAGAAGAGAATTGCACAAAGGAAACATAGGTGCAGGTTAGCAAGACAAGCAAATAAATCCTGTGGCCACTTTACCTACGCATCCGGTATGTGTTGGTGATAATAGTTTGCTGGAAACAGCAGCCTTAAAGTTCTACATCTAGCTTTGTTACTGAACCGCCATGTGCTGCTGTTGGATACAGAGTGTTTGTCCCCAACTGACACGTGAAGGTAACAATGCTTTGCAAATGTCTAAGAAAAGTCTAAGCCTAAGAAAAAAGAGAGCAAACTTCCAGTGCATGCATTTTGGAGGGGTTAAAACCACAGTCCCTCTTCTACCTGCTCTGCAGTTATCTTATAGCTTCATATAGTTTGTAAAATCTTCAGGGCAGGAACCGTATCGAGGGAAGAAGAGTGAGGGAGTAAAACACCGACCATGGTTTTTGAATGATTAGTGAATGTTTTCTGTTAGGAAGTATCTCATAAGCCACTAGGAATTTTAAAAAGAAGTATCTGGACATTAAAGAATTCTGGATATCATAAGGGTGTTTTCAGTGAAGACTCTTAGTAGCTAAAAAAGTGGAGTGGAATATTTTTATTCTGTAAACTACTCTATAAAACCAGACATGAATACTGTGTTCAGGAAATGGTAAATGCTCATGTTACAATACTTTCCCAGGACCGTTTAGGTTAGGAGGGTCCTCTTGAGATCATCTAGTCCAACCTTACTGCTCAAACAGGGTGAGCTAGAGTGGGTTGTTCAGGCAGCCTCTCTGGGGAACCTGTGCCAGTGTTTGACCATCCTAACAGTAAAAAATAGTTTTCTTGTGTTCAGATGGAATTTTCTGTTTTGTTTTGTTTTTAATTTGTGCCCATTGCCTCTTACCCTGTCGATGGGCACTGCTGAGAAGAGGCTGGCTCCTTCAACTTCATTCCTACCCATCAGACATTTGTACAAATGGGTAAGATCCCCCTGAGCCTCCTCTTCTCCAGGCTAAACAGTCTCAGCTCTTTCAGCCTCTCCTCAAAGGTCAGCTGCTCCAGTCCCTTAACCATCTTTGTGGCTCTGTGCTGGACCCACTCCAGTAAGCCCAGATCTTTCTTGTACCAGGGAGCCCTGAATGATATGCGACACTCCAGATGCAGCCTCACCAGCACTGAGTAGAGGTGCAGGATCATGTCCCCAGACCTGCTAGCAACAGTCTTCCTAGTGTTGGCCTTCTTGGTTGCGAGGGTGAGTTGCTGGCTTGTGGCCAGCTTGTTGTCTACCAGGATCCTAAGGTCCTTCTTGGCAAAGCTGTTTTCCAGCTGGTAGGCGCCCAGGATGTGCTGGTGCCTGGGGCTATTCCTCCCTAGATGCAGGACTTTGCATTTGCCCTTTTGAACTTCATGAGATTCCTCTCTGCCCACTTCTCCAGCCTGTCAAGGTAGTACTTCCAAAAGGTGGCACAACCATCTGGTATATCAGCCACTCCTTCCAGTTTTATATTATCTGCAAACTTGCTGAGGGTGCGCTCAGCTTTTTTTTGCGTGGAAATGTAAGCTGCTGCCCTCCAGGCATTACCTCTTCTCCTTTCTTCCTACTCGTGAAGTTTTGTGCTACTCTGTGTGGTTTTTCACTATTATTTGTCTGCTTCTTATGGACAAATAATTTGCATCTTACTGTAAGCTACAAACTTGAAAACACTGGGTGGCCTTAGTGTTGCTGAAAAGTAGGGACTTGAAACAGCATTTTCATCCTTTCCTGTCAGCAGGGGTTGAGGAGACTAGACTTTATTCCTAGTATCTCAAAAGACAAATAACCTTTTCCTCTGTGCTGTTTGGTATGATGGGAAAGTGCCAATGCAAGGAGATATTCCCTACAGGAGGGGACTGGCCACATGACTTCATGCTCAGCAAGCAGCAGTGACAGCAGGCTGACTTGCAGCCCAAACCCTTCTGCCTGCCAGTAGGTGAGGGCTGATTACTGAGGACATGCAGCATGGTGAAGCATAGCTGAATGCCATGTGAAATTCATCACACCAGGCAGGTGAAGTCTGCTAGAAGCTTGATCTCCATGTACTCGTCCTCTCCCTTACCTTAATATGTTCCTTTTCCCTGGGAATGTAAGATCTCAGCCCTACCATGTTTTCTTGTCTCCCAGTTGCCCTGCTATTCTATCTCGCCCTTCTCTAAGCTGGTAAGGTACTGCAAAGAAGGCAGAGTTGGCATCAGTACCGCCCACTTCTGTGCCTGCCTTCCTCCTGGATTTCTGGTAAGGTGCTGTGTCAGAGGGAGAGATGAGTTTGGTAAATGCACAGTCCTAGATGGTAGATGAGCTCCTTGGGATCTCGCCAGTTCTCGGGGCCCAGAGCAGTCTCAGTATTACTCTCGTGTTTTAACAGAAAACTAGCTAGTGAATTGAGAAACCAGAATTGAATTTCCCTGAGGAATTTGCCACCTTGCTGGTGCAGTGAAGACTCTGCCTCTCAACGTATATGTAACACAGTGTTTAAGAACTTAGGCACACTTTCATTTAGCAAACAGCTGTGGCTTAAAAGGCTATTGCCTTGCTACTTAACTAAGCTGCAAGACTTCACACTGAAGCAGATGAGGAGGCCAAATGCATTCTGGTTTGGCAGTTTGGGTGTGGAAGCAGTTAGCTTCTCCGGGAGGATGGTAATGTCTTAAACCATGGCAGGTGTTTGCTAGTGAGCATGTGCCTAAACCTTCAATTAACCAGTGACTAACAAAATGTTAAGCGGAAGCAAAGTGACAGAGGAATTCCTCTGGGTCTCACTCTGATTTAACTTAAACCATTCTTAGGATGGGGTAAAGTTATTGATTTCAATGCATTTAAATGGAGAATGGAAAATGATGCAAAAAGAACAGGATTGGACCAGATACTTATTCTTTTTTATTTCCACATTTGTAACTGTAGTAGCCCTGAGCTAAGTGTTCCAGTCCCCAGTTGACTAAACAAATTCTTCTCATCAGTTCAGAAGTTGCTTAGTATTTTATGTTGTAAAATACTAATTTTATTTTTTCTATATTTAACCTGTGCTGGGTAACATGTTGCTGGCTTGGGTTTGGGGGAGAAATTCTGCATTTCAAGTATCTGTAGACTTAAGTCTAATAGTCATAGGCCCAAGTGAGTTTTTTTGCAAAGTGTGCTTACAGAAAAGGGGTGTGAAGGGGTGGTACGGTGAGTTATGGAATTGAAAAGCCAGCTGCACTTATGGTAAGATGAGAGTCACGAGACGTGCTTGGTAAATCTGAAGAAACGTCCCATAGTATTTGAGTAGCAACAAAAAGGTTTGGACACCAATGTAAGCCCTCTTCAGACCTAGAGACAATATATTTCTGGCCTGCAAAATCTAGGATTATATGTCAGCACGGGTTTAAGGCTGGCAGCTTTAAATATTCTTTTTTTTTTTTTAATTGAAATTAGGAGCTATATCACCTTTCCTAGGCAGTGTGCTGTACTGACAGCTGAAAAATATGAACACCATGGTTCTTCTGAAGAAGTATTAACATGTTAAGTTTGCATTTCAACTACAAGCACCTTGTGTTGAAATTATTATAAAATGATTATGGCTAGTTTGTTTGCCAGGATTTAGACAAGTTTCTGAGAAAACCACCCGTGGTTTAGCTAATTGATGCAGGATATATTGCACTCCTCCGTCTTGATGTCTCCCCTCTCTGAAGCTGCAAGATTGTAGTGGAATTCACAAGAATCTTGGCCTTGATTCGTGATTCAATATGTTGTCTGTTCACAAGCATGGCATAGGCAGCTTAAGAGTTGGAAGAGCACTTCCAGTGATTTCAAGGGTTGCAAAAAGAGTTCTCATCTAGGTTGCTGTGGTAGTTCACTGACTGTGGCCCTTGCGTTTTCCTTTCATTTCAAGAAGAAGGAGGTTAAAAACTTTGGGGAAGGAGAACTTGGTTGCCTTGCATAAAAGCTAAAGCCTGTCTGTTGTTTAGGTTATGCAACTCTACCTCACACTTTGTAATTATTTATTATCTGTCCCAAGGTAATAATTATCAGATAGTAATGACTTCTGATCATTGTTTATTGGCCTTTGTGAAACTGGTTGGTGGCCTTGCCAGTCACTAACTTGTCATTATTTATTATTATTACAAATCCATTACTTATTTCTTTACAGAGCATTTGCAAACACAGATGATGGTATCCATGAGCTGTTATCCTATGGATTTCTTCATCCACTTGTGTTTGCCCCTTAAATGCTTTAGAGTAAAGAGAAGTTCGTAATCAAATCTTGTTTGCAGGATTGATTCATAGTTACTGCTGAGCACAGAAATATTGAAATAAATTAAAATAGAAAAGAGGAGGAGTTTAAGCCATTGAGGGTATCCTTCCAAGAGGTGTAGGAGAGAGAGGGTAAATTTGGTGAAAAGCAGTGTGCCTCCTACTAGATATTGAAGATACAGAGGCTATAGGCAAATATCTTCTATGTTCAGGAGGTAATTAATCTAAAGGTAGGAATAGCACTAAAGAGAGCCTGTGGAGCCTGAATAGCTCTCCTCTGCATGCTCACGGGGACACAGCTGACCTGACAATCATTTTGGTAGGCTGTACTTTAAGCAGAGGTGACTTAATACCAAGAACTGGTTAAAATGGTCCTGTTTTTCCACTCAGTACGCTTTTTTAAAAAATCTGAGCCTGGGAAAAGAACTCTTTAAAGTTTCAAAGAGCAAAGCAAGGATGTCAGCTAATTTTTAAGTTTCTGTTCAGCAACCTTTTTCAGGTATTTGTTACATTACATAAAGATAGTTTGGATGCTAGACACCCTGCAAAGGTTTTAAGAATGTTACATCATTTATTACTGTTTAAAATCTTATTTACTCAATTTGTTTCATTTTTCTCATGTGTAAGTGAAGAAAATATTTACTTTGTTCAAAAGTGGTTTCTGAGGCTGAACTTAATTCATATGTGTAACTAGGTTTGGTGTTTGGAAGGTGCCATACAATCATTACTTATTAATAGCAGGACCTGCAGAAGCAATGCATTATTTATATTATGTTATCTGTGGAAGACTTGCAACTATTTTCTTGTGTTTGGACTAGAAATGTTCAAAAGTACGGTCAGCTGGCTTCATTCTTTTTCCTACTATACCGCCAAATGTATAATGGAAGATTATTTTTAAAATAGCGTTATGCCTTTAGTCATCTTCCTTTAAACCAATGTATAAGAGATTGTAAAGTTAGGACTGGTGTGTCTTTGATTTCAGTGTGATAGCTGGATACCATCTATTGACTAGGACAATATGTGGAGTAAGGCAATTAGCCAGGATAGATATGAAGACCCAGGTTGTTCCCATATAGAGTACGTCCAGGCATGGGGTTAGAAACTCTTCAAAGCTAGAGTATTTAAAGTTGCTTCCCGATAATTCATTCAACCATTAGGATTTCTTTCACTGTAGAACAGGCTTAAAGCTTGGCCCACTAAACTCTTAGGCAAACTGTTGGGATGTCTATCAAAGCCAAGGTCACTCTCAGAGAGGTTTAGTGCTGCTCTATTGCTTGCCAGTCCCCATGGCCCCTTCAAAGAGCTGTGTTCCTGTAGCGTCTTTGCTGCAGCCACCTCAGCTCCCCTAAAGGGGGTTTCAAATGATGGAGGGGGAAAAAAACCCACACAGCATATTGTAAATTAATGCTGACAACGTCAACGTTAATTTATGCCAGAAATGCGTGAGGAATAGAGGGTGGAAAGAGTGATGATGCAGAATGCAGTATTTCCTGCATCCCATTCTCCTGGAGCACCTGAAGAAGGGCTACCACAGCAGCGGTGGGTCATTGCACAGAGCCAGTACTCTTTCCCTTTCTGAAATGGCTACTTTGCGGCCTCCTGCACAGATAGGATCATACGATGGACAGAAAGCCACTGCTTACAAAGCTGGCTTAGTTCAACACAATTGCCATTACAGTGTATTTAAAAAATAATTATGAAGGGTTTAGCACTGCAACTTTTATTCGTGAACAAAGTTCTGTTGCTAGTCCCAGGCATGTCAAAATCGAGGCTTGTGAGCAATAGTAAAGAATGCCTCTGATATTTCTGGTTATCATTACCAATGCTATACAAATCTCCCAAACCAGCGTAATCTTGGAGAAATGAAGGAAAAGACAGGACCTAAATATTCTGAGGGAGTTCTGACTCTGGTACTCTTGATGATGAGTAAGTGTAAAGTAGCTGTTTAGATTCATCTCCACCCCCAAAAATCTCCAGCCCTGTTTCTGTCAGTTACACACTTTGGTTTTTACGTCTGGATTAAAAATAAGTAAATGTCTCCGTGAAAATGAAGTATTTTAGCTGTATTGTGAAATAATAAACCAGCTGAAGTCAGGAGGAGTCTATTTTGTCTCAGTAGAAGTGTGCTCTGTACACGTGGTTCTAAAAGTCAGATCTGCACACACATGCTAGTGAACCCGAGATTCTCATATATATTATCTTTTAAATCTTATTTAGGTTTTTTTCTGTAGAAAAGATAGTCATGGCTGTAAAATGGGTATAATATTGTTTGAAACCATTCTAACTTGAGGTGATTAAGAGTATAAGTTGACTGTTTAAAAGATTCAGGTTGCAAATCTGCTGTTTTATGTTTTCCTAGACAGTTGTTTGTTTGTTTTTTTTTTTTTTTTTTTAAAAAAAGGAATTATGAAGTTAGGATAAAAAATGATGTGATAAAATGATGAGTCAGGTTGTCAAAAGTGATAAAATTCTAACAGGTATACATGCTAGAATAATACATTTTTTTATTTTTGCAACATCTGACTCATGATTTCGATTATGTATTCTGCCAAGTTCAAAGTTTCCTTGCACAAAGAGCGAGCTATATGAAACAACCATGCTTCAAACCATTTTACTTCAATTGTAGTAACAGGTTTTAGAGTTTAAATCATTAACAACCTCTATGTGAACTTTTATCCAAATGACTGCAAGTCACAAAGAGAGCACTTCTCTTTCACGAAGTACCTTTTGTGCTTTAGTGAGACCCAATCCCTCTTCTATTTTTTTCCCCACCTTCATGTCTGTCTTTGAAGAAAGATGTGTGATTTGTGAAGTAATGAAAGTATGTATCAGTTAATGAAAACTGCTGTCCTGGCTCCATAATGCACGCTGGAATTGCTTCAGAATAAAGCTTCGTATACCTGCATTACAGCAGGAAAAATAAATTTCAGAAGTCCAGATTGCTGTGTGCACTGTGGAAGTATCATGTAGCAGTTAAATCAACCATTAGGGGTGACCTAATCTTGATTTCCTCCCCCCCTCCCCATACACACACACTTCTCAAGGAGTTGTGATTTTCATGCTGCTTGCATTCTTTCCACTTTTTGAAACCCGCACTAGAAATTGTCAGAACCTGGGACTGGAACAGCGTATCCACATACTAACTTGCCCACCTTCCTTTCTTGCTTGTTTTGTACACTGAATTTGGCACGGAGGGAGATGTATCTAATCACTTTCCTCCTTCTCCCCCCCCCCCCGCGAAGTTCGGTTCCAGTAAGCCCCTCCAGCCCCTGTGCTTTGTAAAGGAATAGCTGAACCCATCCAGGAAATTCTACGGGGTTAGCTTTGCACTAGTACAATTTTTCTTTTCTAACACAGGAAGACAAAACGTCTTAATTTTAAAAAGGCTGGTTGTTATTATTTTGTTGCCCACCAAAAATGAAGGAATTACAGTGCGAATGGTCGAGAACCACAACTTGGGGGGGGGGGGGGGGGGGGGGGGGGGGGGGGGGGGGGGGGGGGGGGGGGGGGGGGGGG
>JAVKLA010000007.1:21575410-21640047 GCA_034782735.1 Sagittarius serpentarius | reverse complement strand
GGGGCGGGCGCTGCGGCCGGCCCGGCGGCTGACCTTGCCCTCGCCCCCGCCCCCGCCCCGGTGCGGCTGCCCTCCGCCTGCCTCTCGGGCTGACATCAAACCTGGGCTCCATTTTAGGTCGCTGGGGCGTGCCGCTCCCCAGCGCGGCGGCGGGGGCTCGGCTCCGGCGGCGGGCTCTTGCCCGCCCCTGCCTGCGGGTTGCGGCCGAGGCTCCCCTCGGCCCCGACCTCCTGACCGCCCGCGCCAGGGGAAGTCACGGCTTTTTCTGGCCCGAGGAACAATTGCCTTCGTTGTGCAAATAGAGTTGTGCGTGCGTTATTTGGTTTGGGTGGGGTTTTTTTGTTGTTGTTGGTTTGGGTTTTTTGTTGTTGGTTTTTTTTGTTGTTGTTGTTGGGTTTTTTTTAAAGCACGGCCTAATTTGCAGTTCTTTCGGGTTAATTTTTTAGTTCGATTCACGGGAGGTTTTTTCCTAATGTGTGAAACACGCACATGCTGTATGTCCCATGCGAATGCTACTTTTTAATGGGATTTGTTTGTTTTAATTTCTTTTACAACTAGGTTGCACTGGATCAAAAGCTAGTATTTGACGATAATAATAATATATTAGATAATTCAGGAAGAATTGCAAGAATACTGCTCTAGCCTGCAGCACTGCAGGTTCAGAAAATGTCTTGGAATCCATTGCATTCGGTGTGCAAATGCTATAAATAGTGATTTATTTTTTTTTTTAGCAACATGTTGCTTTAACGGGTACTCGGTGTAAAATACATTTTTATTCTACAATTCCTGCTGGTTTTAGCAATACATTTCTTAGAGGAACAGCATGTGTATTTCATTTTGAAGTATTAATGGTGGCAGAAGAATGTAAAGTGCACCATGCGCATCTAGAAAGAAGATGGCTAATACTGTATTCAACCTTAACTCTGCCCCATTGTGGGTATTACGCTATGATTCACTCCTAAGTTATGTTACACTTTGCTGCTGGTGCATGAATGCTCTCCAGTACACCTAAATGATGTAGCATCTTACTGAACCTCTCTGTGATATTTTGGATTCCGTTGCAATTGTTTGGGAAATAAATAGTAAGATGTTGATGCACAGAATAATGTGTCAGTGTTACAGTGTAACTGAGCAAATGTAGCTTAGTCTGGCAAGTCCTGTGGATTGTAGTATAGCTTAGGTAGGAAGCTGAGTTCTCAGGATCTCTGGGCCTTAATTAATTTCTTATAAATTGTTACATGCACCAGAAGAATGCTGTCACGGTCCTTGAAGTGATAGTATGCAGCTGCTGCTGACTGGGACCCTGATTTTATACTTCTGTCCGTTGACTTCATTGGCCAGCCCTTGTGTAAATTTAGAGGTAATTTCACAAGAGAAGGCTGCGCTGCCAAAATGTATGCTATGGCGAGGAAGTTCTCTGTACAAGAGTTTGCTAGAGATGTATCGGGCTGTTGCAACAATTTAGTTTCAAGGGAATTGCTGGATATTGACACTTGGATGGGTGAAGGGAAAAAAGGATTATTATTAGGTGCAATAATAGTGTGTTTTGGTGGCATCTGCTTAAAAGGGCAGAGTTAAGGTTGAGCTTTCAGTCATTGGAGTTGTTTACAACGTAATGTAGTTTGGAAGGGTCCTTTGGAGGTTGTCTGGCCTGGCCCCCTGCTCAAAGCAGGATGAACCTCAGGCTTCAACTAGGCGGGTGGGCCCTTTGAGACACTGAGATTAACATGTATTGTAAGTGGAGTTTCTGTGTGTAAAGAAGTCCGTTTTGGGGAACCGTTGAGTCACAGATGCCAGCAGAATGTCTTCGCTCGCACTCTGAAATACAAGAGAAAGTGCATCCTTTTTAATTTAAGATACAAGGGAATGAGGAAAGGACGTTAGGAGTTCCTGGATAGACAATGGCTCATTCATACCCAAACTAAATACTACAGCAGCATAGGCTCAGTTTGCAAGGACAGAGTTAGGTCCATAAGTAAAAAATTTGCCCAGTGCATGTGCACCTTATGGTTACTTTTGGATGCGACTAACTTAGACAAGTCAAGTCAATTCATTTTCACTGGAACGTTTAAAGGAATTTTGCACATTCCTTAGTGTGTGTGTGTGTGTGTACGTTAGGGTTTTTTTTCCCCTTGAGCTGCTTCAGCACTTAGATATTTTTTTCTCATCTATCCAGTTAGCAACAGAATCTTTTAAAAACGTATGTATAAATACAATTCTATTCTGGTTTTCTTCTTCTTTTTGTCTTACTTTCCATTCTACCTCACACTATTATTTTATTTTCTGAGAATTCCTGAAAGTCTGTTTCCTCTGAACCGCACAAATGCGACTTGGAAGAGTTCAGTCTGAAAAGCATAAGTTTTGGGAAGTTTTGAGGCACTCAAGTAAATGTTTAAGGTCTAGACCACTACATTGCCTTAAGTGTAGCAATCGATACTCTTTGGGGTTTGATTCTGTCTCAGAAGCTTGTAAGCAATGCAGTTTGTGAATGAATGCCACAATGCTATTTATGCAAAGCTTGTATTTGTTACAGAGTATCAGGTAGAATTAGATGCTACACTGAGAAATTTGAACTGCTACTTTCTGAAGAATGTGTTTGATGTAGGGTAAACTGCAATGGTATTTTCTGTTGGATTGATTTTGTTAAAGGAGGAGATGCAGAATTGATAGAATATTAGTTTCAATATCAAAAGCTAGATATGTGATAATGAGGGGACATAACTCTTTTTGCTTTCATGGCCAGGTATAGTGTTAGATATTCCAGATACTGTGTTGAAGTGTTCAGCTGTTTCTATACAGTAAAAAAAAAAAACAACCCTTAAACTCTGTGAAGCTTTTTATGATATTGTTTTTTATTGCTGGGTTATATCATCAGGGTATAAAGAAAATACTGTCAAACAAGTAAATTAACAGTGATTTAGAGCTTCCTTCTTTTTTCTTTCTGCAGCTTGCTTCATTTGATACTTTCTGGTAGCAAGAGAGGATGTTTTGGATGGGTTTTTCAAAAGACTTCCCAATGTCAAAAAAGCCTTTACTGTCATTTGGCATTCGAGAGTTGCCTCCAAGACAAAAGGCTTTTGCCAGGAACAGGAATCTTTCGCTTTTAATAGAGTTTATTACCTTAGTAGCAGGCATTGCATGTGCAAAGGGAAGCTTTTAACATATTTTCTATTTACTATTTTTAACCTTTTACCGCTGCAGGGATCATGATATAGCTCATTGTTGACAAGAGGATCCATGTAGGGAAAATTATTATTCTTAGTATGATTAGGTAAATAACTTCATTGCTATCATCATGGTTGTCCTGGTGGTACTGTAATGCACCTCTCAAATGAACAGCAGCCTTTTGGTGGATGGAGTAGCATCCATGTTACTCCACCTGAAAACATCTTGTCCTTCTCGCGGTAGCGGTCATCACAGACTTTTCAGAAATACATTCTCCCTTTATGGGGATTCTTTCTGACATGTAAAGTCTCTGTCTCTTCAAATTTGTATGCTAATTTTTTATGGGTTTGGGGTTTGGTTTTGGGTTTTTTTTTTTTTTTTGCATTATACAAACTAAGTCACTGGTATAAAATCATTCAATGATCAACGTCTAAAGCCATGCAATGGTATGTCTTAGTGTTGTCTGGTAGTACAGAATATGAATAAATCACACTGGAGTATAAATTGGACTACCAAAGAGTCAGCATTGTGCTCATTAAGCTATTTAAGTCTTTAGGATCTTATGAATTAGATTTTAGAGGGGGTGGGAGTGCAAAAGATTGTAGAACAAAACCACAAACTTTTTTTAGTTGGCCAAACAGGAAAGCCTGCAGGTAGAGCAGTGGAATGGGTAATGTAAGAACATGCAGACAGAATGCATTTTTTACTTTTAAATTTTTAAACGGATGAAGAGAGTATGACTTAATCTTTGTAACAGAGTGATTGTTGTCTTTTTCATATGTAAGAAGGCAGGAGTAGGAGGAGTTAAGTTTAGAAAAAAAAAAAAGAAGAAGAAGAAGAGCCAGGAGGAGCTGGCTGTTCAAAGTGAAGTATTAGTAATTTCCTATAATTTAATCAGACCAGATCCCAGAGCAAGATAATGAGAGCATGACCTACAAAAGAGGACTTTTTGGAAGTTAAAAGGGTTTCTAATGTGAAGCTTCACAAGGCATGTGATTTGTCATGAAGCACCGTATAGAGGACTTTTTTTTCTTTCACATTGGAAAGAAATCATAATATAGATATTAGTTCAGATGGTTAGGGAGAGCTAATATGGCTTATGCCTGGAATCCGTTTACTGTTACAGCTGTTAAACTACTCCAGAATCATGCTTGAAGAGTGTATCTTCTAAATAATGTTTTGTCCTGGTTTCTAGTATACAGGGTTTTTTTCGTTTTTTTGTTGCCTAGTTTGCCATTCATGGTACGTGATTTGTATCATTTAGGTTTATGCATACAAAACCCTTCAGGATGTATGGAGGCTAAAGTATCATGTGTTTTACAAAAATAATAATATGCAAAAAATCTGGACTACAAAGTAGTTAGCAGTATGTAATAGAATCCAGTTTTCCAGGAGGTGGGGGGAATTTTCTTCCTCTCTCTTTCTGCCCCCGAAGTAACACATTTTTTTTGAAGTGGAATAAAAATAAAATGTTTTCTGTGAAGCATAGTAAATGATATGGGCTGATACGGGCATGAAGAATGATAAATGATATTGGGCTGAAGGGGAAAAAAAAATGAAACCCACAAACCACCACCTCAAAAATGTGTATAATATTCCTTTCCCCAAAGATTATTTTTTTTTTTAATGTAGTTAAATAATAAAACTCAGATTTGACCCGTACTTCAGTTGAAAGGGTACATGCTGCAGGGTACAGTCAGCATTGGTTGTGTACCTATACACTGCATTGTGGCTGCTTTAATGAAGGATTCAGCAACATGTATCCATAAGCTCACATGAGAGCTTGTCTTTTCATTTTTCTTTTTTACGGACTAACTTAGGGTCACAATTATGGAAGTGTTACGCTCCCAAAGATAATTTCGCTTTTCCTCACGTACCTTCGGTAGCATTTACAGGCTGGTATCCTCTTTGGTGTAGACTCCAAATATTCTGAATGCTCAGTCTGAACCTGTTGGCTTAGTAGTTAGCTCTATTCCTTAAAGTTTCTCCTGCCTTTCAAGGGATTTCCTGCTTGTGGTGTAATTACACTGAGTAGTAGAATCCCAGGTTAAGCCTAACACTAAGACAAGCCTCTTCCATTTTGCAGGTTAAGAATTCACACAGAGTCCAAGTTCGATTAATTTGGAATCATGAAGGAGTTACAGGGGATTTCTTTGAGAAACACGCAGTAAGGAGAGAAAAACAGGGCTGCATAAATAGTCGTTTCCCTCGTTCTTTTTGGTTCTTGGGCAGTAGGGATGGAGGCTGGGGGGAAAGAATGGCTGATGCTGATAGTACAGTAGACCAAGAGAGAGAAGTTTTTTATGCAGGACTGACGATTTATCTGCTGTTTAGAATAAATTGCGCTGAAAATGAACGGGTTACCGAGTGGTAGAGGTCTTGTAATGAATGGTTTAATCAGCAGTTTCAGAAAGTGAAATTAGGTTCCAAACACCTGCACTGTTTTTTTTCTTTTATTTGGGATGCTCTCTCACTAGGGTAGAAATAAAATTTTCGAAGCAACTCAAAGCAAGCTACTGTCATTATCCCTTTGAATTCTGCCTGGTCCTACCTCTAGGGATTCCCTTCCTCAAGAAGGTTTTATAGCTCTGCTGACCCTCGTCTGGGGTTTGCTGCTTGCATGTGTTTTTCCTCTGTTGCAGGGCTTTCTATGCAGGTACAAAGAATTCTTCCCTGCATGTTCTTAAATGAGGAGGATATAAGTTTTATCGGAAAGTTTCTGTAAGGGAGAAGATTTGACACAAGCTTACTTTAAAATTACAACTTCCTGTTCTAAGTGAATGTTTTGGACATGTCCTGCATCTTGGTGCCTGTTAAGAGTTTGTAATATGCTGTTATCAGGGCAAAAATGAGAATTCTGGTGAATTCTTAAAAATAAATGGCAAGTAACTTTTAGAAAAAAGCATTAAAAGAATTGATGGCTTTAACAAGTGTGCATTTAGCTTAATGAGTGATCTCCATGTATGACTTCATTAACAAACACAATTCTTTGCAAGCTACTTCTAGACTTCGCTTTGACTTGTGTAGTAGTACAAATAGTTACTCACCTTAAAAAAACAATATCAAAAATTAAAATAAGAACAGATCTTCCACAGCTAGATGATCATGCAGTGAAAAGTAGGTGAGGAACGGAGAGGGTGGCAGGCAAGTGGATTTAGGTAGCAGCTGGTGGTGTAGCTGTTTGTGTTTGCTTGATTTCCTGAAGCAAAGCCAGAGTCTCTCCTCTTATAGACTGCTGTGCCAAATCTAGACCTGGCAACTAGTGACTGAGGAATTTCTTTATCTGTGTTTGGAGCAGAACTTCCCCTTATCTACCTCTGTATTTCTAGCGCTTTGAGCCCATGAAGAACCCCTCTCAGGCACCAGTGTAAGCAGAACAGCCTAGAGCTGCTCTAATTTCTGCTGCCCCCAGGCTCTCACCCTGCTCCTTGTTCTGGAAAGGAAGGGCTGACATAATCCTTTTGTCAATTCTGCTTTGCCAAAGGGAGTTCTTTGCGCAGCCAATAACTCTGAAGGGGGCTCTTCTGCCCACCTTGAGGTACTTTTACATTGCCCATAAGGTCTAAATAGACTTCACCATAATTGTTTATATTGTCTTCCTGCACAGTGCTATGCCACATTGAGATAACAAAGCAAGCTCTAAATAAGCTATCTTGTGTACAGGAGGCAGTTATCACAGCAGTCTACCCAGGTTAATTCAGCTATAATACTTGCGGGTATACTCAGGCTGGCTCAGATATCACTACATAGCACTGCGTTATTTAGTATAGACATACTCTCATGAGAATCAGAGTTGTTGTCTTTGAAGGCATTTACTGGCCTGCACAAAAAGTGTTGGTAAAGCCCACAGAGTTTTCAGCCAAGAAATGCACTTTGAAAAAATCAAATCAAATCCCGCTGCCATTGGCACACTTGTTTGTTCGTTCAGCAGAAAAGCCAGCAACGGAATGGACATGAACATGAAACTTCCCCTTTGCTTCTAGCTATTCCTCTGCAACTGAATTTTAGGTGGATTTTTAGGCAGAATGTAGGAATGGGTTGATGCAGTCTATGCTGTGTCTGTGCCCTAAGTAGCCATAGCATTAGTTTCTTGTACCAGGAGCTTGAAACAGAATCCTAAATCTCTTTAAAATAAGATAAGGTTTGAGGAATGTCCACTTTTTATTCAGTGCTTGCACATTAATTGTGTGACCTCTGACTTTTCTTAAGGTTGAAAACTGAGGCAGTGCCTTAAACAGTGTGTCTAGGAGTGAGGAGTGCCTATTCCACATGGAAAGGTCTGCTTCTGTGTGTTAGCCTACCACTAGGAGTAGCTTCCTAATCCTCTCTTGCTTGGCTTTGCTTGTTAACCCCAAGCAATCCTCTCAGGGACATAGAAAGCAGCTGTCTTTGGTAGCAAACACAGCACGACAAAACAAACACTTCTTGAAGCTTCCTTTAGATACGTTACCGTAATATCATCCTTGTGGGAAGAATTAGAAACACGGAGAATGTAATTTGCCATGTTTTAAACTGACTTTGGGAGAGAGGAAGAAATTAAATTATAGGGAACTAGATTCCTGTGACATTTACAGGAAGGAAAAATTTCAGGGTCTAAAACCTAAACCTTTTGTTTCTGAACCAACTGGAAAACTAATGTGCATAACGCACCTCAGGTGAGTAATGGCGCAGAGTAAAATGGTAAATCAGGAGCACATTATTTACCAAAAATAGAGCGGGAGAAGCTAGTAAAAAACAAAGACCATCTTTGTTAGAGCAGGTATGCTGGCCTCATGTCACCTGCTATGCTTGAATATTGCCATGCATACAGTTTGTGAGCTCCTCCCTTCACTTTGTGACCCCTTGATAGACGATTCTAGTTGATTTTGTTGTTTCTTTTACTTTACTGATCACTGGAACAACTTTCATAAATGTGTTCTAAAGCAACGGTTCCGTATGTTATGAAAGTATTTGTCTGAGAGTCAATGTTTTGAGTGTGGGGGGGTTCTCTTTCTGTATTTTAATAAAAGGGAAAGAAAGTTCACAGTACTTGCTGTCACTACCTTTCCAACTTCAGTATTTAGAATAATTTTAGATGACTTCACTGAGTTCCACTTAACATTTAAAGTAGGACTTAGTGTTTGTTATCAGCAATGGGCCAGCTTCGCAGCCTTCCTCTGATCTCCCTTGTGCTGCTAGGGTGATGCAAATGCTATGGAAGTTGCCGTGGCCTTCCCAGATGGGGATTCTCATTGCATAGGGATGTTCCTAGGGGGGAAATAATACTGTTGTTCCGTACATCTTCATATCACTGCCACTTAGAATAGACTGTGAATCAGAGATGGAAAGGGTCAGAGATGAAGCCACAGCTGGAAAGCACTCAGATCTACTTATTGCTAGTTAACAGCCATTTCCAGCTGCTGTTGATGAGCCGCTCTCCAGCCTGAGACTAGGTTAGAAAACACAAAGAAGAATCAGAGAGCTGGAAAGGCTCATGCTGTGTTCCTCCTCTGCCGGATACATGTCACACAGGAGAGAACCTGGCCCTATGCGTAAACGGAGCAGGAGTGTCTGGATTATTGAATATGTAGCGGTAGCAATTCTTTCAAATTGAGTGGAATGAATTGCTTTTGCCAGAATGCCACGGGGGCTGTTGGAAAGTTAAGATGTCTTATTCGTGCTCAGAGAAGGAAATAATGAGCTGACCAAAAAAGTCAAAGTAAGCATAGGTCAGAGTGTACAACAGTACATCATATCATCAAGGCAGGCAAATACAACTACTTCTTTGACAGTTTTTCAAACTCCAATATGTGCTTTATATGAAGAGCAGCCAGACTCCTGCAGCAATAAAGAGACAGAGAGGTAGAGGCTGTGTTCTTCTTCCTACCTTAGAAGCTAGCTGGGTTAACTTTGTGCTTAGGAGATGAAAATCTCCCTTTGGCAAGCAAGAGTTTTCCCTTTTGCTATTTTACTGGTGCTGTAAGTTATAACTGTGTTCCTTGGAATGTTTTTTGGGTCTGAGAGTTCTAGACTGCAGTGACAGAGCTGTTGGGGTTGTATGATGTTTGTGGGGATGTTTGGAGGCTCGGCAGGACAGTTTACAGACACAAAATCTCCAGCTTTTTTGAGTTCTTGTTTTTTCTTTTTTCCTGTGGCTCAACAGCAAGTTGAGCAAGTTCAGGAGATTCTTCACAGCTATTGGGAGAGCTTCACAGACAGCTGGGGTTTTTTCAGCTTTGGTCCTTGTGTAGCACTACTGCACTGATGAGGACTAGTTTTTTTCCTTTTTCTCCAAAACCGCTTGTGATATAATCACTGCTTTTATCACTGATAATTCTTCTCTTTTTTCACCCTTTGCTAGTCAATATTTATGGTAAGTTTTCTAGACCAGTTGGAGAAGATTGGAAAGGTAGAAAAGTAGAGAAATATCAATTTTTCATTTTGATAATATCACTACTTTATCAGTGCCACTGCCTGAAGACTCCCAGCAGTTTCAGAAGTTAATAGAATGAGAAGTTGTTTGGAACTGGTTCAAGAGAAGACGCGGCATGCCTTTAATCCATTGGAAAGAAGAGGAAAAGTGAAGGTTGCCATTTTTATTATCCCCAGCATTGTTGGCCTGGCTTGGGAAATGAGAGCCAGTAGTCATGGAGAAAGCAGATCAGAAATACCATATTCTTCTGTCGGACTTCTGATTACTCTTTCACCTGAGTCTCTCGGGGACTTTTGTTTTCTACAATAGTGATTAGACGTCAGAAAGTGCTCTCAAGGATTACCTTGTACATGAGAATGACAAGGAAATACTGTTTCCTTCTCCTTTACTGTATTTGTGTAGCACATAGGAGTGAAAGCCAGGGAGTCAGCCTGCTGTCCCAGGCATGTGTGACCCGACAAAAAGTTTCAGCCTGAAAAAGAGCTCGTATTGTAAATTGGATGTCCTGTAGGAAAGATGCACTTGGCAGTTTCTCGGGGAAACCAAGGTAACAATGGTTGATGTTGTGCATGTGTATAGCAGTTGTCCCTCAGAGGAACAGAGGTAAGCGGGCAAAAAGATGGAAAACGTGTTCCTTGAAATGACTAGGTATGTTCTGGATGTTGCTGTGTGTTTTTGCAGTGCTGCTGAAACCTTCTAAAGACCTTTCCTCAAGTATTGAAGCTATGCTGGGCTCACATTAGTCTGTCCCTGTACAAACCCTGGTGGAAGTTCTCCGCTTCTCAATTCCAAAATTTGACTATGCCTTTGAAGAGATACAGGAAACCAGATCTATTGCACAGTCCCTTGTATTTAGTAACTTGTGTGCAGAGGAATAATAATAATATATCATTATCCTTTTGGTTTCAGCTTCTGTGTCATTAGTCAGATTTTCTGTTCTCCTTTTCAGGAAATCTCTTGCTATTACCAGTGAGAGAGGAAGTACGGAAAGGGAAATTTTACCTGAGACCGTGCACATCTACCTTGACATAGATTTGTTGTTCCATTTTGAGCCTAAACCAGCTCACTGGCAAGGATGGTGGCCTTCTGTGGTTTTCCCATGCTCTCCTGGCCCCTGGGAGGACTGGACTGTTCTTTAGATTCCCACCAGGGGCACTGAAGCATCTCTACCTTGAAGATGAAGTCAGTAACTGGCGTGCTTCAGTAGTACTTGACCATCTTTGCCTTCTGTAGGTTAATGAGTTCTTCCTGTTTTACAGGGGCTGAGGGAGTGTGTGGCTTGGGGAGGAAGGTGGTTTGGACTTAATAGGAGTTGCTGAGGGGAGACTGGGAACTTCATGCCCTGCGTATATGCTCAGCCTTGCAGGGGGTATCGATGAGGAGACAGCAGGTGCTCTTGCTGCAGCGTTCAGGTGGGCTGAGGGAGCACTGAGGGTC
This sequence comes from Sagittarius serpentarius, assembly GCA_034782735.1. Classification (NCBI taxonomy): domain Eukaryota; kingdom Metazoa; phylum Chordata; class Aves; order Accipitriformes; family Sagittariidae; genus Sagittarius; species Sagittarius serpentarius. The sequence continues at coordinate 21,629,033 of JAVKLA010000007.1, read as the reverse complement.
ATGCAGAGAGCATGAGTAAACATGGAGACAGCGGCCTCAAATGACAGCAAGGGAGCTTTATTTTCTGGAGCTGTCACTTTGGTGTTTAGAAACCTTTTTTAAATAAGCCTGTTATAATCTTGTTTATAGTAATTAAGGATTTGCTAGTAATTTAAATGGTTTTGGCAACGTACAGATCGTCTTCTCATAGATACTGGTAATATAAGGATGAAGACATTTACACAAGAATAAAAGTCAAGGAAGCAGGTAATTGACCGATTTATCAACCTTAGCAGACAATTTTTTCTGATATGTTGTGGTAGCTATGGTAAATTTACTCTGGATTGCTTAAGGGCATGATCCTATATGGTGTGTACAGCACATGAGGGCAAGTCCTTGAAATGAATGCGTGAAGGAGCAGGTAATCAGCCAGTGTGGTTTTGGTGGCTCCATTACCCTTTTGGTCAATGGTTTGTCACCTAGGAAAGTTTGGAATTGCCTGCACAGCACAGCTCAGAGCATAGGTAATTTATGGCTTTTTCGTGGAGCTTTTAGATCAATTTTAGTGTTTCAGGTAATGTGAGAACTTTTTGTAAACTTACCGCTGTTCCCAGGCCTAATGCTAAATTGCAATTGTGATCAGGGAGTTATTTGTTTTCATTGCAAATTGTTTGTATGCAACAAAGTGGCATGTTTGAACACTGTTCTCACTTTAGTCAGCCCCTTTTGCCAGCTGAATTGACACTTGCAGCTTCTCATCCGCTTCCTTTCCAACCATAAGGGTGGCTAAAATTGTGTTGCTGTGGTGACTCTGTCAGTTTTAAATGACTAGCCGCACTAAAATGAGGGTAAATCAGTGTTACAATAATCTATAGCATAAACAGATCACTTTATTCTTGGCTGCTGTCAATTGTGAGGAACATGTGAGGATTCTTGTGCCTACTTTTTGCTGTTGGGGTTGTGACTGTGCTGAGACTTGCAGTGCATTTCAGGCAATGAAGATGCATTTTGTGGCAGTAAAGGGTTGAGACAGCTATCACTGCGGCCAGTTTTGGGGAGGTGGCAGGTCAGGTGCAGGCCTTAATTAAGGTGAATCGTTAGCTGATGAAGGTGCTGTGTAAGAGCAGGGAGTCTATGCATGTAGCTCAAAAACAGAGAACGTAAGTACGCAAAATAGAGTGGACCACCAATTTTATTTGTTACCAAGTTAAATGAAGATTAGGAAGCAAAGCTTTCCTGTCTTTTTTGGCACCTAGGTCATACAAAATGGGATATAAGAAACTGTACTGTTCATGCTTAAAGCCTTACTTCAGTTTTGCTATGGACATTTTTCTTGGGACATTTTTCTTGGGAAGCGCTTGCTGTATAAAAGTGATACCGTTAAGGGTGCTTCTCCAAATTTTCTTATGGTGTTTGCCAAAGCCTTGTGGATACCACTGACAGCCAAGAAGAATATAATCACTTTAAGATGCCTTGAGCCATCCAGTCAGCAGGTAGATCCTCTAAACCATGTCTTTGTCTTGGAGACTGATCATCACAGCACCAAAAAGCATTGTAGGGTATGCAGAAAGAAATTCTGCTGGTCTTACTTGAACTATTCAAGGCAGAGGCTTACCTCTCTGAAAATGGATAAATTTCCTTTATTTCTGAGCCTTTTATTCCAGGTCATAGGTCAAGTTTTTGTCTAGTTCCAGGATCGTTCACATGTGCCCACCTCCTTTCTTGAAATACATTGCCTTTTTAAGGGATGAAAGGTATAAAGAACTGAGGTTGTTATTCTGCTTTTTTCTTTTAGCTGTCCTAATAACATAGTATGATCTTTCCATTTTCTCAAGCAGAATTGTCCAAGTGAGTGGATCTTGTCTTCCATAACACCTAAACAGAACTGTATGATGACAGAGAGTGCTGAGTTACTTCATTGCTTGAGCTCATAGTGATTGTCCAGTCTGACCACTGTGTTCTTCCCTTCTATCTCTTTCTTTTGTAAATCAGCCTGAGATCTTGTCAGGAAAAAAAAAAAAGAAAATCTGTATTTTGATGTTGTCTACCTCAAATATATGATAGAAGTCTATGACCTAGAATCGCACTACTACAAAGCAAGTAGCCATTTGGAAATGAGTAACTGAGCCTCTGGTTTGCAGATAGACTATGTTTAAGATAAGGCAGTTTTGTGTTTCTGCTTAGAATTTCCTGATAGAGACAGTAGTTCTGTGTTCCGTAAGCAACTTGTCAAAGAAGATTTCATTAATGGCCTGCCAAAGGAATAAAATCTTTTCTCATTCATGGAGCTGTCATTCAAGAACGACTTTAAAATATTATGGATTTCTATATTGACCATTTGGCATTCGTGTGATTATCTCCCACAATCATTTGATCTAGAATGGAAACTTAAGTTCCCTTGTTTAGAGATATTCTGGTTGTAGCCAGCTTTTCCAAATTCTTTGCTAGAATTGTTAGTGGTTTCATTTCTAATGAAAGCCCATGTTGGGGAATCTTAAAATATTTCCCCTCCTTTATGAAGTAGGCTGAGATGATAGGTCTTGACTCTGTATGCTAAGGATAATAGAAGTCTTGAGGATAATGTTTAACTCTTCTTATTTTGGAGGTGCCATCATCCTTATTACCTTTTGGTATTTGATACTTTCTCACTGCCATAGACATCTATCTAGAGCAAAACAAATGAAGAAGCAAAGTGGATTTCGGCTAACTGGGAATAATTTTAAGGAGTTTTTAAACTTCCTTATAACTAAGAAAAGGTAGAATTTCTAATCGCTGTACTGAACTTAACATGGAAGTGAGGCCACAATGGTAAATGTGTGCTGACGTAAATGATACACTAACACTCCAGGTGCAGGGAATCACTGGGTAGACTTGCAGGTGGACCACCTGAACCATCAAAGATTGTTAAAGCTGATTTCCATTTCAAATAGAGCTGTGGGAATAACAGTTGATCTGCCACATATTTAGGTTGTTCTCAAATTTATAATACTCTGTCAGAGTCTTAATCTGATATCATAGCTGGTTTTAAAAGACCCAAGGAAGCCTGAAAGTCCTGATAAGGGACTTGAATCTGGCTCAGGATTTGCTGCCTAAAAAAGTGTTCATTTTTATAGCAAACAGTTTATCATATTCTCTGTTTTCATCAGGTAAAAGAGGTGTATTCCTTTGATATGTTAATATACAGACTTCAGGTTTTCAGGTGGCCACATTCCTTTAGTGTATATATCAGTCTGATCACTATCTTGTGCTTTATGAAAAGTGTGCCCAAACTCAACTACAGGTTATTATAGGATGTTCACGAGGGCCTGTAGAAGAACCTTTCAATAAGGCTGGCTGTGGTATTTTGCTCAGTCTCCATAAAAGTGTTACAAGAAGAACATCAATACCATAAAATGTTTTGTAAGGAACATGATTTTCTATTGTTATACTGACACTTTATGTGCTTTATGAATCTGTCTTGGGGCTACTAGTGAGCCTTTGCAGCATAAGCTGACTTCAGAAATATTTGCTTCTTCTGAAAACCTCAATCATAAAAATCAACTGTCTTTGCCTTCTCTCCAGGAGTTCTAGGTATTGGTCAAGTCAGCTGATGAAAGCTTTTTGTGTAGGATGGTCTTGTGGCGTACGGCTTAAGAAATGGTCTTCAAAACTGTTCCCCTCCTCTGAGGCCATGTGTGTTCTGTTTCATGCACACACCTCAAGTACTTCAGCTCACTGAGCCTCAAATAGTGGCAAAATCCAGCTAGAACAAAGTAATTCTAAACTGTAGTGAGACAAATACTATACACGTATAGTGTATATATATGTACATATACATACGTGACATTGTTTTCCATATGTATTACTCTATAAGACATACTGCTCTGTGCACGTACTTCTCAGGGTTGCTAATTACTGGGCCTCACTGTTAGGATATTATTTCTGGGTCTTTAGGACTTTTCTTCTCCCAGGAAGACGCTGCCAACCAATTCTAGAAAAGAGTTTTTTTAATTAATATCAGAATCATCTATGGTGGCCAACCCATCTGCAAATGTCCCAGATAAGGCTTCTAAAGCAGCCTGCATGATACTGACTGCTGTGGCCATCCTGACTGCAAGGGCCAGCTCTTCCATGAGAGGTGTAGTACATTTTTGAGGTTTGGGATGGGAGGGAGAATCCTCTGGTGTTTTTCACTGACAAGACGTGGTGTGCTTTGCACCCCAAAAGACCTCAGGAGATAGGTGGCTCAGATTGTTGACTCCTTCTCCTTCTTCCCCATTCCTGCCTCCTTTGCATCAGTTTTGTTCCGATTTCTTGGCAGAGTGAGTAGTTTTCTGCCAATTTAGGCTCACCAAGCAGTCAAACAAATAGCAGAGCAAATGTAAGGGAGGGCACAGGACCACCACTTCTGTCGGTCTTGAGCTTTTGTCACCTTAACAGTGTCTTCTAACTGCACTCTAAGGCAATGCCTGTTCATTTGGTGCTTAAAATCCCAGTGGAAGCAATGCTCCTCAAACGCTGATCCCACAGCTACTAACTCTAACTTCTTGCCTAGAACAGAATTGTTGATCTTTCTTGGAGGCAAGGTGTCAAACATCCATTGTACTAGGAGTTATCTTTTGAAGAACTTGTTTTAGGGGATATCAGACTTGTTATCACTATAAGGTTCTATCTTGTGGTCTGTCAACAGCCCTGAGAACCTTCATCAAGTAGTGACAGCTCACCTCAGGAGAAACCGTGTATTTCTGTCCTCTTCCCTGGGCACTTAGCTAGCAAAAGAAGGATCTTTCTGGCAGGTAATGAAACTCACTTGACACATTTATTCTGGAGCTTGTGGCTGAAAATAAAAGGCCACTGTCTCTGTTTCCCATTTACCACAAAATTCTTCTCCTGAGAGGAAAAGGAAATAAAGGCAGTTTTATGTTGTCTGTGACAAGCTTTTTCAGTAATCCATCCTGCTTCCTTCTTCCTTGGAAGTGCCCGTCACACCTGGATTCTGCCTTTGAGAGGAAACTGAGGTGCTGTACGTGCATTTTGACCTTCTGTGGTGGTCTAGAAGTTGGCAAACCTGAATGCATGGTACTTCTGCACATTCACAGTTGTTTGTGCATATGGGCAAAGCATCTTGAAGAGTTCCAGTTACTGCAAGGTAATTAACTTTTTCTCTAATCTTCTTCGCCTTGGAGCCCTTTTTAAAAAAAGCAGTACTAGAGAAATTGCTAGGTGAATATTCTGGGGTTTTCTTGTAAGTGGATTTTTTCAAAGTCACTTTAAGTTAGGGATAAAAGTAGAGGATATATGCCTTGTCTTTAAACACTGTGCCTTTCTTTTCCCCTCTCCTCCTTCCCTCCAGTTAGGAAAATCATTATTTTAGAAGATGTGGAGATGAAATAGAGTCCTACCTAGGGCTGCTTTTCCTGTCTAATTGTGTGAGTATTTTCACACATCTTAAACACAGGGGAGAAGGACAGAACAGAAGAGCTATGGCTTTTTGGCAGTTCCTTCTTGCAGCTGTGCAGCTCTCTCTAGGTCAGCCTGCAGTAGAGAAATTTGGTTCAAGCACCAGCAACACTGCTAAACCATTTTGTGATGAGGTCAAGTGTTGAATAATCATCCCGTTGATAAGTGAGCAAGCCAGAAATTCTATTCAAAGAGGACAGTGACTTCCTGTGCTGCTTACCTATTATAGGTCACAGAAATCATGAAGGGAAAATGGGGGGACTGAGGGCACTCAAGCACATGACTGTTTATGTAACTGTGACTTTTAAGTTTTATTTGTGCTGTTGATATAATAAAAGGAGTTAAGGCAGGCCTTTGCGTCTTTATTAAAATCATGATTTTCTTGCAAGCATCCCTGTGGGAGAATCAACATAGCTGCTGCTCTGGATGTATGGTCTAATCAGATGCGGCTGTAAGTGCTTTTTAGAGGTGGAGCCTGTGGGATGTCAGTGCACAGTGTGCCCAGCTTCTCTGAGGTAGTCCTACGGCACACACATCCACATGGTCTGGTGGGTGCGGGAACCCACAAAGGATATTCAGCCCAAAGAAATTACATTCAGTCTTTTTTATTTAAAATACTTAAAAACCAGCCTGAATACAAAAAGGGTAGTTCATAGGCAGCTAGACTGAGCAATTTATATCGGATACCACAGAACAGACTTTGCAGATATGACTGCCATTTTTAGGCCTGTGCATGCTGCTTTCTGTAGTACCTGGCTGTGAAATCGGCAAAGGTTCGTGTGAAGCTGACACCCCAAGACAAGGTGAATTAGAAGGTGATGTGATATTAGCAAGTGATCTCTTGTAATTATTTTTTACCATTGCTAAAATGATGCACTTACACAGCGTACATAGTTTACCTACTCTATTCAGTCCTTAGCTCCTTCATTCTTTTCTCCTCTGTATTACCTGGTCTGCACTAAATTCTGATGTGACACTTTTGTAGCTGATAGTTCTCACTGAATGTGCCATTTGCAGTTAGGACTTCAAGTTCCTCTCCTCTAATTTCATCCTGGAACTTCTCCAGTATGGCTTCTGCTTTCCTGCTTCCACTAAAACTGTTTTCTGCCCAGGGAGGCTAGCAACCAGTCTCTGGCAAATTTCAAGGCTTCCGTGCCAGTAGTACTTACTGAGTTTGGCTGAAGAAAGTGAGCATCCTTCTGTATTCCAGTTCTAAAGGGTGTGAGTTGGTTGACTGTCACCAGAGCTAAGGTGGAGACATTGTGGGCCTGTGTTCTCTTCTTGAATGTGCAGCCATTATGTGATGGGAAACTCCTCTTATTTGGATATGATGCTGATGGCAACAGTCATGATGGAAGCTGGGTTACAGCACCTGTAAAGAGAGGGTATTCTGAAATGGACTGCCATAAGAGCGAATTTTGGCCTGTGGCCTGATCCCTGATCCTTGTTTGAAGGTTCTAAGAAAGCAGACAGGAGGGAGTAGGACAAAAGAAGCCATCCTGGAGGCCAAATATGACCACACCAGTACACTGTCTCACTTCTTCCTTGTCCATGACTAGTTAAATGCCTTTACAGTTGTCCATACCTTCTCGGTTGTCAGCTGCTGCTTCTCTTCATTCACTCCCCTTGCTATTCTTAATAAAAGTCACACAAGGCTAAGTTCTAGGTTGCTCAGGTGTTGTCTCTGCCTTATTTTTGATGCATCTGCCTATTTACTTGGCCTTAAACTGCTCATCTGATTCAGTCTGTGTTTCGTCAGAACTCCTTGTGGGTGGCTTACTGCTTCATTTAAGTTTAATGCATCCTTTAGGTATCTTTGCAGAGCTCCTCAGTTCTGTAGTGTAAACCTATCGCTTAATCCTAGCTCTTTCAGTAGGCCTACATATAGTGTTTAGTATAAGATAATACAGAAAATAATATAATAATGATATAGAATATATATAGAATATATAGATAATGCAGAGAATAGTATAATATAATAATATGATAGGCGTTAGAGATGGAGTAATATTAGCTGTTGGGGCAACAAATTAGGAAGATGACCTAGGTGCCAAACAGCCAACAAATGCAATTGTAAGTTTATTTAGGTTGACACAGACTTGAATGATCATATCTGAAATCCTTATATAGTTCAAGATATTTGATATCAAGATAATAAAAATGAGGTTTGGCTCTCCTATCCCTTTAAATCCTGGTCCTGTAGATTCCCAGATTTTTTTTTTTTTAATGTAACTGCTGAAGTTAGGGCAATCTTACGTAATTTCTCTCATGAGCAATTTTCCTGTGTTCATTTCCTTGAAATTATTTGACTTCTACCTACTTTTATATTTGTTTTAATTTTCATTCTGTAAACCCATAATTACAGTTTCCATATGTTTCATATCACTTTGCATATGGATTTGCAATGTTAATTCTGTATTGAAGTTCTTTTAATTTACTCATTGCACTGAATAATTACAGTGAAATTTTGTTCCTCTTGGCATGAAAATTCAGTCTCTTTGGGGTGGGTTCCTTAACTGTAGCCTCTTGTCAGATAATCTCTGGTGGTCCGAATGGTGTTCTTTCAATCACGTTTTCACTGCCCATGTCTGTCGCTTAGTGCCATAACTTGCAGACTTTTCCCTTTTCCATGTACTGCACAGACTGTTTCTAGATCTAGCCTACTACATTAATATTTCTCCACTCCAAGTTCTACAAAGTGGAACTGTGGATTGTCTCACACTTGCCACTTTCAGGAATGGCATGTGTACGTTACGTTGGGTACAGTTAAAGTTTCCAGCACTTGACTTGGGTGGCTCAGTACGTAAATCAACAAACATATTTGTCTTTTTCAGTTTTTAGATATAAGTAGTTTGGGCAAGTTGATATTTGCATTTCTATTGATATTAGGGTCAAATTCTAATCACCCGCTCTAAGTAAAAGGGCAGATGTTCACAAAGTGAAATAACGTACTTAGAGATCAATAAGATTTGTCTGTCAAACTGATCTCTTGAAGAGGAAACAGAGCTTCTCCATATTTGAAAACAAGCAGATGAGTGGGCGAGCGAGGGAAACTGGCACTTCTTCAAACAGTGCTTCTGCACACATTTGTGGCTCTGCCAGAGATTGTTTGATATTGGGCTACATCAGTGGCAGCAGTCACCCAACAGTACTTTGGTGCCTTTTGTCATTGCTGACAGGAGTGGGAATTGCTTGTGTGAGGGTGCTGTGCGATGGGGTAGTCCTGAAGCACGCAGGACACCTGTAACTTCCACTAGTGGCAAATGGTTTGGGAAGCGGTTCTCCTTCCTACTAGAACTGCTATGAAAATCAGGAAAGAGAAGCATTGACTCTTGAATCGTGTTGAGAAGATGCAATGTGATGAGCAGTTACTCAGTAAAAGTTGGTGAAGAATCCCAGCCAGGTCTTGTTGCAAATGAAGTCAGTGAGGATTTGCCCCTAACTCTGAAGTTACCTTTTCCTGCTTTGCAACTTCCATGTGGTTTTTTACCTATGTTTAGTGTTGCAAGCTGCAATAGAAATGAAATGCCAGTAGCTTAAGTAATTCTGTAGTAACAAACTATGGTATGTTTATGGTAGAGAGAAGGAATTTAAATGTGGTATTACATTTCTATTCCTAGCTTTCAAGGACTTCTCACTGGAGCTCCTTAGCTGTGTTGCAAGAGAAGGGGAAAAAATGTCATGCAGATCTTCTGCCGCAGACCTGAAAAACAGCTGAAGTTTCTTGACAGACACATGGAGGTTGGGTCTTGTTTCAGACAAACCTGGTCTGGGTGTCCCACGAACCCTCTGAGTTCTGAGGGGAGGTTTTCTTTAATTTGAAATCATAGGAAAGTTGGTGGATTGGGCTGATTTCTCCTGGAGTTCTCAAGCTTGTTCAAACTCACAGGCTCACAAGTCAATGTGAATTAAAATCCTGCCCTGAAGGCCTTGAACAGCAACTTTGCTTAGAAATGAAATTGCCAGGCTTCACCATTATGCTTCTAAACCGAGTCACTAATGTTTAAAAGGAGGCTTGACTGAGCTCATGATAAGACACTGATGCTGGCTTTTTCAGCATTAACCTTACAGCCTTAAAATACAGTGGACTTGGTACTGCAGCAACTGAGGGAATTACTGAGAAGAGGAAAATTAGAACTGTGTCAGCAGTTAGAGGTCTGGTTTCTGGACACAGAAGGAAACTGCACTGGTGAACAAAAAAAAATAATCCAGCTGGCTTTTGGGATAGAGATGCTGCAGAGGAAACTGGCCCTTTGTGAAGGAGATGGCTTGGAGATTTGAGAGCGCTTTAGCGGTTACCGCTAGATTAGAAACAGGAGGGGGAGCTCTCACTGCGTTACCCAAAGAGGAGGGAAATTCTGGACTTGGTAGCAAGCCTTTAAATGAAAAGTACTGCACGCCTGCTGCTCCCTGTCAATAAAATGTTGGTGGCTGCTCTTTATATAGGCAAGACCAATGGAGGATATGCATGTCTGGAGAAAGAAAGGCAGTCCATGTCCTGTTGCTATCTCTCCTGCTATTCCTACCTTATATTTTTGGGTCCAGGCATAGTGTAGTTGTGTTACTGTCAAAGCAAGCAGTATTGCAGCTCTGCCATAACAGATGTAGTTCCTTTCCCCCCATCCTTACCATCAACTTCAAATACCAGTGTCCTGTTCCTCAGCTACTCTGAGTGTTCCCTGAGATGTCAGCTTTAGAGAGGATAGTGAAAATATATGCAGGACTTTACTTTTATGGTTAGAGCAAAGAACTGGTGCAGGTGAGAATGAAGAATTCATTTCCAGTCCAAGAAGGATGAACGGGATTGAGAGATTTGTAAAACAGTGTTATTTAACTGGTATTTTAAAGGCTGGTTGCCACTAGGAAACATATCAACATTAAGAAATTGAGGTACATGGCAAGGAACAGAGAAGTTGGGGGGTTTAGTAAGCTGGAGTTTTAGAGAAAACGGAAACCCACTTCCTCTTGCAACCATTTACACTTAAATATCTCTCAAACTGTAATTTTTTGATGACTTTCTGAGTGAAGGGAAATGCAATTCTCCTTCCCTATTTATGGATGGGGAGCAGAGACACAGAGAGAGTAGGGTTTGCAGAGGAGAGGAGGGGTTGTTTTAACACAGACGGTTGTAAGCAGACATATGGATGTAAGTGGTAGAATTCAGGCTAGCTCTGGCTCAGAAGCTGTGTAGTGGTGTTGACTCTAGGCTGTGTCCCAGAGGATGTGCCCTGCTCTTGGTGTATCGGTTCAGGCAAAGTGCCAGTAAGATGCTTTTTTGGCTTCCAATCAGAACTTGCTTGCATCTGGGATGACTGGACGGATCTCTCATCTGAGTGCACCCATGCCTCGGTACATGTACTCAGGCATGTACAGAGATGCCTCAAGATACTTTTCAAAGTTCACAGAGTGAAAAGGGAATACATTCAGTTCTCCTTTAACCTGCACGAGTGCTGGTTCAACTGATTAGCATCTATCTTCTTTATTTGAATGTGCATGGTATTGGTCTTTATGCACATGTTATTGTTAATCTTACTGTGTCTGTGATGTTAACTTGGATAATAATTTTAGGGAAGTGCTTTGGGTTTTGTTTGGCTTTTATTTGTTTTGAATAGGAAAGATGCTAGTCCTCTTCTGCTTGAATTACTAGTCTAAGGTAACTGAGTGGTTTTATTGTTGGGTCTTAAAACATTGGTGAATTTTTTTGCAAGGGTTTTTGAGTAAAAGGAACTTACTGTGAGAGACTATTCCTCATATTCTGTATAACACTTAAAAAAAAAAATCTTTACTTTCAGATTATGTGTTGGTATCTCTGCCTTCATGGTACATTTGGCTGGGTTTTTCCTCCTTAAATTCATTGGATCAAAGCAATAATATACATCTAAATTTTTATTCATCAACTTCTCTCCAAGTTCTGTAATTTGCTGGAATTAAATAGAGAATCTAGGAATAATACATGATCATAGATACAGTACGTATCGTGCAGGCTTACTTCCAGAATGTCAGTGGAGGGTTATATTAAATCCTTTTGTTTTGCCATTGTATGATTACAAAGATTCTTTTGTAGCTTGGGACATTTAGTCTAAAAGCAAGAAATGTGAGAGGTATGTGGCAAGAGAAGGTAACATGAATTTAATTCTAGCATTGCCGTTGTTCTTAACTATGTTCTGATTGGCCAGCAAAATCTGCAAAAAAAAGTCTTGGTCATGTCTGTATGACATTGAATACCTATCAGGAAGAAGAGCAGTCCAGGGTCACAGTGCTTTAGATGGTGTCAGTTAGGTCTCAGGAGAGACTAGATGCCTTGCAGTTACTGGGGAGGAGAAAAAGTAATGAACTGCATTGAGACCAACAATTTTTTTTTCTTCCCTTTTTTTTTTTTCCTTTTCAGCTAAACTAAGTTCAGTTTAGGATGGCCTTTAAAACTTTAACATTAATGAAGAGTGACAAGCAAATGACAAGCACGTAATATCTGTATAAGAAGAAAAAAAACCCAAAGAGTAGTTTTGTGCATGTGATATTCCTTTCCCAAATAGTTGGAGAGATGAGAGTTTTAGCCTGCATTCATGTATTAGTCATTTCAGCTCTTCAGGAACGAATTGGGTATTGTCAGTACAAATTTTATTTTATTTTAGATAGGGGTCACTGCAGGATTGGGCTGAGATTTAAAGTCACTTGAAGAAACTACTTTGAGTAGTTACCCACCTGATCCGCTTTTGAAGGCATGCCTGTGCTAGCTGTACAAAGACACAAGTATCCAGTAATTTCTGGGCCTGTTAAATCCCTGCTTTATACCACAGAGTTCATAATATTTTGCAGGATGTACAGACTATACCAATAACGAAATATTTGCAATATATGAATATATATTATGTATATTTGTATTGTTGCAGTTTTAGCTGTTTTAGTTATGCTGACTGAAAGATGACAGGCTTGTCATGATTTTGTCTTCAAAGAAAGACTTATTCATTTTCAAGAAACTTTTTCCTGGTCACTCAATCCAGGGTCATGCAGAGGCCAGGCATACTTCATTCTAAGAAGTTATTTTACACAGCTTTGGAATAATACTGTTGTTCTTGGTTCCACACAGATGGTACGAGACAGGAAGAAGTGGAAGGTGAACTCAGTGAAGAAGAACGCTGGTTTGGAAATTCTTCAGAAACTCCTTCAGAAGCATCATATGGAGAAGTCCAGGAGAACTTTAAGTTGTCTCTTGAGGACAGAATCCAAGAGCAGTCCACTTCCCCAGATACTTCTTTGGGAAGTGCAACTCCTAGCAGCAACACAGCAGAGCTGGGATCCATTGAAAATGAGGCACTAAGAGACACATTACAGAGCAAAGAGCACCTTTCTCCTGATGTGTCATCTCTGTGTGAAGAAGAACCTCCTGGTCCAAATAAGCCACTGAGTAGTAACCTGAGGCGGCTACTGGAGGCTGGCTCCCTCAAGCTGGATGCTGCTGTTACAGTCAATGGCAGAGTCGAGTCCCCCGTAAATCTTGGCTCAAATCTCTCCTTCTCTCCACCTGCTCATCATGCCCAGCAGCTAAGTGTTCTTGCCAGAAAGCTTGCTGAGAAACAGGATCAAAGTGACCAATACAATGCAAGTAGTCACTTTATATGGAATCAAGGTAAGTGGTTGCCAAACTCAACCACCACCTGTGGTTTGTCCCCTGATTCAGCTATCCTGAAATTGAAAGCTGCAGCCAATGCCGTTCTGCAGGACAAATCTCTTTCAAGGACTGAAGACACTATAAGATTCGAATCCTTTTCCTCACCTTTTAGTTCTCAGTCAGCCAGCTCCACGTTAGCAGCTCTATCTAAGAAAGTGAGTGAAAGAAGCATGACTCCTGGGCAGGAGCACCCGCCTCCAGCTAGTTCTTTCCTTTCTCTGGCTTCCATGACCTCTTCAGCTGCCCTTCTGAAGGAGGTTGCTGCAAGGGCTGCAGGCACCCTGTTGGCTGAGAAGAAGAAATCACTGGTTGCTGAGGATCCCCTGCAGCTTTCAGACATGAAGCAAGAGAAAGCAACTCCACCACAGTCTTTGGAATTATTGTTACTGCCAGTCCCTAAGGGAAGAGCGTCCAAACCCACTAGTACAGGTATGGATACAGTTTGAGCCACTAAGTAGAATGTATTTGTTTTGCTATAGGCTTACATAACGTCTCTTCAGTGGGTCTGGATTTGGTTTGATTCCATGTATTACGAGAATAAGAAATAGGTACTTTAGGTAAACAATAGCAAAGCTTTTTAAAAAACCAATTGAAGACCAAACTGTCACAAACGTTTCCATATTTGAAAGATAGAGTGTACAGTTCAGTACTCTTTTCTTTTTTTTTTTTTTTTTTTTTTTATTCCATACAATGGTATTTCCCCCTCTTACCAAGTTCGGAATAAGTCCACAAAAAATATTTAATGGACGATATCAAAGAATCTCTTAGGGAGCTAACAGTATCAGTAAGCATGTACAAAACGAGTGCTTTTGAAATATTGGACAAGGGAGAATTCTCCCTCCTGCTGTCTCTGTCACAAATGGACTTTTGTGTAATCGCTTACTACCCTGTCCTAATTTACCAGAGTATATTATTATGTTGCCACTTTTCATTAGAATTTTTTGCAGCAGTTCAGTATTTTACAATCCTTTGTTGTTTAAAAAAAAAAAGCCAACTGCATTTCTCTAATTTACTCAGCAAGAACAATTTTACACTTCTGATTTCCCCTCCACCAGTTCCAGCTGTTGGCAATCAAGGAATCAGGCTTATAGGGAATAAGAAGAAACAGTCTTGGTAACAAAAGCTTTCAAGAACTGCCAAGCCATGCAGGCAAATGTAAATGATCCATCTTCAAAATAAGGAAAAATAAGGTCTCTTTCTATAAAAAGTTCACGTCATAGATTCGTATTTCTGGTAGAACATACAGCTTACGATGTCGTCAGTGTTCTCCCTGGAGTGGTGCTCTGCTGCAGAGGGGAAGGAAGCACGTCTGCTGTCTTCACAAGATGCACAAAGTGGTTCAGTATCTTAGGGCTTTATCAGGCTGAGTTTTATCAGGAATACTAGCTTGACTGTGCAGGTGTAGCAAGCCAGTGTACAGACCTGAAGCCTGACATGGACGTTGTATAATTGCACTGCCATCTTTCTGACCTAGCCTTTTTGTTTAGGGATATTATGAGGTCTGATCTGTTCCTGTACAGCTCTTGGTAAAAACTCGCAGGGTAGGAGCTATTGGATGGACAGCAATGGTCATTCCTGCCCGCGATGTGGTGCAGCTGGTACCAGTTTTTTGCTCTGAGTTACATGTGTTCTACAAATGCTTTGCTGGTGTGCTTTGCCAAGGCAATTGAAGTGGCAAACTATTCTTGGCATGGGTCTTGCTTAAGGTTTTCATTGGTTTAGATGAAGTCCTTTTTGAAGTAACATAAGATAAACCAAGGAAAGATCCTTTCATGTGGGAGAAGGAGTACCCACACTGGCTACAGCAGTGTGACTGGGGGCATTAATTTAATGTAACTTTCCTTGTGAAGGCTGGCCTTCATATAAGAGAGGCAGCAATGTACAGAAAAGGAGTAAGGTTAAAATTTATTTGAAGTTATTAGTTTACTTCCCACTGGAGAAAAAGCTGTTCATATCATAAGTTTTTACTGGGGAAAAGTAAATGGTTGTAGTAAAATCCAGGTTCTGTGTTTGACCAACAAACTGTGGGATCTGTCTGTGCAGTTTATTCTAGGGAAGTGCTCTGTACCAGCACACAAGTGTGCTGGTAGTACTGGCACTTTATAAACTAGCTCTGATGCAGCAAATTCCTAGCAACTATTCTTTGTGCTGAAGGCCCAAGCATACTGTGCTGCTAAAAGGTAACAATGGAGGCTGACTGCCTCAGGCCCTTGGTAACCAAGGAACAACTATTCGTTTTTTGTAATATATGGGACTAGTATCCCAAGAGGAAGGGTGTTCCCTTTGAGTTCGTACATGCTGGGCCAATGCCAGTTGGCGTCCAAGCAAACTTTTATAGTGTAATGTTCATGACAAAATTTCTCTTAAGTCCATTTTCTGATATGCCATTAAGTTTTTCCTTTCTAAATAATTAACTGACTGAAAATAAAAAGCAAGCTGTTGGTTAGCATGTCTGGATGTTGATTATGGAAAGCCAGACTCCTTGATTCCTTCAGCCATGGAGAAACGCAGCTTACAAAAAGAGGTCACTGTTTAGTGACCTTTGATTGAAGACTTCACTTCTGTAAAAGTTGAGAAGGGCAGCTGAGTGTGTATATTTGCTATGAAAATAAATGTCACACGTTCCTGATTCCTTTTGCACCTATGACCTTATGGCACTAAAAGCAAAAATTAGTATTTCATTTTATAAAGTTTTATCTTTTTGTGTCTGTCTGATTGCTCCTTGAGACATGGGGGTTTTTGTCTTGTTCCCAGAGAGAGACATCTTTTTCCAGTAGGCATACCTTGAGAGGTGGTTTTTTCCGCTCTCATACTTTGAACTTTTAGGGCACTGGTGAGTTTGCTTCGTTGTTACGAATCTGATTCGATTACCCACCAGCAACATCTAGCTTTGGTTATGAGATCAATACTCAGTAAGATTAATTAGATGTCAACAAGTAAGGAACAGCAAAGATGGAGGCTATTTAAAGAGGAATAAGTTAATAACAAGAGTATGCCTGCTGCTCTTTTGTCCACTATGTTGAGCTATTTGCTCAGAATTATCTCAGGCAAGAAGCTGGAGCCATGGCTTATCAGAGCGTAGTCACCTCTGAAACTGCATGTCAGGTTTGGTGGACCCAATCACTACTTGCATAGGTTATAGTAAAGTGGTACAGACAAGACTAACTTTTCTATCAGTCTGTTAATATTGCCAGTTTTCTAAAATGCTCACGTGTTTAGGATGAAATTTAAAAGGAAGCCTGGATATAAAGTTCTGGTGTCATATTTGAAAGAGTGTGGGTGGCAGACCTTTCTTCTACCAGCTGAATGTTTGTTTGATGTAACTTTTTGCCTGCGATGCTTGCAGCTTTGTTCCTGAAGCTTCCTTGGGAAGCAGTGGCTAATTCTGTCCTCACTGGAGTTGCTCTTTCCAACTAATTGACACCATGTGACATAAAATAGATGGCAATATAAATGAAGGAAAACTGAAGCCCATAATTTTCTTTCTCATGCTGAGGTTTATGTAGTATAGTAAAGAGCTAACATGGTTTGGCTTGGGAGAGCATGGACATAATTCCTGTGTACCATTAATTGTCATTGTTACTGGTGAAGTCACATACATTCAGTACAGTTCTTCGCCTGTTTTGTAATGTGCTAAATTACTATTCATCCATCTTGTTTGCAGATTTATTTTTTAACGGGGTGGAAAACAGGTAATAGTTTGTTACACATTTCTTTTCTGGATCCTTTGTGATAATAACCAGAGGCTGGAGAAAAGATATGACAGAAGGAAAAGAAATGATAAGTAAAAAATACTAGCAATATACTTTTTTCTGTAGTTCATCTTTCTCCTGCCTTTTGTGAAGAAGTAAGTAAAGATACTTAAAAACTGAAACACAAGCAATGATAGCATTGGTTTTGGCTTACTCTGTATCGCTGCAGAGGGGAACAATTTGATAATAAGTTGAGTGTGATAGAATATTTCATGAGGAGAATTTCTGAACTTGCAGAAGGGCGTGCTTTGACAATGTGTCCTTTTTTGTACTTACATAATGACTACCTAATCAGTTGAATTACCGTGTTTTTGTTTCCTACCTATTAGCAAGAATTATATTTTAGGATATGACAAATCTTTTTGGAGGTTTTTATCACTTTAGTTCCTGATCAAGGGAATTTGATGTTTGCTGTATCCTTATCAGTAGGAAATAACTGATAATAATGAGATTAAATATTCTGAGAGAATTTCTAAATAGCAGGATGCACATTGCTGAGCTCTGGCTATTTGAAAATAGTCTGTCTTTTTACAGTGAGGAAACAGGCTTCCAATTCCACGGTAATACTGGGCCTTTATTTATAATAGGCAGAGGAAATTGTGGTGAGAGGATGAATGGTTGGTTAGTTGTGTACAGTCAGCAGCAAGGAATTTCTTTCCTTTAACCTTGCGATGGTTCCACATTCGGTAGACTAACCATATTTGCCTGATAAATGCCACCAAATCCTTTTCTTATCTTAGATGAATTGGGCAGTAAAGCAGAGTACAAACATTTAGGAAGGCAGTAGATTTAAAGCCCTGGCAACTAGAGGTACAGAAGGAAGCCCATGATGCAAAGACCCCTGATGGCTGAAGTTGCAGCAGCATCTGCTCGAGCCATAACTAAACAATTTCAGCAGCAGGGGTTCTGATGTCGTTTACTTCTGGCGTTAAATATATATGATATGCAACAGCAGCATGCTTTTCAGTTAAGTTTTGGATTGTTCTGTGCTTTATATCCTGTTCCCCTGCTGGCTAACCATCAGATTTGGAAATGGATCATTTTTCAACAGTTAAGCATATTTTCCATACCCTACTACAACTGGCCTTTGATAGGAAATGAAGCTGCAAAGTGATGATTATGAGAGACATCCATCTCAGTTCAGTTAAATTATAAGGAACATTAGGACCAGGTGAGATAGTGTAGCATCCCCTACTGATTAGCCAAAGGATGTTTGGGATATTAAACTTTATAATTTATGGTGACCTTTCTTAGTAGGAGAATAACTAGATTAAGGGGAAAAGGGATATGCAGGGGGGAGGAACTGAAATTTCTGGTACATGTTGTTTAACTGATGTGTCTCTTTGCAGAGGAAATTCTAGCATTGAAAAATGGTATCTTGAGTATATTTACAAGGGGAAAGTATTGGACAAGTGGCTGTAAAGGATCCTCTCTTTTTCTTCCCCCTTCTGCTAAGCCTCAGAAGAAGAAGGAGGAAAACCTTTCCAGTGTCCAATCTGTGGTTTGGTTATCAAGAGGAAGAGTTACTGGAAACGGCACATGGTGATTCATACAGGTTTGAAAAGTCATCAGTGTCCACTCTGTCCATTTCGCTGTGCACGCAAGGACAATCTCAAATCACACATGAAGGTAAGGGAAGTGTCTGCTGACAATCAAAACACTTGAATCCTCAATCAAAAAATTATAATATAACAAACCTATTGCATTTGCATTTGCAAGAACAAGATTTCCCTAGTTGTACTACTAATGATGCCTTTATTTAAATAAAGAGACCATAAAAAGAGAAAGAAATTATTTTTTCCCTTTGCTTGCCTTTCCATTTTACGCAATGTGGAAACTGCCTTGGGTTACATCAACTTGGTGCAGCACAAGTTGTCTGTGACTGATTCAGTTCTGGACCTGGGACCACCAGAAGCAGGGATGTTAGCTGAGATGTGACACCATGCAAACACAGCAGTGCTGCTTTTCAGGATGCTAGCTAGTATCTCTGCATGCTGTTGCATGACACTAAGTGGGCATACCAACTCGGCCAACACTAGCAGGGGATCTCTGCATTACTTTCTACAGACAGGCCTGCAGTTTTAACTTTTTTCTTGCTGTAGTTTTTAACTGCGGGCACTTCAACAGTGAAGCATCCAAACCAAAATGAAGGACAGATTATGCTGTAATGTTTTGTTTTCAAGTGTTTCTTTTAAGTTTAAAGCGTGCTTTTAACTCAGCCTGTGTTTTAGGCTCAAACTGAAGATGACTTTTTGAAGGAAGCAATATCTGTGTTGATATGGAAAAATATAAAAATGTAAAGAAACTCTCTGTCTGCTTAGCTGAAGTACTACATGGTTGCAGCATACAAAGTGCCTGGTCTTGCAAGCTATAGAACATGCTCGGTGAAGTAAAAATGGTACCTGTCCCATTAGTCCATGGATGAAGAAGCTGAAGTGCAAAAAGTTTCCCTTGTTAATGCAGTTGAGTTTTATAATAACAGTGAAATGTTTTATTATAGTTAGTATTTTGTCTGTTTTAGACAAATGTGTGTAACAGAGTACCAGACTGGTGTGGAGGGGAAACAGAAATGCCTGCTCAGCTTTTACATACGCTGTTGCGGAATCTGAGATCACAAGACAGGAGTCTAACCTTGCTTACACCCACGTAACTATTCACTTCAGTGTAAATGATTCAGATGATTCTACTGATCACAACAGCAGATCTTGTTGTATTTCAGGTCTTTGCTAGGTCTGAAATCATCCCCCTAAAGTCTGAAGGCTCATCCCTTAGTGCTCCTACTGTGGATCAATGCACTGTTCCCAGGCATCCTTGGTGTATCATGCTAATCCTTATCAGGTACAAGTAGGGTTGGTGTTTATACGGCTCTTTCTTTTACTACTTGGTGTTCTATGTTGACTAGAGGGCACAGATGGCCGTCCTGAGTAGAAAGAATGGGAATACAGCATGATAAGAAGGGTTTTTTGTTTTCGGCTGTTGACAGCCTGCACGGAAGCATGCATCACCTAAAAGCTTGCTATTCCCTGGCAAAGGCCTGTTGTTTTCCTCTGCTTTGTAAAGGGCATCCCTATTATTCCCTAAAGAAATTCTTGCTCTCTGCTTTTTTGCCTTTTTTGAATTATTATTTGCAGGTTGAGGGCCTATCCTTTCCTTTTTGGCATGGTGATTTCCATAGGTGGTCACAGGTAGGATGTTGGAGAAAATTAGGGACTTTTTTACTGTCTCTGTGTGCTGTCAAATTGATGGCTATCTGAAGCCCGTGTGCTCTTTTCTGCTCCCCACCTAACATAAACCCCTTCATTAACTGAGTCCGTGTCATCTTAAAACAAACCCCTTGTACAAACACGTAGTGTTAATTATTTGGTAATACAGTAATTATTACCAAGTAATGCTCAGTTAGACATTATTGAGGTCAGAGTCAGGCCCAGAGCTGCTTGACGCAATGTAAGAGATTACAGCCTCCTTTAACCTTACTATGGAGAGAAGATCTGAAGTCTCCTCAGTCAGTGCAGCCCAGTCATGCAGGTCATGATGGCTGCAGTGGTCTGTGCTGGTAAAACTGCTCCCTATTTAAGATGAAGGCAATTGTCTTACAAAACTAGATGGCCTGTATTTTGTCTTTTGTCCTTGTAATAGTCTTATGGATAGATGTAGAGAATCACAAGCACAAGAATCTGAAAGATAATGTTTTACCTTAGTTTCAGTGGGTTTCGTAGACTTTTTCTCAATTGAGTAGGCCATTCATAAAAGTATTTTCTATCGCATCAAAACTGACGCAGATGAATGAGGTAAGGGCATGTTAGTCATGTGTCCAACAGTGTCAGACATAATTTGAATTCCATTTGGTGAAAGTATGAATTGATAACAAGATTAAAAATAAATATCAATTTGTCATAAAAAAGTGCTGCTTTTAAATCTGTATGTAAATAATTATTCTGTTACAATAACTGATGCATCTGTGTTCAAATGGAATGAATACACATCAGAAATGGTACAGCACAGCTGGGAGCTACTTAGGATGCGGTGTTCTTGCTATGCCGGTCGGATGTTTCAGTTCTCTTCGTTGTCCTAGGATCCTTTGGCCTGGCCTTGTCTCCTTCCTGGCAGGCACCCACAAAGGTAGAGCGGCCTCTAGCTCTCCACCCCTCTCCCTCCCCAGGAGTCAACTGCGGCTACAGGTGAAGACACATTTTTCAAAACTGAAAAAGCTACTCAAAATTAGGGTACCAGGCTGGTGTTTGTCATTGTCATAAGCCAATTTTTATTCTAGGATGCTATCACAAGCCAAGCTTTTTTCCTTTATGCTGCTCTTTGATTTTTCAGGTTTTATGTTCTGTTGATAAGGATGACAGGCAAAACCTGTTGAGATGTTTTGTCCAGCTGCAGGCCTCAGAATTGAATACTGTTGTCTTTGTTTCCTCCTAGGCAGCATAGCCATGAGCTGAAGCACATCCTCTTTTTTTCTAGGTTCTTGTAGGCATTTTCCATTGAAACTGGCTATTTGGAGATTTAATTTCCGTGAGTGGTTTGTGTGTGTCTATATGGGCCTTCCTTATTGTGTGTATCTTTAGGTTAATGAATAATAACTATATAATATAAATACTGTGTAATCTTGTGGTAATTATAACACGTCAAACTGACTGACCCAGAATACAACATTGCCAGCATTTTTGGTGTCATCCCCTGATACAGAAAATCTTGATAGAGAGCTGGATTGATTCCAGCCCTGACCCATATTCAGATCTACAAGTGCTACCCACCATGTTGAGGAAGCATTCTTCCAGTAAGGGCACTTTGCCAGGACCAACTCACAACTGGAGGCGAGGAAGTGAAAGGCAAGAAGGGAAGCAGAAGGAAAGTTTCCACACAGACACACAATGAACAAGGGAGGCTGCGCAGACTGCCTTTTAAGACACACAGTGTTGTCTGTAATTGTTATATTGCATTGAGGTACCACAGTGATAGGCACCTTGGAAAAATCCTAAAATAGACACAGTACAGAATTTTATTAGTCTGTTTTAGAGACAAATTATGGTACATGCATAACCACAAGTCTTGGCCCTTATTCCCAGGGATCTGGGGGTAGCCTCTCGGGACTTGATTCTGGTATTATGCGTGGTTTCCAGGGGTGCTGAGAATACTGAATATGAAGCTGGACAAAATGGATGGGTAACTGAGAGGTGTCTTGTCCAAGCAGGCAGCAAGGATTGTGTTTGAGTCCTCCTGTCTGTTTATCTAAATGTACATTCAGTTGGAATATGTTGTTTTCTTCTTGAGAGAGAGAGTATCTTATGTACTTCTGCAGAAAGCAACGGAAAGGGATGGTGTAATTCAGCAAGATGTATTCGGGCTTTTCTGTTTTTCCTGGTAGGGAAGTAGGGATTAAATTTACCTCAGAGCAATACCACAAGCATCAGTCAGACTTTGGCCAATTGGTGTCTTTGCATCATGCACTTATCTTCCTCAGCAATTGGTGGACGGATAGGCTGTGAGATCATACAGATACGTTCCAAGAAAGCAACAGGATATTAGCCTGAGCACTTGGAAGGGGGAATGAGGAAGAGGAGCGTATGGCCAAAAATAACATCTATAAATGTTCCTTGTGCTGCTATATAGACATACGGCAGAAATGGGTGAGCCAGCTCTTCTAGCAGTGGAAGAGAAGTTTGGCATTGTGAACACGTGCTGAAGCATGATGATATGACAGAAAATAAGGAAAGGGAATATTAAGCTTAGCAGAAAAGCTAGATGCAATGGCAAGCAGGTCATGTGATGCTCAACCATGGGATCTTCCTGCTTCTGTTGCTTATGAAGAGGGACCACGTAGTGAGATCTCAGATTAATGTTCCTGTGTAATATGCAGAGAGTTATAATCAGCCTCCTGATTAGGGGGAGGCTATTAATTACATGGTAGTGGGAATAAGGAAAGGCCCTGAAGAATGTAGCTGGGTGCTCACTACCTCTTAGTGATTTGCTTTTCCCTCTTTCTTCCTCAGCTAGGGTCAGACAACTGAAGAAGCATTCCTAATCTGTTTTGGTGAAGTATAGGACAGGTTATTTTAAAGCATCTTCATCATACTGGGAGAAGGAGGTTGACTGTGTTTTATGGGAGGGATTTTTGTTTAGCGTGGTTTAAGCTCACCTTAAAGAGCCCTAGGAGGCGGCTGTGATTCCATTACCTCCCCTCAGCCAAGGGGAGGTAATCCAAACTTGCACAGCTTTTCAACAAGTGAAGTCTGTGTCCTGAGTCTCAGACAGGTACCACAAGTGACTTCAAATATCTGCCTTTTGATCTTGTCACTTTTTGCATATGAGATAAGGATAAGACAGGATATGCATTGATACCTTAAATCTTAAAGAAAAAAAAAATTTTTTTTTTACTACCTAATCCAGTCCAGCCCTGCAGAGAAGCTTTATTTCCCCTTTGCTTTCAAGCGAAGAAAGGAAATAGTTTCAAAAAGCAAATACTATATAAATAATGTATGTGTCCCGAGGGGAAGGATCATATCAAAACTAGCACCATAGCACTAAACTTTTGAAAGTGTGATATTTTTTAAAAAAATGAGGGAACTTGTCAGAAAAGGGCATGAAATGAAAAAGCAGAGGGCGCATGATAGATGCAAAATGGAGACCTCTTGAGTGTACTCAAATGCACTTGCAGAAGAAGGCATTTCACTAAAAGAGATTAAAAAAAAAAAAAACACACACACACAAAAAAAAAAAAAAAAACACAGAAAAAAATCAGTGGGTAGGCAGGTATGGCTAAATGGCCAGGTTGTAGTAGTTGTTGGTTGTAGTAGTTGCTCTAAACAGATGCCCCTCATGGAAATCATAGAATAGTTTGGGTTGGAAGAGACCTTAAAGATCATCTAGTTCCAACCCCCCTGCCATGGGCAGGGACACCTTCCACTAGACCAGGCTGCTCAAAGCCCCATCCAGCCTGGCCTTGAACACTCCCAGGGATGGGGCATCCACAGCCTCTCTGGGCAACCCGTTCCAGTGCCTCACCACCCTCACAGGGGGGAAGAACTTCCTTACATCTCATCTAAATCTACCCTCTTTCAGTTTAAAGTCATTACTCCTTGTCCTGTCACCACATGCCCTTATAAAAAGTCCCTCTCCGGCTTTCTTATAGGTTAATATAATTGGAAGTTGGTGAGAAAAATAAAATCCATAGTAGGTAAAGAATAAAGTGATAATTAGGTTATAGAAAGTAAGTAAAGAGTGAGTAGCCAGAAGGAAGTATGGCAGTGAAAGGATTCAGCACCCCAAGCCCCTTATGTTCTGATTTTGCTTAGGGATGAAGGTTCTCAGAGAAAACATTTCCTTTTATTCTGTTTAAAAAATAATAACCAAAAACCCCCTGTTAAGTCCCATAAAAGAAAGGTGAGTACCAATCCTTCCCTTCCTGTGCCTCATGACTAGAAGGGAGAGTCTGTGCAAAGCATTACCTTAACTTTAAGGAAGAGGAAAGGAAAAGATCTACCTCACTAGTACTACAAAATTGCAGGATGTGCCTGTGTCAGTGTTTCCCTCACCCCTGCTCCCCATTGTACCCTGTTAGGTGGGACCACGTGTATTTGTAACTGTGGTACATCTGTACAGGCCAGTGTGTACTTCCCATGACTTAAATTGGCTGGTAAATCAGCAGGGATGTTGCTTTTAAGTATGAAAAGATGATTTAAGAAACTGCTTATGATACTAGGAAAATTAGTATGTCAACAAAAAAGGTAACAAAAAAAATACAGCAATACGAATGATATGATATGATAGGGACATGTGGTTTCTGTAAAAGAAAATCATGTGTTCTACTAAGATGTTTTGAGCATGTCAGGAAAATCATGGACTTAAGAATCAGTTGAAATTTATTTGGTCTTTAAAAAAGCCTTTGGCAAAGCTTCTCACTGAGAAGCTGCCAAATAAATTAAGCAATGTGATGTATTATGGCAAATTAGAAATTCACCAAGAGACAGTAAAACAAAGGGTAGGAAGGAATTAGCAATTTTAAGCATGACAAAAGGCTAACAGAGGGGTGTTCCATTACTAAGAGTGGAATTGTGCATATTTTAGCAAATGTGATGTGCACAAAATGATGACTGTGGGTAAGAGAATCGTAGACGATACAACCTTATGTGCATGAATCAAGATTAGAAAAGGCAAGGCTAGAAAGGGAATAAAAATAGGCTGGCTGACAGATAAACAAGGGGGCAAACGAAGTTATTGTTGACAAATACAAGGTACTGCACCTTGGAAACAAGAGTCTAATAATGCACTTTGCTGTCTGACAAAATGAGCTGTAACTACTCAGGGAAAATATCTGGGTATCATTGTAGGTAGTTCAATGAAAACCTTTTCTTAGCATGCACAGCAGTGGTTAAAAAGTACATTAGATATTTGAATGTCTGTAGTATAAAGCAGAAATAACACTGAAAATATTACAATGCTATTATAAACATATGGTATGCTGCCACTTACAGTATTCACTTCTGGTCACTGCATCAAAAAGACATATCAGAAATAGAAGGGATTTTAAAAGCTTGCAATGAAAATGATTAGTGGGATGGCAAGAACTCGCTTTGAAGAAAGAAGCTGAAAAGAATTCGACTGCCAGGTATAGAAAGGAAGTGTCATCAATATAATGCATGTGATAGAGAAGATAAATTGAATGGCCTCTTCTTTCTTATAATGTGAGAATGAGGAGGCAGCAAGAGAAACTCAAAGAAACAAAAAAAAAAAAAATAATTTTGACCAATAGATAATTTGTGCCCAAGTCTTCCGACTAGGCCTAAAGTTTGCAAGGAATGTATAGTTCTGTTGAAAATTATTGCATACATCATATCAAGCACACGCTGAAAAAAACCTGCAGAACCACGAAATATCACTTGAGACTGGGAAGACTGTAGAGTTAAAATAATGATACAAGTAATTTGCACAGCCAAGGAGAATATCCACGGTCAAGTGAAACAAGCTCAGAAGGCAGAAGTCCTTAAATGTTTCTGACATAAGTCAAACAGTAGTTTTATAGGATTTTTTGAAAGAACCATTATCTCTGAGTAGGTTGTGCACTGTAGTTTGTTGCAGCGTAATTCAGAGAGATCCAAATCTGGCAGCACCTGGGCTCAGAGTAGGACTTTGGAGAAAACTTGTCAGCTGCCCTCTTGTCTCCTCCTGCCTCTGGTTCTTGCAGAAACAGCCTAGTTGACTCTAAAGAGGACATCTGATGGTTTGGGTAGCATTAGCACAGTGTAAGAGCCGTTCTCTGCCTCATGGAAGGAGAAGGCAGCTTTTTGGACTGTAACACTACGTGACCTGGATCTCCCCTGTGGCTTTCTGTGTAGCTCTACAGGGTTTCTTGTTTCTTATTGTGCAGCAAGTAGTTGCCACCTTGAATTTTCCCTCTAAATAGCATAGAATGGCAATTCTTGGCTCTTTTAGTTGCTGTTGAATGAGAAAATAAGGGATAGTTTTTCTTTTTTAAAAGACTTCAATTCTCAGCTTCTAATAGTGTTCAAATTTTTAAATATTATTTATTTTCAAGAATAAAAAAAAAGAAAATCTTATGGTGGGACTGGACCCAGGACATTGGGGGCTAAATGTTGGGCTTGATGTGGTTTCATATGCGGTTTTTGTAGATCTAAAATTCTTCCTTTCGAAACTCTAAATTTTGTGTTTGAATTCTGTCATTCCTTTGCTGCAAGTTATAAACGTACTTTATTTTATGAGAAATCCATTGGTGATGCTGCTGTTGTCTTTGGGCAGGAGAAAAATCCAAATCAGATGAATCACTCCCCCCTCTTCTTATCCATTCTCAAAAGATATTGCAGGGGTGGCATGCCATACTCCTGGGGAGAGGAGGTGGGCTCCCACACAGACTTTGCCACCTGACTGCAGAAGTGACAGCCTTCAGAAGGCATTGTATTGGTGATTGTGATAAGGGGCCTCTAGAAGGAGTGGTTAAATATGTAGGCAGGGAAATGTTGATTGAAGGGGATCCTGGAGAGAAACCCTTGCATACAGAATCTCAGTGGGTGTAAGAGATAAAGTTGCCATGGTGAGAGTGCTTGCTACCATTAGTACCTCTCCGTGCTCTTCAGAAAGAAGAATGCTTACATACTGCTGTGCTCACAGACCATCCTGTTTCCAGTAGTGTAGACAGGCAATCTGGTTGGCATTTCTGTTGTAACCTGTTCATATTTAGAATTCATTGCGCTGCTGTTCTTCTGCAAGGTTGTTACTTTAAAACTGTCTTAAGTTAGCATTAGCTTCTTATTTTTTTTGTTGTCAGGTGCGATTTTTAGGATTCCAGAATTACTTTGTAAATGTCATGTTTATATGATACTGAGAATGTCATTCTGTGAAGCAGCTGGCCAAGAGAAATTCTCTTGTGCTACGTTTGTTTAGTACCTAATCTCCAGAGCCCTTGAAGACCTACTGAATGAAAAGTTACACAGCACTAATGAAATGTATCTTCACTGAATGTAAAAAGGGCTAAAAGAGGCATGTCTCCCAGCTTCACATTTTAGCAGACCTGGATTCAGGTCCTGTGTATGTAGAGTTGGGAAAGCTGGATATGAGCTTGTGACTGAATTCCTCTTACTATATAGAAAATGAATCAGGCCAAATCTAGAACCACGGGGAAACTCCAACCTGAATTTTGACAGAGCTGTGTTTGGGAAATGCTACTGTTACCCCAGAGATCTGCAGCGTTTGCACCAGGACTCTCAGGATCTAGATCTCAGCTCTGCAGGAAACTGGAAAGTGCTGAAAGCCTTAGCTAAAGCTAGGTTTTCCAGGCTCCCTGCTGTAGAGCTGAGCTTTGATTACAGCTGGAGCTCTCGGGGCTTTTGGACTCCCAGGCTACAGCAGCAAACCTTGGATCCCTGGCACAGCTGGCTGCTTCTGAGCCAAGCCCCGGGAGCGGCGGGTAGAGTGCTGCTCAGTAGGGTAGGGGAGTCATGCCTTGTTTGCCAAGAGTTCATCAAACCTCTCCATGTTTCAGGTGAAATATTTTGCACTCAAGAAATTGCCATTTTCCAACAAAAATCTGTCTCACTAACTTGAGTCACAAGTGGAAACGAATGTGTGGAGCTCAGTCTGGTGCCAGTTTGTCCTGATCACATGTTCATCTATTAGAAAGGAAAAAATGTATGTATTTGCCAGTCTTTCTGCAGGGAGTAGCCTGGAGTGCTACGGTCAGGATTTAAAATTCATTTGTGAAGCTACAGGGAAAAAACTTTTCAATATACCTGCCACTATTATGCTGGGCTCAATTATTCCTTCCCTTTCATGAGTACTATGTTAAAAAAGAAATTATATAATTATATGTGTATAGTTTATATTAATGAGTGTATCTGTTCAAATAATATGTAAACCATCACATATGGATGGATAGATGGATAGAGTTCTCTTCAAAAGGTAATCAGAATCGGGCCTGAGGATACTAGACATTGTAGTCGTACTAGAACATGCAGTCAAAATATGAGGACAGTAAGATTAACTGTGATAATTAATTCACTGATAAAATAGAATAAATGGCAAACACCATCTCTCACGTTTGTATTTTATCATAACAGAGCTGTTTATTTTCTGGTAGAATTAATTTGCAACAAACTTTCAATAGTGCCTTGGTATTGCCTGGTGCTGTGTTTTTACTCTAATGATACATGAATCGATGGTGGACGTTGCTATGAGGGTTGGTGTTTTACTCGGTTGCTCTGAACAATTGTTATTTATGAGGTTGCACAGAATGATCATGCTTAGCAGAACATGTCATAGATTGGGGGGGGGGTGAGGTGTTTGGTTTTTAATCAAGAAAGCTACTAGTTATAGCTTGGAAGTCTTTTCATGCACTGACAGGTCATCAGGATCCAGTTGTAAGGACTGTTTGATCCAAAGCAGACTTCATCATTTCCATGCTGCAGAAACAGGTGTTCCTGACTTTTTTTTTTCAGTTGAGTCTGTTTATGTTCTTTGACTTAATGTGTGAAAGGATCCTTCTGTTCTTAGAGCCTGACCTCTTTCCCAGTGCTCAGAATGAAGAGTTCACCCATTAGTTAACTTTTTTTTTTTAAATGGTGCGAGAAGTGTAGAGTTGAGATTTCTATAATGCTAATAAACTGTTTTGCTTAATACATGCTTTTATCTTTCACCTCTTGAACCAGGTTCATCAGCACCAAGACAGGGGTGAGACCTTTCAATGCCAGCTATGCCCTTTTACCTCCTCCCGCCACTTCAGCCTGAAACTCCATATGCGTTGCCATCAACATTTCCTCAGGACAGAATCCAAAGTGAAGGAGGAAATACCAGAAACTGAAGTGAAGGGGTCACCACAGCTAAACAGTGACTCCTGCCCGGGACCACAGAGGGAAGGAGGTGGACCTGACCTTATGGCATCAGCGTCTGTGTCTAAAACACCTGAAGTGGCGGGGCAGCCTGGTGGAGGTATTCCACCTTTACTAGTGAAAGAAGAGCCCAAAGATGACAATGGCATCTCAGCTGCACCTTTTGCTCTTAGCACTGTTGACAGAGCCCCAAACAACACAAAGCTGAAAGACTCCTCTGACTTTGTGGCCAATACAGCATCGGCACTATTCAGTCAAGACATCTCTGTCAAGATGGCATCAGATTTTCTTATGAAGCTGTCAGGTAATTGAGCAGCAAGCGGCAGCATCAGCTGCTTCTTTATGGGCTAAGAAACACGTTGCCTTGAGTTTGCTAAGTCATGGAATTGCAGGGAGAAAAACTTTGCAACTTCTTAACTTTTTCTTGTTTCTTTTGATAAGGAGAGGTGTGTGATGGAGGGAAAAGGGGAAACGGTGAGAGAAGAGAGGGATTTTGCTGTTTGATTGCTGGAATTGGGAGCGAGAACTTTTTATCCAGGCTTTCGTCTTCATTGACAGTTACCTTGGCAAATCTCTTTTGGTGTGTTTTTCAGGCATGCTGAGTACCTGTAGTTCTGGTTTGAAAACACTGAGCATCACAAGGGCCCAGCATGTTAGAAAATTCAGCTCTTAAGTGCCCTGCCTTTACCCATCTGTTAAATAGGACCAATAAAGTGTTGGTCACCTTCCTTTCAGAGTAGTGGTTGACGTCTAACTAGTAAATATATGTGAAGTGTGAATGTTACTGCATTTCTTGATTATTGACACTTAAAAAAAGGTAGTCCTAGAGAATCATGAACAGCTTTTAAATTTTTTTACTGTTTTAATTGAAATCCATATCTAATGCAAAGCATGTGTTTATTGTGTTTTCTTTCACTGTCAGATTATTGCTGTAAGAATGATACTCATATGTGAGACTCTGAAGTGGAGGATGTGTTTAGAGTGAATCTATTATATTTTATGTGCTCTTTTATTGATTTGACTGAACACTTCAGAATTGTAGACATGCTGGGGGGATGTTCTATACTAAATGTTTTTTAAATTGGCCTTTAATTTTGAAAGAGAAAGAAATCAGGAAAAATGACACTGAAGAAACTTACGTTTCACAAGGAGATGGCAGTCCCTATGGCAAGTTTTAGACTTTGGAGATAGGAGATACCCTTTTCAATAGAGAATAATTTGTCATCTTTTTCCTTTAAATGAAATGTAAGTTGCACGTTAGCAAATTTTATTGTCAGGTAGACTAAGGAATTAGCTCCGTCCTAATGCCATTGCCTTGGTGAAACCGCAGCCATTTATTTTGGAAAAGCTTGCTGTCCTCATCTGCCCAGACCTTTATACCTCTGGGATTGCAGTTCTGTGGGGAATTGAGTAGAATGGGTAAACACAAGAAATCAAGCTTGAGGCTTCGTGGAGCCAACCAAGAAAACAGAAAAGAGCTGAGGTCAAGCAGGAGCTGAAATGGGCTGGCACAAATGGGTTGCAGTGTGGGTTGGAAGAAGCCACAGAAACCTCCCCCTTTAAAAAAAAATAAAAATCTGTTGATATAATTTATTATTATGGCCAACAAAAATGAGTGAGGATGAGTCTGTTTTGATTTGCTTGTACATTTTTTTTCACTTGTACATTTCTTAATGGAGCTTCAAATTTGGACTCTATATGAAATCCCATTTTTTTATGTTGTCTGACAGCTGTCCCATATATGTTGTCATTCTGATGTCTATCTTAAATTTGGGTTGCTGTGCACTAAGTGGCTCTACATATCAACTGTACTGACCTGAAGATGGTAGTGCTCCTGATGACTGCATGTAGCAAGAATGAGAGCAGAAAGCAGGAGAGGGGGAAAGCCTGAAAGCTGAGAAAACATAGAACATTTTGATATGTTGTTTTTCATGTTACCAGTTGATGGGGAGCTGTTTACAGTTTGGCAGACGGTCATGTTTTCAACGTCTGATCTATTGGCATCAGAAAAAGGATACAAATGTACATTATTCATGCAAAAGGCCTATGCGGTTATTTTATGGTGACTTACTAAAGGTCTTGAAACCTGACTTGTATGCACTGTTACCTAGCAACATGTTATAAAGTCACTGGGGGAGTGAGATGTATCTGTAATTTTGTATGTGTGCATATTTGGATGAAAATGTACTGCCAGTCACCAAGTTTACTACACAAGAAGAGCAATGTTGAAAGGAAAGGAATTTCTTTTCTCCTGAGATTTATATTGTGTTATATACATTTAGCTCATGCTTTCTTCCATACAGTGTGCATAAATTTAGAGTAGAGGTAAAAGTATTTCTCTTATAGCAAGTTGGCTAAGTATTAGCTGCATTTTTTTGATTACTTGCTGTGCTGAACCAAGTTCCTTTGAGTGATTTCTTTATTATGACACTCTCGTTAGGCCCATCAGAACTTCAATTATTGGCCCTACCTTTTCAACGATAGAAATCTTTTGACATCTCAAATTGTATATGCCAGTTGTAACAGCCAACACAGATTTGTCGAGACCAAATTATGTCAAAACAATCTAATTTTCTTCTCTGACAGGCCTTGTGGCTAAGAAAGAAGCAGTAGATAGGTATGTAGACTTTAGAATTTGGCATTTATGCTTATTGAATATTGATGGTTTAAATGAACATTTATTTTTGGTTGCCAATGTTTATTGCTCCTCTTCTTGGTTGGTGTCAGCTTGTATACCTCCAATTTCATGGGAGACCTCAGGTCCTGTTGGTTTTCATTTGTGTGCAGTTTCAGCCTCTTCTTTTTCCAAGTATATGACTCAAAGGAGTGCTTGTCTCCCTTCAGACCCAAGAGTTGCAGTTTCCAGAAATTTAACTGGTGCGCCTGGGGTGAAAGACAGTACAAAATTGGTGTTTATTAACTATTATGAATTTTAAAATTGAATCTTAATAAGCATGTATATAATCTTGACTCTCAGTATTATTTCTGATTGTGCAATGCAGTACCTTTCCAGTCTAGATGAAGTGGATATCAGATGGTTGGAAGACAGTACATTGAAAGTAGTTCACAGTCAAAAGAGAAGAATTGCAATCAAAAGAGATCTGTAAAAAATGTGCAACTGTTTGTTGAACAGTTGCACAAATACAAAACCGGGAACAACTAGCTGGGTAACAGTTCTGTGGGAAAGAAGCAGGAGTTAACAACGTCACACTGGTGCTAAAAAGGCAGTCATTGTACTGGGATGTGTACAGAGAGAAACAGCCTCCAAGAAGGGGGAAACAGTCCTGCTCTTCTCAGTCTTGCTGAAGTCCAAGGTTTCGGCACTATAGTTTATGAAGAGTGCGGACAGTTGGAAGGACTTCAAAGGGAGCACCAGAAATGACTGGAAGTTTAGAAAACATGTCCGGTGAGGATGGCTAAAAGAAAAGGAGGTTGTGAAGCCTATGGAGGAGACTAAGGAGAGTCACCAGTAAGCCTTTAATGCATTAAAAAGGTTTTTGCAGGGAGAAGGAAATAATCTGTTGGTTGTTCTTCATAAATAAGACAAAAAAAAATAGCATGTTTATATTGGTGTAGGGTTTAAGTTGGCAATAGGAAAATCTTCCCCAAAGTTGAGGTACTTAAACCTCCATGATAGTTTGGCTGGAGAGACTGTGGCATATCTGCCACTGGAGACTTTTAAAAATGGGTTAGATAACTACCTGTCAGATATGGCTGATCACATGTTAGGCAGTAGGATGGACTAGATCTGTGTATCTCAGTCAGTGAACCATAGGACATCAGAAGCAGTTGTCAGAAGTTTCAGCTGAACAAAAACAAGCAGCAAGCCGTAGAGAAGCAAAGCGGGGAAAAAATTTAGAGATGTTCAAAGTTAGACCTGATTTCAAGTGGGCCAGAAATGAATTGTGATGACACTGGTCAAAACGGTCTCTGAATTTTTTTCAGAAAGGCTTAGGGGAGCTTTAGATTTAAAGAGCTTGAGAAATATTGGTGTGGGTGACCTTTTGAGATCCCTTCAGCCCTTATTCTGTGACATCGCTGGACAGAAAGATTTTTAGTTACATGTTTTATGAAATAAGGCATACCACAAATTACCAAATGTAAATCTAAAAATAAGAACAAAGCTTGCCATTTTTTGCAGATTCCATTCTCTAGGTCCTAGTTTAAGGTAAGAGATGCTTTTAATTTCACAAGAAATTTAAAAGGCTTCTCTGGAATTTTATTTAAATTTGGAAAGGGTTATTGTTTGTAAAGAAAATTAGCAGATGACTCAACATATAAATAGAAGAATATTTAAGCATGGGCATGTTTTTACCTTCAAGTCTTCCCCCTCTTATTTCAGGACTGCTTGTATGCTTTAAGTTGCCCAAGTACTTTGCAGCATCAGTGCTTTGCCAGAATGCTCTTTTCCCCCAGTCCATTAATTCCACACTGAAACTTTGTAACTGCATTCATATCTTAATTTTCAGATTATTTGATTTTTCTGTTTCAATGGTTTCAGTGGCAGGCATTATACAACGCATCTCTTTAAATACTGATGTCCTTCCACACACTTCTAAGGCTTGTTTTCTTTTGTAATAAAAACCAGCTTTCACAGTGATCCAAATTACAACGGCTGGTGTACTCTAGTGAAGTTACTACTGTGCCTATGTTATGTGCTACAGTTACTTTTCATAACATTCGAAAAGAAATGAATCCCATCAAAATGAATGGGATTCTTGCACTATTGCTCCCAAAGGAATTCTGTGTGGAACCAGTAATTGTAAAGCATACTTCATTGCTGGCCTCTCTCCCCCACCTCTCTGTGTTGACCAAGTGCATTACTCTAGAAAGCATATCTCTTCATCTTGTGACAGTGTATATTATCAAGTATGCCCTGCTTTTGCAGTTCTTTTTATGTTCCCCAAGTTACTCACATGGAAAAACTTTAAAATAGAGAGGAGGAAGGAGAGATAACATGCTGAGGGTTTGGGGCTGGCCATGTTAAACAAATAGACTATGTTTTCTCCCAGTTCAAGTCGTATCTGCTGTCACTATCATGTGAGGAGTCAAATCTTTATTTTGGAAAATAATGCCACCATGGGATTTTGGTGACCGTCCAGAGTACTTGGACTTTGCATGCATGTTTTATTAGCCGATTCCATTAATGGAATAATGAAATAGTAAATCATCAGACAGCCACATACAAAATATTAGTAGGTAGGCTAAGTAATCACTTAGATTATTTGTTCTTGGCCTTGAAAATTACTGCATTCCTTAAAGGTAACACAAGTAATTTGAAATGTTTTAGCATTTGCCATTGACAGTATGAACTGACTGGCTTGAACTCTTCAAACAGCTATTTTTAATAAAATAAAAGCATGTCCAATAAAATTGTCATAATTGATATATTTGTGTAGCAAGTTCCAAAGAAAAGACAATGCCGCCTATATTTAGGATTCATAGTTTATGCCAGAACGTAAAATTTCAATTAGACTATGTAAGCGCACAGAACTGGCAATTCTCGAGCCATATCCTTTATTTAAGAATACTGTGAATTCCATAATGCTGCTGTCAGTGTAAATACCTGTGATGTCATCAAGATCTCTCTTTGAAGTGTCTCTCCAGATTCACATTTTCATAATTTCCATATAGGCCTTTAATTTAAAATAAAACTGAAAAAGGGCAATAGCATGGCTAATTAAAACTTGGGGAATAAAAGCTTATACTAATCTTTGCTACTGATACAGCACCACCCTTATAGTGTCTTTTCAGCAACTGCTAGTTTAACATCCACTATTTCCCGACATCCTTAAAATAATACCCATCATGTTTTACATCTTGAAGGAATATGTAGAATTCAGTGAGATAAAGCAGTGTAAACTCTGTCATTTAAAATGCAGGATAACAAACTGCTTTTTTGTATACTCAGCCCAATACAACTTAGAAGAAGACATGCATATGATTCTGGACCAGCTCTGTGCGTATGATTTGGTTATAATATTTACACAAACTCTTATACTTGGAGTATAAGACTAGACCAGACTGATGGTTCTTTTGCTTCCCTGATTATGCCATTAGCCTGGGCAGAAGTCCTAGCTCATGAGCCTTTCTGTCACATCTATCCAAAACAGGAATTAAAGACATTGTTAGTTCAATCATCTTTGGTTTGTTTTTTGTTTTCTTAAACAAATATAAAGGTCAGTCTGGTGGTGTTTCTTTCCTTCTCTGTTTCTCTTCCTTTGATAAGACATTTACTTACTGCAAACAATTCTTTCTTATCAGCAACAAATTTCCCTTTGCTCCTTTCACTCTCCTCCCCCTCGTTTCTCTAGCTTCCCCAGAATTTTACCTGTTCTGCTGTTATTTTGATTTTTACCCAGAAGGGAGAAGATGGTCTTGGCAGATATTACAACCTTGTTTAGCAGTGAGACTCTGGCTGTATAACAGAAATCTTGGAGCGTGGGGGGATGTGTGGTCCTACAGGTGCCTTAGCAATTTGCGTAATTTCTCCATTCCACTTGGACTAGAACATTGCGAAATTCTGGGGGGACAGTAGGAGGACTGGTCATTCTCTGGTGCTGTGTCTCATTTTGCTTGACTAGAGCTCCTTAAATGTGAAGTAGCTTTAGAGAAGATCAGGATAGTTAGCTGGGCTTTTCTTAACCTCTGCTTACACATTTTTAACATACTTAAGCAAGATAGTTTGAAATACCTCATATTTTAAGTGGTCTCTGGAAGCCCAGAGGTGGCAAGTCTTGGCATCATCATACTTCTCATAATTGTCTATTCTGCCTTTCCACTGCTTTGATAAAAAAATGTTTTAATGCTGAGCGCCCTTGAGTCATAAGTAGCTTTTTCATTGATAGTTCCCACCCTCTTTCTTGGAGCCCTTGTAGGTTAGTTTATTTGGCTGAGGGCAGAGTAGAGGGCTTTGAAAATGAGATGTAATTGAGTTAGCACTCCCAGGAGGGTTAGGTAACGTGAGGTGCCCTGGGACAGATTAATATTCCAGGGCAGAAGGCACTAAAAAGAGAGACCATCTAGACTGTCCTGCCAGAAGAACAGTATTTCTCCTTTTGGGCCACTTACAGTGTATACAGCCTCTGTGTCTAATAAGTTGAACATAATTTACCAGCCCAGTTGGATTTTAGTCTGGAGACTCTCCAACAGGTTCCGATTGCATAGATTTTTCTTGCAAAGCAATTAGCTCACCAGTGACTTCTTCTGCAGTGTTTGTACCCTTTACTCAGTTCTTGAATGTCATCAAATATAAGCCATAGTCTCCATGCAGAATGCTAACACCTACCTGCACATTCAAATTACTAGAGCAAAAACAGTAGAAGACTCAAGTCATAACCTTTATTGACCACAGCTGCCTTCAGGACAATGATGCCCAGTGTCGGGGGAAATGTGTCTTCCAAATACCGTGGAACTGATCTGTCAAAGGTCCTTGGTTTCTTTTAACCGGTGCAGTTCACAACATACCACCTGGAATGGAAGGCTCCCGGTGTCATTCAAATGCTCTAGTAGGACCTGGATAAAACACTGTCCTCTCTTCCTCAGGTAGAAGTCATACTGTGGTGGCTCTGAGGAGAATCACAAAGGAAGATTTTACTGCAAGATCTCAAGGAGACCAGTTCAATTTGCAGTGGCTTTTGGAGTGTGTCCTCACTTTCCCCTTTTCCCTTAGCCATGACTGGCCTGCTCTCTCTCATCTTTGTAGCTGTAATCAGGCATCACTTTTAAAATAATACGATGGTGCAGCAGTGTACTGTGGCATGAACACATGTTCCTTTCGACCCAGACTCTGTAGATGCTTTTTCTCGTGGCCTCTTTTGTGGCAGCATTTTTGTTGTGGAATTTTTCTTTCTCATGTTCTTTGCTCAGACAGATGGAACAGTGGCCAACTCCTTGCTGATTGTGACTTGTAACATTGAGCTTGGCTTGAAGTAATCAGCCCATTTTTCCCCTTTCAATTATAAACATTTTGAGCATTTAGAAATCCTCGTAAGTGGACTGATGCAGTTAGCAGCTTCTATCAGAGTGTCTCAGATTAGTGGCAGATGCCCAAAGCTTTTCTTGTGGCATTTAGCAGTTTGAGGAAAGTGTTATAACTTTCATCATCTACTTTTGCCAAATGGATCAAATGTTTCCAGTTGCCAGGAAGATAAAAATCAGCAGTCTGGAATCTTCTTTGATCTGTTTTTTTCTGGATATGGAATGGAATGGAGAATTATCAGCCCTGCTTGAGAGACTGCTGCCTGTTGGTTGCATTTGCTGGGTGGGTTTTACTTTTTTCCTCGCTGTGTATTTCAAAATTAAATTGCTGCGTTTTTTGGATTCAGTCTGCAGGCAACACATCCTTCAGTCTGTTCTCATTGCAGTTCAGAATGAATGTAAATTAAATACAAATTAAGTATATGTATGTGTATCTATTTTTGTATGTAGATAGAAGATGTTATTCCTTCTGGGGTGTAATAATTTTGTAGTTCAAATATACTTTAATAGACTTCAACCTCATCTTTTTAATCCTTGTCTAGTTCTAATTTTTAAAAGATTCCTTAATCATAGGGTTTTTAAAAAACTGGTCTCAGTCAACTTTTATTTCCCTCATTTGCAATGTTTTCTCTTACATCGGTTTATTGTTCTCCCTAATACGAGTAGTAGGTGCATCATAGTTGCTATTTCCCATGTGTTAGCAATTTTGCCCGTAATTGTGGATCCAAGACAGGACAGAGGCAAGAACGGTGGGATTGTTGTTGGTTTTGGGGGTGTTTGTTTTTTGCGTTTGGGTGTTGTGCTTTCCCCTGTAGTTTTAATGTATGGATCTGATAGACTGGACAACCTCCCCCTTTTTCTATTTGTCCTTCTACTTAGGCTTCATTTACATTGGAACCTGCTTCAGCATATTTCAAGAAAGAGCAAAAGCCCCATTAATTGAAGCCATTGGGTTGAAACCGACCCCATAGTTGTCTCATTTAATTTGGTTTTGGTTTCTGGGGGAAGAAAAATGAGGTTAACTCTTCTATTTTTGTGATTTTTCTACAATGAAAATGTTTGAATTTTGGAAAGTGTGGTCAGTTCAAGGAATGTGCTGTCAGTTAATTAAAGAAATAAAGCCCTACTTCTTTCCTAATTTGTTAATTCTGTCTTCTGTCCAAAGGAAAGCAGCTAGAGTAGGCAGAACCAGCAACACAGGTAAGAACAATAGTCTAGGTTTCTTTTCTCCACGTAATACTTGCCAAATGCACATCTTCAGGACTTCCTCTGGATTGTGGGACCGTGACCATGTTTTGTATTTCTCAAAGGTGATGCCTTGTAGACACACAGGGACAAATTGAGTATACAGATCTCATGAAGAGCTCCTTTAGATTATGGCTGATGTTGTGCTGGTAGATTTGTTGTCAACATAGTTTTAGTGGTGTTATCCCGGGTGGCAGCTCAGAAGCGTGAAGGAGCAGTGGCTTATAGCAGCATGTGCTGTCACAGTAGGAGAGCTAATATGTAAGGTAGGGAAAGAAAGAAAGGGCAAGTGAGATGTAGGAAAGGAGGGAAACTTGATGGATGCCCTGTTCAAGTCATTCTGGGTGTGTCACTATCATGAAACTGAACTCTGATGTGACCTACCTTGAATTTTTGGTTCTCTGAGCTATTAGAACTTGGCTTCATCTCAGTAAAGTTTGAGAATACACTGGGTTGAAGAGCATAGAGGTACCACTTGACACCTGCCCTTAGGTTGGGTCAAACTGGCTGCTGATTCTGGCTTGGTGATAAGAGGGTTTAATAAATGCTAATTTCTTCCAGAAGTGCCCCCTTTGATCCTCAATTCTTGTGGTAGGGGAATCCATAAGGCATCTGCCACTGCATACTATAGCGCCTGACTCTGAAAAAAAGTTCCTTGTTTAAGGCTGCGATACTATATGAATTCTGTTACAGTGATTCTGTTTGTTTATGGATGTTTTTACATTGTTCTTAATCTGGCTTATAATGGACCATGGTGTATGGTTGCAAACTTACACTCATCTGTGTATGTGAGTTTAATATCACTTCTGTATTTTAAACGGTAAAAGTGTATGCTGACGTGGTCTATAGTGCTTCCTCTACCTGGTTCATTTTCTGCCCTGGTTCGTGGGCAGAACATAGCTGGCTTCACAGGTTAATGATTGTTCTCAGTGGGTCATCTTTACCTTTTCACTCAGACTCATGTTTCCTTTATTTGACAATTTGAATTAACACCTTCTTGAAAGGAATAAATTTAAAAGTTGGTTTTTTCTCTTCAGGTTCTCTGAAAGTTCAGGCAGAATGCTCTCTATTAGTTGCACTCAGCTCCTGGTGGAAATATTTTTCATCTCAGTAGCAGCTAGAGTGGCATGTTTTAAAAGAGAAGGAATGCAAAAGGTAGTGTGGCATAGGAGGTTTGGGTCTTTTTTGGTGACCATCACCCCAGGTCAAACCCCAGAACAGACTGAGCTAGAAAGATGTAGGCCTGTGTAAAGAAGATAGATGGATTTTTTTTTTTTTTTTTTTTTAAAGTACCTTGGTAAAATTAAGATTGGTTTGAGAGCCTTAATCTGTATTTTGATGAATTAAAGCATGCTTTAATGTTTCATATTGATGCTTTTTTTTTTTTTTTTTAAAGGAAAAAGCAATTCCTAATACTGGTAAAAGTGTTTATAGGTCATATTAAAAAATACACATCTAAGGTAATTTAATCTCTGAAGTAGTAAATAGCACTGATGTGTATGTACATGCTGCTTATGTGTATGCTGTTTATACCACTTGCTTTAATCTTGTTCTTTGGAATGGTTTGCCAACCAATAAGAAAGGAGAAAAATCAAACCACCCTGGAGTATAAACCAAAAAGGTGTAAGTGTTGTGTTACAGGGTAATGTAGTAGCTTTAAAAAATAAAAAAAAAACAAAACCCAAACACAAAGAAAACCACAGAACAATGGACTGTGTGAAAATGAACAGAGCTCAGAGTAGCAAACAGAAGTGTCTATTTGTGATAAAGATTGCAATCGTACACCTTATTTTAGGGCTGAGGTCTCTGGGAGATGGCAAACACTTCAGAGTGGGATGCAGGAATTCAGATGCTCTAGGAGTCCGATTTTGGGGGAACTGCTGAGAAGGAGAGTATCTGAGGAAATAAGCCAGAAAAGTGAGGAGCTGAAGAGCAGGTAAGAAGCAGTGAAGTGGAAGAGAAAGTAGGCCAAGGGCTTAATCAGGAGAATGTTGCCAGATTTTGTTAGGTTGATTTGACGATTTGACCTCTCAGTACCCTGCCCCATCAGTTGGATATTGCCATCCCTGTGCTATGCCAGTTCCTCGGCTTTTCCTGTTCATGTAATGGGTTTGTAAAACAAACAGCTCTCTGCAGCAGGCAATGCAGGTTGGCTTCTAATGCCCTGCTGCAGCCTGTGAAAGGGGTGGTGGGGTACATCCTTCTTACGTGGTCCGAGAGAGATTTGACAGAACTTATCTGCAAGAGTCATGAGGGTAGGCCAGGGGTTTGTCGTGTGGAAGAAGAAAAATATGTAGGAGAGGTAGTAAGGTAAATGGTGAGAGAGCTTAGAAAGAAAACAAAATGGGGATGATGCTATCTCTTTCATATTTGTGGAGACAGAGGTTTAGAGAGCTGAGAAAGATGTAAACTCATCAAAGTTTAGGGCATTGAACAAGTCATCTGCTGTGTGTTACTGGGACTTTAAAGTGAAATTTTGAACAAGAAAAAGCCACTAAGAGACAGGGAAAGAAGTCTCTCTTAATGGTCAAACATACAGAATTATAAGAAGAGCTGCTGAAAAGTATTGCAACTTCTTTAGCCTCCTGTTTGTCTGCAGTCTGCAGAATTTATATTGCTTGGGTTTGGAAGTATAGTTTAAGAGGCGTTCTTGGTTTTATCCCTTCAACCAAACGTGGTGCAAAGGATCTACCACTGTCAAGGGGTATCGGAAAGACTGTCCAAGAACAACATTGTTCGGTGTGTAGATCTTAAGCAGCCCCAAGCTCTCTGTACCCTTCTCTGAGGCTGTGCAGTTGCTTACATGGAGTATTTCAAAGGATTATTTTAAACTTGCTCTCTTTTTTATGGGTGTAGAACCTGGAACAGTGCTCTAATAGCATCTTCCAGTGCAGAGCTGTCCTCTGAAAATCCCTCTGTTCTCTTTCTTAACAAATAACAACGTTTAGGACCTAAGAATTTGCTGTTCTTTTCCCTTTTACTCCCCTCGTAGGCTTTCTGTCTTTCTGTTCTTCATCTCTTGCTGCTTTTCCGTGCTCTAAGAACTCAATATATGGTACCCATGGGCTTTGCCAAACTTGCCCTCATGTGAAATGATGTTTTAAACTTCCATCAAGTCTATAGAAGACCTACAAATCAATGACCAGGGGAATGCTTTCAGGAGGAGTAGGGGCAAAAAAGTAAGAGAAGGATGGTTTCTTGAGCTCTGGTGCATGCAGTTTTTGTGTTTCAAAACTGTTCCTTTCTACAAAAGATGCAGAAGTTTGTTTACCTCTTGAAGCATCTGTGAATACTGTTTGACACGCTTGCTTCCAGTACATGCTCCAGCATTTCTCAGGTTATGGTTTCTTCCTGTTACTAGCTGCTCTATGATTATATATTACATACCTCATTAAGTCTCACTTCTTTCCTTCTCTTGACAGCTGCAAATCAAAAAGAGCCCTTGACTCCTAATTTTAAAGTGAAAGAGGAGCCTAAGGATGAAGAAGCTCCAAGTTCAGCCTTGTCTCAGTCCAGCTATGTGTTCGGCCAGGAATCCGAAGCCTCAGCTCCAAATGTCCCTGAGGAGAAACTCAAGCCACCGGAAGTGCAGGCAAATGTGATGAGGCAGGACATGTCAGTCAAGGCAGCATCTGAGCTCCTCATGAAGCTCTCAGGTAGATATTTAATAATATTCAACTTAATTTTTTTTCATGTATGCTAGCGGGGTTAACTTGCAGAAGGAATGTTTAGCTTTAGTAGCAAGTGAAGGAACAATTGAAAAGGTCTGTCTATGCAGGTTTATATACATAAGACATCTCAGTTTGCTCTGTCGCCATAGTATCTAATTATCTGTGCTCTGGTTTTCAAATTAATGACTACAGAATAAGTCAAAAGAAATGATGCCTTAAAGCTTTTAGATGTTGTCATTTTTAAAATGCACCAAAACATGTTAATACCAATTTATTCACGTGTCACTTCATTAACATCATAAGGAAGTGTGTCTGTACTGAACTGTACGTGATACAGCTTTATAAATGATGACTTTTAAAGCCTTTCATTTTTTCTGACAATATCTTGTACTCAAAAGTATATGATACACTGTTAAATAAACTGAGCCAGCTTTCTGCTGTTAGGGAGACCACTTGAACTTGCCTATATTTCCTACATTGCCTTAGTGATACCTCCTTCTGTCAGACAAGTAGACAGTATGCATGTGTATACATGTACGTACTCTTACAGCTGTGGGGAGTAAAATAAAAACGTATGTTCTGCTAATTATGCTTTGTCTAACTGTCAGAATTGAGGAAAGTAAAAGGGTTGAATTCTGCCTGCTGGGAACAGGTTAAGTGAATGACGAAAAGTCTTTGAACTTCTAATAGACTTTAGTTTTTAGGACTGAGACGTGAAAGTCAGTCTGGGAGGCTGGGTTTCGTACTTTCGCACCTAAACTGAAGCAGGCTTCTCCAAAACTGGACAAGACTTTTTTTTTTAAGTATGCCAGAGTTACGCAAGAGCTTCCAGTGGAAACGCTTACAAGTTTAACTTCCAAGATCCGTGCCAAACCCATCTGAAATT
Source organism: Sagittarius serpentarius (assembly GCA_034782735.1). Taxonomy (NCBI): domain Eukaryota; kingdom Metazoa; phylum Chordata; class Aves; order Accipitriformes; family Sagittariidae; genus Sagittarius; species Sagittarius serpentarius. The sequence goes on along the minus strand of JAVKLA010000007.1, from coordinate 21,586,071 downwards.
ATTTGGCTTGATTGGATACTGTCAATATTGAATTTGAGCTCAAATTTATAACTCAAATACTTTAACTGACTAGGATCTCCCCGTAAATTCTAACACATAATTAATTTGCTCGTGTTCATACCTGCACACTTTAATTTGCAGAAGTCATTGATTTGCCAGCCTTCTGTGTTAATGGTGCAAAAAGTGCTTCCCAGGTACAAAAGCTGATCAGAGCAGAAGTTTCCCAATTTTTTCACAGACTCCCAAATACAAAACATTTGGTTTTTGATATAGTGCACTGTTGCTGCTGGTAACTGGTTCAAGTATGGTGTTCTGGTAACAGAACTTTACAGCCAAACAAATGTTAACCTGTGACTTTATTGTTCTTGGTGCATATAAATTTACATAACTATTTTCATAAAGAAAGAGGTCCATAACTTACGATTTCTCAAGTACTTCGGAGACACTAGCGTTCTTGATTGTGAATCTTGAATTCAGCACTAGCAGGCTGTGTTTAAATAGTTTTATTACAGGCTAATATATTAGAATATTTGTGCCTTAAATATCTTTATATCAGTGAAATCTGACAAGTATAAAATCTTGGTCAATCTCTGCTCACTTCTGTTGGGAGCTCCCAGTCTTTAAAGGCTGTAGTAAGAAGTGCACTAGTTTAACATTTCTTGTATGATCTCTTAGTGATTGAGCAGGTTTTGCTGATAGTGGTCTCTTTGGTTAATCTGTAGATTAGAGGGTAAAGAATTACTCTAGGATATACTCAGTCGGTATTGCTGCAGTTGGTATTCCTAAATGAGCCAGTGGGTGGAGTTATACCAAGTTTATCACAGACACTGTTTTCAACTTGCACTTTTCTGAATTACTATCTAAGGCAGAAACTATAAAAGAGGAAAACACTAAGATACAGTCTAATGTAGGACAAATATAAGAGGAATATCTAAGATCAATAGCCTCTTTAGTGGTTTTTTAATGTCTACTTTATCTGGTAGAATACTCTGAGCTCACTGTTGGCTTCCCAGCTTATCTTAAGCAATTCTGCACTCTGTTTTTGATGATTTAGAACTTAAACAATTGAGCCACTTCTTCAGAATAAAGTGAAAACAAGAACAAACTTCCTTCTTTTTCCTGGTACTGGAAGGAGAAAAGAAAAAAAGGAAAGGAATGAGTATGTCTGGATGTTCTACTGTCTGTCAGTACACTTTGGTCAAGTGCCCTTATTAGGTTTGATACATAATTGGGTTTAAATCAGGTCCTTCTGGGCTCTATATATTCTTGGTAAAAATTGAATGGGTTACATCCTTGCTTTGTTATTTTCACTTTCTTCTATGTAATACTAATTACCAAAACCTGCACTGCATACAAATTCAGCAAGGGATTTCCAACATAATAGTATTTTGCTTTCTGTATTCCTGACATACATGCTTCTGTTACCCCCTAAGCAATAATATTGCTGATTGTTGCAGCCTCATGGGAGCCTCTTGGGGTTTAGGCACAGACCTTGCTGTGTCTCCTTTTGTGTGAAGGATACACTGGTTTATGTTTTTCACTGGGAAATCTTTATTCCCAAACAGAGATGCTGTGTTGCTAGCTCTTAGCTGAGCGTGTACAGACAGTGTAGTGGAAGGCCTTTCCGGCTCTGGAGCCTAGTTTGGGCTGGCGCATACTGTAAGAAAGACTTCCTGCAAATCACCAGCCCCTATAATGGGGGCACTTGTCAGCCACTCAGAAAGCACTCTGAAGCTAGGAAAAGTTAGAAGAATAAACATATTTTACTGTAGTAGAACATTAACAAAACATTTTCTAGTTGTCATTGTAGAGGTAAGCTGTACAGAAACAAGAGAAAATCACGCACAGCTGTCTGTTTTGGTTCTACCACACAAGGCTCTTCTCTCATTAAGCTAAAAGGCTGTCAGGAAGGACACTTGGTGCCTCTAGCAACACACAACCAGTGTTTAAGATCAGGCCCCTTACCCTGCGTATTACTTTGGTAATCTGGAGATGCTATGCCCTTTAATACCAGTTTTTTTTCCACTGTCTTCCACTTGGATTCACATCTTCTACCTCACAGTTCACAAACTTGATACCTAGTCACTTGGTACCTAGTCACACTTCTTCCAAAGGGTTAGTCAAGCTAAGAAGGGTAATGTCTCTTGGGCATGTCTAGGCAGAACCCATTTCCATCCAGTCAGAACAAAACTTCCTAACAGCTGATCTGCTATTTAAAAATAAATGAAACACCTATTTGGAAGAAATGGTCTTTGGGGGTTAACAGCCAAAGTTCAAGCCTCAGTGCAGACTTTCAGCCTGCATTTTACAGAAGAACATAAAATGACTACCATGATTTATACGCATGTACAAAGGTGAGCTGTGAATTCTGTCGATTACTAACTCTTGACTGAGACTAGATCCAGTGGTAAGCAAACAGGTTTGAGGAGATAGTGGAGTGGGAGAAATCGCTCTCATCTCTGTTTGGAAGGGTGCCATCCCTGCAAGATCTTAAATCTTAAATTCCTATTAGATGTTGCACAAAAATCACTTATTAAGAAATGGAAGTAATGTATTTCAAATACACCTGAACCAGTTTTCTACATTCTCACTAGTTCTCTGTCATGGAACAGCTAATTTATTTCTCAAAATGTTTAATTAAGTGGTGCGCCCAGTGATCCCTGGTCAGTTTTATACGCTCAGTCTTGTAAATTGAAAGGTAGGTTTCAGAGGAGACTGGTATTTAAAATAAATATTTGCATTTACATGCTAATGTTTGAGTCTAAAAACTCATTTTCTGTTGAAATAGTCATGCTGCTAATATGTTTGGGGCATGTATTACCTCTCAGAAGCATACAGTGTTTTGCCTTCTTGTCCAAAAATTAATGCATAGCTGGAGGTGTATAAAATCTATTCCAGGTACTAGCATTTTGTAAGTAATATTTTACCCTGGTGCCTTGAACTATGACATTAGTATGTCCCCATCTTTCCTAGAAATGCTGTCTGAATCACATTTGCCTTTATTTCAGCTGTATTTTATTGGTGAAATGTCGTCATTTTGCATTTCAGTAGTAACTCAGGTTGTTTTCCTCCTCTTTTTTTTCAGTGGATCAATTCCCCATGTATTGCACATATCCTTGTTATCACTAGCAAATGCATGACCTTTGTGCTATCCAGTTCCTTCGGATTTTTTGTACTTCAATCCTTGGGTCACACAGTGCTTCTTGTAATACACCAGTTCCCCAGTACCAACCATGTGTCATGATTTTGGGTTATCAGCAGATGCACTTAGTGCATACTTACTTTTTGAGCCAAGGTCATGAAGTAAAATGTTGCTTACAATTGATTCCAAAAGCATTCTTGATCAACTCCATTTTTTTATTACCTAATTATATGACAATTCCTCTTTCAGCACAACTGGTTGTTGCGGAGGTTTGGTGTGGTTTTTTTTTTTCCTTTTTTTGATTAAGTCTATCCACTTGAAAATGTTTATGTTAATTCCCTATTTCGTGCCTTGTAGTTAATTTTTTTGACACTATATCTTACATCTAACTGAAACCACATGGATTAGAACCTCTATTTAAAAAGAGGAAGGAATAAAAATTAATGCCAGTACAATTCTAGCATAAGATGAAGGCCAGAATGCTACTCCCATTCAAAAAATGGCACATTGTGCATTAGGGCACAGGGAGGTGGAGGACTATCTGAGAGGGCTTTACAACAGCTCATACCAAAACCAGCCCAGTCACAACAGCACAGACTTCCAGAGGAACTAAATAACAATATCAGTTTTAAAAGTTCGCTAACTAGGAGTGCTATCTATGCACGTGTGGCTGGACAGCTGGTGTCAGATTTACCTCATTTTAAGGCTTGGGTGACTTTATGCTTGGCTGTCATCAGCAATGTGAATTGACAACAAAAACGAGTCCACAGCTAGTAAGCTATTATTCTTAGCAGTCACAAAATCTTTCCAGGTTTAGTGGGTTGCATTGGCAGTCTTTTGGCTTACTGTCACTACGGTGAAGAAAAAGTACATTACTACGTTCTTTGGGTGAGATGGGGGCAGAGAAACTAACCTTCCTATATATATCTTTTCCATAACTTTGTGGACTGTTCTGGGAAGTGCTTGTAGGCAACTAGGCTGCTGTCTTTGGAGACAGCTGTTGTCAGGACCTCGTAAGAGTCTCCATACCTAGATTGCAGGGGAGCTGTCAAGAGTGCTTTCATCCCTGCTTAGAGCGCCTTGATAATGGGCAGAGGAGTGAAAATACAGGGAAGTCTTTTGTTCCTTGATCTCTAAACAGCTCATTAGAAAGCTCTGAGCAGCAGCAGGTGCTTCTGTAGAAACCCAGGAAAGTAAGCGGGGAAGTGTATGACCCAAAATGAGACTTTCTCTTGATGGGAACTAGAGGGATGGCGTGTCATGTCACCTGATTAAATCCTGCTACTAGCCAAGTGAGTTTTTGGTTGGTTGGTTTGTTTTTTTTTTAACCAACAGAAATGTGAAATTGATTGTGAATGGTGAGAGTGAAGCTGTGTTTTAATTACAGTATAGAAAAAGATACAAGTTTCTAGATAGCTAGATTTATTATTGCAATGTGTCACGTTCCAGATTTTTTTTCAAGATTTTGAGACTCTCTTGCCAATGCTGTATTACATGAAGTTCATATCAGGCCGTGGTGTGTTCATTCAGTTTAATAAGCTTTTCCGTGACATCTGCATAATCACATAATACCAAAAGAACTCAGCTAGTAATGGATTCTTACCTATTGATGGTTTTTGCCATGTTTCATGACAACATTAACGTCTAAACTGAAAAGCAGGAAAAATGTGAAAAAATACTACCCGTTCACAGGAGAAGTATAGGGTGGGAAGTATGGAAGTCTGCAAAGTCTTAAGTATTTTTCCCCTGTAGATCTTTTTTTGTTGTTTTTTTTTAAAAAAACGAACAAAAACCCCCCACCAACAACAACAAACCAAAACCCAAAACAACAAAAATCACAGAAAAACAAGTACCTTATAAAAGAGCCTAGCTTTTAGTTTAGTAGATACTATACTATACCTTTAAATTATTGCAATTAATCTTCTTCCTTTTTTCCATGTCAGGGTAATCTTGACATTTAATGAAACCCTTGTTAATTTAAAAGATCTGATAATTTGGAATAATAAGAAATCATAATGCCCGTGGTTCAAATGTGCTTCTGTTTGGTGTTCTGGATTTATTTTAATTTATTTTTATTTTATTTTTATTTTTTTTAATTTTACTTTATTTTATTTTATTTTATTTTTTAGGAATTGTCACTAAAGTTTAAACAAACTGCCCTGATCCTTCACTTTACTGCTGTTCCTTGATGATGTTCAGCCAGGTGGGAGTAGCCACAAAGCTATGGAAAGTGGGCATGTCAATTTTTTTCAAAGGGTCGGGGGATTGTGGTTGCACAGTATTTGCAGAAGGGCCTCTTGCAGTTCCCCTTGCCTTTGAAGAGTCAGCTTGTAAAGACAGGAGAACTGGAGCCAGGCTCTCTGCAAAGGTACAGCTTGCTGCAGAAATGCTAGACTAGAATTTTCTTGAACTGGGAGACTTGCATAGATTGGACTATGTTGTAAAATAACAATTCACTGCACATGTATACTTTTTATCAAATTCTTCTTGATCTATGTTTTAAGGGGTTGGCTGTGTTCTGTAAGTAGGGTCTTTCAGGTAAGCACCGTAATCCTACCATTTACACGGAAGGAGGAGCAGATGTGTATCACAACTCAAATTTGTCTATTGCTCTAATTTGCTCCTTTTTTTTTGTTGTTGTTGGCTTGCATTTTTGTGAAACTAAGCCTGTAGTTGCAAAATTCTGTAACATGGAAGTTCAGAGATTCCGCTTTAACAAATACGAGCCATGTTATGATATTTTTTAATGCAGGATCCTGTTACATTGATTCAAGGCCCATTGATATTGTCTTATACAAAACAGCAGTTTGAAAAAAATACTAGCAAAAAAAGCATCAAGCACAGGGCCCCAGGAAATGTCAGATGTTACTTGTTGTGTCTCTGTAGAAGAACCTTCAGGGCTCGCCAACTGTTCGCTACCTCTGAGGCTTTATTTAAGCTGTTCTAGGGCATGTTTATTTCTAGCAAATCAGAACAATTAGCGTAACAAAATGCCTGATTCTCCATTCTGAAAGCTTTTGAAGTCAGTACGAGTTGACCCGCTAGTTACCCCTGTCTGCTTGATTGTGAAAACTAGTGCATGAGTCCAATTTATGAGACATATGAGAAAGGCTTTCTTTTCTAAGTTGATTCATAAAGTTGATTTGTAAAGCTGATAGGCATTTCAGCAAATATGAGCAACGTAGAATTTTAGTTGCAGGATGAAGTTTGTAAAAGAAGCATGAATTATTTAACAAGGATTCATTTGATTTCAGCAATGGAAAGTCATTGGACAGCTATTGTATCAGCAAAAGCAGTATTTACTACATGACTTGGGTTTTTTATTAAATCTGTGCACTTGATTTTGACTTTCATCTCAAATAAAGTGAAAAGCAGACTGTGCTGCATTAGAAGAACATGTTCAGTGTGTCTCCTCTAGAGCAGGTGAGTGCTGCATGGAATCATAGAATAGTTTGGGTTGGAAGGGACCCTTAAAGGTCATCTAGTCCATCCCCCCTGCAGTAAGCAGGGACATCTTCAACTAGACCAGGTTGCTCAGAGCCCTGTCCAACCTGACCTTGAATGTTTCCAGGCATGGGGCATCTACTACCTCTCTGGACAATCTGACGCCAGCAGGCCTGGTGCTGTGCAGGCCATCCCACTACCAAAAAACTGAAAACTGTGGCGGTGACGCCAGCCACAGAGCCATGTATTAATAGACAGGGTCTGCCTGTTTCTTCCAGTGTTGCTGCCTGCAACTGGAAGGAGAGAGGAAAAAATAACCTGTGCTCCAGATTCCCTTACCAACTGTGCCAAGGCCCTGAAGTCTCTTTTGATTGCCCTTGGACTATACGCTGTGGCTTCAGCACCACTCACGTGGAAGAGCAGTAATGAGTAGTAGTCCGAGGGCTGTGGCAGGCTAGGGAGTTTCTTAGTGATGTCCTTAGCCCGGGCCCCAGGGAGGCAGCAGCCTTCCCTAAGAGGAGGGTCTGTCTGGCATATTTGGGCCCTCTGTTCCCCTCGGAAGGGAGTCACCTACAGTTATAAACAGTCTTTTCTTCCTTGTGGAGGTGGCCGTGTTATGGGGGACAGGCCTTTCTGACCTTGGCAACAGCTCTGGTGTAGATGGGCCTTCACCCACATCATCCATTGACTGGCCTGCATCCAGAGCCTCGTACCTGTTGTACAGAGGCATCTGGGAAGGCAAGGTGGGCAAGGAGGGGGTTCGCCTGCTGCTCTAAGCATGGACTTGCCTCCATTCACTCTTCTCCTTTAAGCTACTGCCTTCAGCCTGGTGGGGGGAGGATACAGGATCCCCTTGATCTTGTTTTTTTCTTTCTGGTGGCTGTTTCTGTCTCAGGGAGGGTAGAGCTTGATTCCACCAGTCTCTCTCTTTCTCAGATTCCCTGATGCTCCTTAACCTTTCTACTTCCTGCATGTGGAATACTGTACCAGTTTTGGTCTCCCTGGTTCAAAAGGGCTGTTGAGAATTAGTAGATGATCTGGAGGAAGGCAGCAGACCTGATTAAGGGTCTAGGGCTCATGACCTACAAGGAGGCATTGAGGGAAGTGGGCCTGTTCATTCTGGCAGAGGGGGACTAAAGGCAGATGTAATCGCAGCCTGCAACTACTTGAAGGAAACTTAGAAAAGCAGTGGAGTCGAGCTCTTCTCTGTAGTGGCAGATGGTAAAAGAAGGGGCAACGGCTACCAGCTGCAGCTTGGAAGGTTCAGAGTGGACACGAAGAAAAATTTCTAGTGCAGCACTAGAACAAGTGTTACCCAAGGATGCTGTAGCTTTCCCTTGCTTGGAGGTTTTGAAAATTCTGCTAGATAAACCTGCAGCTGATCTGACCTAGTGCCTATGATTCATGGAATAATTTAGTTTGGAGGGAACCTCCAGCGTTTACCTAATCCAAACGCTTGCTCAAAGCAGGTCCAGCAAGACCAGGCTGCTGAGGGTCTTACTGAGTTTTGAATGTGTCCAAGGATGGAGAACCCAACTTCTCTCAACAATGTGTGCCAGTATTTCACCATCCTGGCAGCGAATTTTTTTTTTTTTCTGTATATATAAACAGAATTTCCCATGTTCCAACTTGTCTGTCAACTCTTATACTAAAACTGTCCATTTCTGAGAGAAGTCTGACTCTAGCTTCTCTATACCTTAGAGTTGTCAACAGCAATAAAATGTCCCCTTAGTGTTGTTTTCTTAAGGCTGAACAAACCCAGTTCTCTTAGCTGTTCTCCTCTGATGTCTTGCAGCAGCCCCCTGACTATCTTGGTAGCCTTCCAGTTCACATGCTAGAGGATGTCCATGTCTGTCCTGTACTGGGCAGCCCCAAATGGGGCACAGTACTCTAAATGCAGTCTCATAAGTGCAGAATAGAGGGTAAGAATCTCCTCTTTCTACTTGATGGCTACAGGTTTGATAATACAGCCCAGAATATGGTTGGCCTTGGTTGCCGCAAGGGCACGTTGCTGCCTTGTGCACAACTTGTGTTGGATTGTGATAGTTGCAGCTTTCTCAGAGAGGTAGCTTGAATAATCTCTTTCTAAATTTGGCAATCTCTGTCCTAGGCTGTAGAGAGGCGTAGTCTTAAGACTAAATTTCAGAGACACTCTTACTGCTACACCTTCTTGAGGTGACACTGTCAGGCCTTCAGGTATGAATGCTGTAACCTGAGCCTTTAGGTAGCATGTTTCTGTTGTGTTTGGGTTTTTTTTAGCAAGTGCCACTACTTTGCAATTCCTTGCACTTGTGAATGCCAGAGAACCTGAAAGCTGTGGAATAAATTACTTCCTCCTGCAACAAGCCTGTCCAATACTGCATTTTTCATATCTGATGTGGAAAATTTTCTCTCTTGACGTGAATAGGATAAAGTTCATTGAGGCTTTTATAGATCAGCTGATTAAAAGTTACACTGCTCCGTAGAGAAACAGCATCCCTGTGGCTTGATGGTAGTACATCCACATATGCAATAATTTTCTGTTATTTTGTTAAGCTGTTTCTGTATCACAAAGTTAACAGCAGAAAAAGGCATATTAAGTGATCTTCTGCCAGATGAGCAGTGTTCACTGCTGTGCTGCTGTTCTGAGCTTCATCCAGGTTAGCTTTGAATGAATAGCAGACCATGTTTAGGAGATCATGATCTGGATATATTAAAGCTACTTGAGTCTTCATCCCCCCACTGATTTTTGCTAGGTGTTAGATGTCTGTACTTTTATAAAAACCTGGCATGAAGAAAATGACTCTCGTATATTAACTTTATATTCTGATACATTGCAGTTTATTTAACCTAGCCCATCTACTCAAGGAGAAATGCAAAAGTGGAAAAAGCCAAAGCTATTGTGATTTTAATTATTTGAACCAGGAGACCTTTTGGTGTACCAGTCCTTGACTTGAAAAACTTTAGCTGCACTATGACCATATGAGATACCTATGTAAGGAAATAAGGGGTATCACCTTACTCCACAAATGAACAGTCTGTAGCACAGAAGGGAAAATAATCTTCAAGCGGTTACAGTTTGACTGCCTGTATGGTGAGATGGGTATGGGCATAACCTTAATTACAGTCTTTCGCCAGCACAAGTTCCAGCACAGCTGGGTTGTATGCCTGCGAGTGCTGTTCATGGGACAGACTGATGGTCTTTCCCTTTCATTAGCTCTTGTAAAATTATCATAGAGACCCTCCTTCAGCCTTCTGTGTGTGTTTGCTTTTGGGAATCGGAGTATGACAGGGTTCACATTTGGCAGGGCATTCTGTCAGATCAAAAGGGTGCAGCTGGGAAGATAAAGGTCAAAGGAAATGATCAAATATGCAAATTTAGTTAGGGCAGTTTGAGTGCTAGCTGATTGTGAGGGAGAGAAGGTCATCAGTATTCCTTGACTCTTGCCTTAGTTGGGATCGTATCCATTTGTCTGATTCAGAAGCATTTGCAGGACAGGGAATTGAACTGTGTGGAGCAGGAACAGAAATAGAAAGAATATTTTAAAAGCAGAGAGAGCAGCAAAGGTCAACTTGACTCTGCACCTAAATTTGGCAGCTGGGTGCAGAGCTCGGTCTGTCAGACATCTGAAGAACTCATTTGTTTGTGGAGTTACCTGAGCTTTTGATTGACAGTGTTACCTGATGTGTTCCTTTGCTGTTCTGTGTTCACTTTCAATGCACAGCATGCTATTTTTACACTTTTCAACACAGATGTGATGTTCTGTGGTTTTATACTAAGAGGCTAATGGAAGCTTTAAATAAAAAAAAAATTCAAAAAATCTGCTTAACAGGACAAAAAAGGCATTATATTTCTGACTTGTCTTTAGTTGAGAATCTACTATGAAAATTTCCGAAGTCTGAAATGTTTCTGGTGGATTGTAGGTGGTAAAGATTTTTATCAATGTTTATACGTTTCTTTCAAAGGTCAAGAAATGTCATAAGAAAAGATTGAAAGCACTTCATGTAAATCGTTCCTGGAACATATCCAAGTGGCTTTTATCTCCTGGGTTCGATTTTTTTTTTTTTTTTTTTTTTTTTTAAAAGAGCTGTCGGC
>JAVKLA010000007.1:21530179-21575400 GCA_034782735.1 Sagittarius serpentarius | reverse complement strand
AGTTAATAGAAAATGCTGTTTGTGTCTGGGCTTTTTCTTAGGAACTGGTATTCATTTATTTATTTTTTTTTAAAAGAGCTGTAGGCAGCAAAGCCACTTTTTCTCCACTTAAGAGCAACCAGAATGTGGGGAGAGGGAGAAGCCAGGGGAATGAAAAAGGACTTGGTCACTCACATCAGTTTAATGTTAGGTGGAACGCATATGCGTTCATGCTGTTCATCTCTGGCTAGAGACTACAACACCAACCAGTTGACTAGCTTGAGGTTGTTGTCAGGGATGACCAAGCCATGTTTTGGTGCCTCTGAGATTCATTGTAATATTGGGTAACTGAAAACAAAAGGCCTGGTGGTGTTTGAAACATTCACACTTGGAATAAAATCTGTGAGGCTGACACAATCGTATGTGAGTTAGAGAGGAGGGGAATAACAGAGAGCACATCAACAGATTAATTTATCCAGTGAAGTTAGTGAATTTCTGCCCCCACCCCTTTCTTTTCTCTGACCCAAAGTTAATAGAAAATGCTGTTTGTGTCTGGGCTTTTTCTTAGGAACTGGTATTCATTTATTTATTTTTAATATCAGAGCCTTCTAAGTAGTAAAATTTGACAGATGGCAAAGAAACTTCCATGTGAGGAAGCTCATTGTACAGAGTGCCTCCGTCAATGACCCGATGCTATCAGGATGGCCAGCCCCTGTCTGCAACCAGTTAACATGCTGGACCGCAGTCACAGATCTGATCATGTCCCCCCCAGTCTGGACGAGGGCCAGACTGCTCTCTTGGGTCCTAATCCACTCAGCATCTAAGCTCTCCGCTTCTCTAGCTGTGTGTGCTGCAGTGTGCCTGTCCCTACCCTCTTTTGTTGGGTGCTAGGGTTGCCTTTTCCTCCTTTGGCTCATGAATTCTGAGCAATTCAAATTCACGCTTTCCCTTGACTCCAGCTGTGGTGGCTACAGAGGCGACAATTTAGAGCATGTGCTAATCATGAGTAAACAGCAGCAGATTTTCCTTAAGGTTTTCAGTATCTTGGCTAGTACCAGCATGTGTGCAGGTTTAGGCAAAAGTAGTAAATCCCATGTACTTTTTTTTGGTTTTTTTTTTTTTTTTTTGGTTGGAATGATTCCTTACCTGGATGGCCCTTCCGGTATTTAACTATATTCATGCATTTATTTTCTTGATTCTCCCAGGCATGTTGCCAGTCTCAGGCTGCCTGTTTCCAGAGTGTCTGGTCAGTGTGCAGCCAGCAGAGGCAATATCCAGTTGGGCAGTTCTGCCATGATACCAGTATCCTTTCAGGAGCACCCTGAATGAAAATAATTTAAAAAACCTCATCATCTTTCTCCGAAACTAAATTGAGAATGAATTCTACAGGTCTTCAGCTTCTCTTTTCACAGCAGAAGGTCTGAATCGAAAGGGGTGGATAGGTATTTGGGGGGTGGTTGGCAAATTACCTTGGAGCCTTGATTTTGAGATTTCAGAGCTTTTATTCTGAAGAAAAAATGATCACTTACTTTGCAGCCAAACCAGAGCATTCAGCAACACCTGGGGAATCTCAAGTGTAGAAAGTGAACTACAAATTGGCTTCTAGACTATGCTTTGTTTGTAGCACACCAGAGAGGAAGGCGAGGAGGGAAGGATACGGGCTTAGGGAAACTGGTCATTAAGGTTATTGGATCTTGCAATGTATGAGGGACTATCTATGCTTGTTACAAAATCAGACGTTAGACAAGCATAGGCCCCAGAATACTCCTCTCATCTTGAAAGCATATGCAGATATAACAAACCAGTTCTTCACATAGTTGCCTGGAATTTTCCATAAAAAAGAGAGCGGAAGAGGAGCAGATGAGGTTTCCTCCTCCACCCCTATCCCCATACCAATACTTCTGACTGTCTGTGCTGGTATTTCTGCTGGTAAAGAGAAATTTAGAGCTTGTAAGAGGTCTTCAGTGTCCACCTTTAGAGAGCTGGTATGTAGTTGCAACATCATTTAATAAATAAAAACGAAGCTTCACTAACTGTGTGTGTGATCACCCAGTATTCACAGAAAGTGATATAACTCTCATATTTACAAATACACAACTGTTTTCTGCTCTCTAGTTTGAAAAATTATTTTCAAGAAATTGCTTCTATTTATAACCCCCAGAAGAATACTGTAGCAGTCAGCTGCTTGCTTCGGTTACCATTTGCAGTGATAACGGTGTAGAAATTATAACTTTGTAATTGTGATTCCTGGTTTTAGTAGTCTGAAAAATTGTAGCCTAATTAAATAATTGTGGTGGTTGTTTGTTTTTTTGAAATACATATTTGCAGCTGAGAGTTACAAGGAAACCCAGATGGTAAAGATAAAGGAAGAACCAATGGAAGTTGACATTCATGATTCGCAGGCTTCGGTGTCACCCAGCCAACCCAGCCAAAATGTTGGCTACAGCACTTTATTAGGGCGAGACATTAGCGAGCACATACAGAAGGCACCAGAAGGTCGTGTGCTCCCAGAAAGAAGTCTATTCAGCCAAGATATATCAGTGAAGATGGCATCCGAGCTGCTCTTCCAGTTATCAGGTAAAAACAGTGGAAATAGTCGATAGTTTAATTTAAAGAACAAAAAAAGATTGTGTATAACCATTAAGGTGCTATGAAAGTGTGAGATTGCTAAGGCTGAAAAATAATAGGAGTTAGAGCCCTTCTTCCCTCACATTCAGAACACAAGCTCTTTGCCACATGTCCCCCATAGTTAGCATATGCTTTACAGCACTGTGACAGTCAGGTCAGGTTCACTATATTTGAACTGAATTGGCAAAGCCGGAGTTCAACTCCTGTATTTTTGAAAGCTAATTAAATAAATCTTGACAACTGGTTGATCCACGCCTCGGAGTATAGGGGAACCTATAGATGGCAGTTACTGGCATAAGTGGCCAGTGGCTGCAGCATGCAGTGCTCCTGGGGCTGCACCTCCCATTTCTCTTGACAAAGAAGGTGAACCTCAGCTGTTACATAAAGGCAACGATATCAGTGCTGTGTTTAATGAATGCTTGTATTGCACGCCTTGCATGGAGCACTAACACTGAAATATGAAGCTGAAAAAACTTGTTGGGTGTTAGTTTAAATGAAGTCATGCTCATTCTCTAATCATGCTGTAACCATTTACCCTAAATTACTCTGGATTATGCTGTTATCAGAAAGCATTAAAATAGTTCTGTTGAATAAAACCTGATAGGGAAAATATGATATATGCTAAGCACAAAAAAACCATGTATGTTCCTCTGCAGAAAAGGTGAGCAAAGAGCACAACCACAATAAAGATAACACCATCAGAACTACAGCCAGGTAAGTACAGTCCATTGTTATCTGCAAACCTGTATGGTAAATGGCATTGCTTCATTTTGCCTTGTGAACTCAAATGTGCCTGTCTCTTGCAAATATGACCTGATATTACAAGTGTAAGATATTTTCATGAGTAATGTAACCTATATCTGAAAAATTACACCTATAGGTCTGATTGCTCAGAGTTCATGAGACAAAAGGCCTTTGGGCCAAAATGACTTTTCTCCTCTGATCAAGTATTCACACATCATTTTAAGAATTATTTTTTCTATTTTATTTCTACAAAAACTGAAACTTAAACTGCATAGTACATGCAGTGTTTGAGGGAAGAACAGGCTGACAACTGGATTTTAAGATATGGACCAATGTAAGAAGAGGTGATTTTGATTCAGTGTTCTGTCAAACTTGGATTTCTTTAACAAAATTTCAGTTTAGTATTTCTGTCATCTCAATGCCTTCTAGAGATGAATTTTTAAAAGTCAGACTGTATGACAATGCTAATGAAACATTTGTTAAAGATTACAGTAGCATTAATACAATAAATGAAATCATCCAGGAATTAAAAATGTGATCCAATTATAGCACATGCTGTTAAAGAAATACGCACTTTACAGTATTGTGGCTGGGAACAAGCCCATGAGTTTATTTACATACATGTGAGCAGCAAAGTAAGGTGTCCTATGGGAAAATTCAAAGCTCTTATTACGTAAGTGGTAGCTAGAATTGGTAAAAACTTAGGAGCCCATGGTGAGGAGTTAGGCAGGAATTGGCAAGGGTACATTTATTTCTTACCTGAAAGGTCCCTAATCAGTGCGGATGTGTTGGAGACTGAGCACACTGAAGTGACAAAGAGTTCCTTCAAAGACAGAGTAAGACCTTCTGTGCCTCTGTAGCCCCTTCTACAGAAGTTCCCAGCGTGTTCAGTGACTGCTAAGACAACTTTGTCCAGACAGCGATTGAAAAGCATTTCAGTTGCAGAAGAAAGATCTTTAAAATATGTTGGTTTTAAATTCCTTGACCTATCCCATTCATTCATGGTAACTGTAATAAATAAATAATTTGTTTTTAATAAACTGACCAGCTTGGTAAATGTACATTAGGGACTTTTTGAAGTTACAAGTTAAAAGGTAATTAAATTGAGCTTTTAACTTCTGGCTACTGTGAACGCTTCCCATATTTGCTAGTTTGGGAATCTGTGGGATACGCAGCCTACATAGCCTTCCCGTGACTACTTAAAAAGCCTAAGCCTGAGAGATACATACGGAGATAAATGCACGTATTGTCCAACTACCATCCCGCATGCATTGCAGGGAGGGGGTGACAAATAGTCAGTTGAAAATAGATTTCAGTGTGACATGATGTTACCGGCAGGACTGGTGTGAGAATCCAGAGCTACTTTTGGATCTATCAAAGATAATTCAAACTGGAAAGGTTGAGGACAGTTCAAAGATAACATCACCTTCTTCTGGCTGCCAACTTTTAAGAGGGTAGCACAGTTGGCTGTTGTCAAACTTGCACTGACTTTTACTGAGAAGTCCTGATAATGGCTGCTACCCATCAGGGCATGAAATGCTGAGTGCCTGATTCAGTTCTTCGGGGTGCTTTTATCTTACCTATCTATCAACAGAAGACATGAATGAGAAGGGCTTCTTACAGGGAAGTGAGTCAGTCTACTAAATCCTGGAGTTCAAACAGATTGACTTGAAAGATCTTGCCAAAAAAACCCCACCCAAAACCAGACAAACAGCTGGAAGCCTTTACTGGTAAGGGTATGATGCCTTCTCAAAAATAGAATGTAATGGAGCAGCCAGCGAAGGATAGAGGCACTCAGACTGCCTTAAGAAAACGTGGTGTTGCAGTTTGGCTCCCCAACCTACATCTGGAGCAATGACAGAAACGCACTGGAATCACGATTGTTACGTGAAGTTTGCTGACAGCTGCAGAGAGCCAAGGTGAGGTCAGTGTTGTCCCCCTTGTGAGTAGCTGGGGAGCAGAGAGATTAAGCTGTGTCGTTGGTGAGAGCCTTAAATCAGCAACGCCCGGCAGGATGGGGTACGCAAGCGCTTTTTGCTGCCTTATTCCGTATTAACGTTTCTAACTGTTGCCTACCTGTTGCTGTTCCTCATATGGGTATTCCTGGACATTGCGAGCATACGCTTCCATATGATTTTACTTAAGCAGCCAAAGCTGGCAAGGGTTCCTCACAGTTCAATGGCTGAGTGAGATGGTAGAGCCTGCCATCTCTGATATGAAGACAGAAAGTGGAGAAGCAAATGATCTGGAAGAGAGTACACCAGCGTAAGATGCCAAGATAAGTTTCTTTCATCTAGAGAACTGTGTAGCCATAAAACTGGAAAAGTGCAGCCAGAAAAAAAAAAATCCTAAAGCTTAATCTTCGTCAGAAGGGACTTGCACAGTGATTGAGAACAATTTGTGTAGTTTCTTACTATGAAGCAGGAGCTCTTCCCTCCATACTTTGCACCAGGAATTGGAGGACATACCTGCTGAAATAAAAATAATAATAGGGCCAGCACTGAAGAGACTCAGCTGCCATTCTAGAGGAAGGCAGAAAAGAGATATCCAAGGATGGTTCTATAATTCACCAGAGGCTGATGGCAGAGAGGGAAATCCTTGGGACACAACACAATGAAGTCTTCAGCAGCAACTTGCTCGTGATATATGGCCTAGCCTGAAGTAGATAAGCTCTGCGTCACCCATTTTGCTTGGAACCAGCAATAAGCAGTGTCCCAGTGACTGAATCTAAGGCACAAGCAGGAAGGCCAACATGGAAACCTGAGCGGATTACAAGATTTGAAGAGTTACAACAGTAATAAAACTTTTTTTTATTGGTGTTTTCCTTCAAATCATTATCAAACCAGAGAGAGGAATGTTGCAATAAACGATGCCATATTCTTATACAGCGTCAGTCTGTTTTATATTATGTCACCCCTGAGTGGGAGTGTGAGTCTTGGAAAAAGTGAAGTTTTGCACATGTGGGCTGGAGCTGTTTTGCTTTATCCTGATCACTTGTTTTCTTGAGTATTATGCATTGTTCAGCTATCTGCATACACGGAACTGTTCAGGTTTCGGGCAGCTTCATGCCTTACCCTTCAGCACAGCCTGATGTTGACTGTGTTTATGGTTATGTTCAAACTTCTGTAGAAATACCAAAATATCCCATTAACTGTCACATACGGAACAGCACAGAATGAATAATGGCCAAAAAACTTGATAAGAAAGTAAATAATGTGATTGCCAAAAGCGTTACCCGGTCAAGTTAACTAATTACCAACGAGTTTCCCAAAGGCAGAAGAGATCCGACTAAAAATACAAGTGACTGAGTGGAGGCGGCCATGTTCACTCTCTGCAGAAAAACTGTACGAGAGAAGACTTATGCAAGTGTCATTGTTTAGATTGACACCTTGGGTATCTGGACTGGTAGGGTCAACTTGGTTGGTGCTGCTGGCATAAACTTTCTGGGTCTGGACTACCTGCTGCGCAATGCTTTGTAAGACCTCATAGTACATTCTTTATCCTGACAAGGTTTTGGATTTTATTACTGAATAAGAACAGGCTGCAGAAATGAGCTGGCCTCCTGTCCTGCACCTTTAAAACACCTACTATGCACCAGCCTGTTAAGGATTGCCAATATGAGAGAGATCAGATTTAATGTAATTCTCATTTTGCTTAGAAGAAATGGATAGTTTGCATGCAGACGGAATACGCTGCCTTAGAAAAGAGTTTTCCAAGAAAGACTGTCCTTTTCCATTTTGAGTATGTTGATGTACCTCTTACTGATGTCGGTCTGTACTATAGACATCAGTAAGATGTAGTTTCTGTTACGGTCTTTAATAAAGCAGAAAACAAAATACTTTGACAGAAATGCCAATTCACTATTGAAATTGACTTTTTACTGCCTGTTAATTAAAACCAAAGCATGCTATGCTTTTTGGAGTCAAGTAGCTGCTAACTTTTGCACTTAATACTCTTTGGGAAGGAACCATTCAGTTCGTGTATGTGAATTGTTTCCTGCTTTAAAAACCAAACTCATGGAGTTAATTTTGTTCATGGAATGCCGTGTCAAAAGAGAACTATTCCGCATCTTAACCTAAAATTCGAGAAGTCTTGTTTTAAAAAAGATTACTATATACCTCAAATTATGAAATAATAATTTCCACCTTTTGTGATAGCCCTCTCCAGATATGACAGTAGAATAGAAATTTTTGAAGCATTAAGTTGAATGATCTGTATTGTATTGTGATAAGAAATCTGAGATGTTGAAATGTTGTTAAAAGCCTTTTGGAAGGCCTTCAGTTTTCACTGAGATGCAATTTTACCGAAGCATGCCTCTTCTCCCCACCTTGCTTCACGGTCTGCATATCTTTCAGCATCAATTCTGTAAATGAAACAGGGCTTTTAACAAGATGGTATTTGTTATAATATTGAGGTGTTAGGGTCAAATATAATATTTACTACTTCCGTTAACTGCTATTTTGTTTACAAAAAGATGTCTTATTTTTTCCTATAGTCCTTTCTTTTCTGAAGACACATTTAGACAATCACCGTTCACTTCCAACTCAAAAGATCTCCTGCCTAATGAAACTACTCTTCATGGAAGGACATCTGCACCAGGTCAGATACCTTTTTCTTTCATTACTTGCAATTATGTCTCGTTGTAAAATTTTCTTACTGTAAACTCCACCACCTGACTAATGCTCTTAAAATGTAGTTTACCTTGTCAAAAGGCAACTATCTCTCCATCACAATGTGCTTATTATTAAGAAGAAAAAGAAAAAAGTTAAATATTGCTGAAGCATTTGTATTAATAGTCTTTAAATTACTGTTTCCATGAATTGCACAAGAGTCCATAACAGATTAAACTCAGCAGTATTAACAGAGGTGGGGTTTTTTGGTGTGTGTGTCTCCCATATGTAAAGGAACTTTACTGATGTCAGATTGCTGCCTGCGGTTCTCCTGTTACTGGCTATTTCCATCTCCGTCTCTCAGAGTACAGATGAAATGTTTGCTGTACATGTATCAGAGTGACCGAGCTTGGCAATATGATTTTTTCCTGCCTTTAACAGTAATTTAGAAACCTTTTTGGAAGGATGCAGAGTTCTTAAAACGTACTGAAAGGCCTCAGTATCTGTGGGTACGTCCCCACTGATCTTCTGAACTAGTTCACAGGCATTTTATATCCAGATGTAGCTTGGGTTGTATTCTGCATTAAAATGGAAAATATAGACCTGTAACAATACTATTCAAGGTGGCACTGAACACATGCAAAAACTTGGTACGAGCCTTTACTGTCCTGTTGCAAAATAACTCATTTGCTACTTCACTGCTATCTGTTCTTAAATTAATAGCTCTTGGGTTCTAAAGGTCAGTAATTACACAGCCAGCCGTAGGGGAGGTTATTCACCTTTTCTTAGCAATCAATAAAGTTTTGGGCACGTTACTGCTAATTTTCAGCTATAGACTGTCATTTAATTTACAACTTAACAGACCCTTCATTTTTTTTAATGCTTGAATAGTCATTTGACAGCTCATGAAGTGGTAGATGAGGTTAAGAGTTAGATGTTGTCTAGGGGTAAATATGCATAGCAGGAAGAAGAAGAAAATTTGTAGCATAAGAACAAGGGTCTTCAGGCTAGCCTCAGCTGCACTGTTGCAAGGAAGTAGTGGATTTTGTAACTCGGGGTGAGGAGAACCAGATCAGGTGTGGTGCTTTTAAGTATTAAAATGTAGACCAGGTTAGCACTTCAATCCTGGCTTTTGACCTTGGCATAACATGGAATATTCATATACCCAGATGAAGGACAAGAACTCTAGACTCCTCAGGCAGTGCTCGATACCTCGGAGGACATGGCCTCTAGCAGCAATACTCTTTACATCATACCGAGGTGAATGTATAAGAATTTTAATTCTCTGTAAGACTTCATTTAAGTGAGACCACTAAAACTGTGGATGTGTCTTGGTGACAAGTTTAATCTTTTGCTTAAAAGATGTAAAGTATCTAGTTGGTTAGGGCATCCTGGAGTGTTAGAGTGGCTTCTGAGGAACTGGGGTTTGTATGTTAATGCTGCCCCATATTCTGCTCTATGGAATATAAGTATTACCTTGATAGGTCTGTGTATTCTAATACATATTGCTCTGTGATTATGAGACTCTGCTATGTAATAGCAGCATGTGTACTGAAAATCAAAAGTGCCAGTTTCTGCTTCATTTTTATTTTTGGAACAACCCTATCATTCCAAATATGTTGATTTTTTTTTCTCAGCCTCATAATAAATTCTTGGACCTGAAGTGCAACTTCACAGTAGCACCAGGAATGTGATTTAAATTTTTAATCAATTACAAATGTGATGTTCATGTAAAAGAACAGCAGAATACCCACAGGTAGATTTCCTACTGGTTCCAGCCTTGCAAGAAGGAGTAGTCTATATAGTGCTGTGGGTAGCTCAGAAGAAACTTTATCCCTGCAGGCAGTAGCATAAAGGAACAGTAACAAACCACTGTAAAGGCCAACAGGATGTAACAGAAAATGCTGTGGAAATGTGTATGTGGTGTCCTATGGATAAATGGTATGTATGCCTTCACTTGAGATTTGTTTTGGGTCACTTCATCCCTGAAACAAGATACTAAGAAGTAGAAAAGAACAGTGTAAGAAAATGACAGGAAATTCCCGGTCCAGTGTCATCTTCAGGTCATCAACTAAAATCCAAGCAGATTAACTGCTAATGTCAAGAGTGTTCATTAAGCAGTGCCCACATCCAAAAATGCGACCCCATGCCCCTGTCACCACAGCTAGCAGAGTCTGATGTACAAGCGTGGGGTCTGAGCTGCTGCTCTGTGCTGACTCTCTGCAACCAGGCTTGAATCGGGCAGGCAGAGTGGCATGAGGAAGCCTTCACTGCCAGCTGGTCTGGGTGGCCTTGGTGGAACCCCATGTACACAGTGCTTCTTTCCAAGAGCGCACCAATATGGGCGGTTGTGTCTCCAGGCTCCTGCCAACTTTCTGTCTGCAGACTTCTTGGCACCCTAGCCGCACAGGAATTGGGAAAAGCGACAGGAACATAGGACAGTAAGATATCTCATATGTCAAATTCAATTCTTTTCTATAATAGGTAACGTTATGTAATCTCATTCATTATCAAGATCCATCTTAAACCTGTCATCCTTATTATTTGTATGAGGACACTGTTTCAGAAGCTCACCCCTTGGAAGGGCTGGGACCTCATTCTCTTTTCAGTCTGAATTTATTCACAGCAAGTTCTACTTTTGTTGTTTCACCAATGCTGTCCTTCAACTTCGATAATTCTTCTCCCTTGTGATGCTCACCATCTGATGTGCCATCTTACATTCCCCTAATCCTGTCTTCATTTTGGAAAAATAAGCCAGCCAATGTCTTTTAGTCTCTTTTAGTATGATAGTGTTTCCATTTCCTGACCAATGTCATAGCCTTTTTCCGCCTCTGTTTAGGGAAAATAATTTCTGCAAATATGAGTAGTCAGAACTATATATGCTATTTTGCAGGAGATCTTACCAATGACTCCCTCAGCAGCATGCAACCTTCTGTATGTGTATTGGAAATGCCTCTCCTGTTTAATCAGTCTTTGGAACTACAACATGCTGATGACTCTCAGTTCATTTGCTAATCGGATAGTAACATGGTTTTCTTTTCTTTTACAATTTCAGCTGATGATTTCAGCGTGCAACAGAAATTCTTCTTCCTACTTTCTAGGCATATGACCTTGTAATTTGAATTGTTTCACTGGTTACTCAAGACGATTTTTTTAATACTCTGAAATTTCTGCGTATTGATGATACTGCTTTCATTAATGCAATGCTGTGTTGGTTTTGCGTTGAAGCTATTAAAGAGGATTTTTAAGTACGGTTGGTCCAGAGTTCAGTCCTTGAGACTTCAGCTTAGTGGCTTCCTCAGCGCAAACCACTTCTCTTCATAGCCGGTTTATAAGATAATTGCAAGATCAGGTATTTAAGAGGAAGAGCACTCTTTGTAGGGCGTCGAGTATATGAGATCCCCAAGGAGTATGAAATAATTAGGAAAGACATATTAAAAGATGTGCGAGAGCAATGCACTGATCAAGGCATTTACTGGAGAAATAAGACCCTAAATAAATAACAACATAGCGATGGATTTGGGCTGAAATAAAGGTGAAGTAATCCTGATCAGCAGCAGTATCACAGGCAGGAGAAGTGATTCTCAGGCAGCAGCTTTTAAGTCTGGTACCCAAGGAAGTGACAATGACATCTCCAACAGCTGTCAGAAGGGGACTCAACAGCCCCGCAGAAGTCACGGTAACTCCCTGATAATCTGTGGCGAATTCTTAATATTCTGAGAAGGGAAGAAAGTAGTTTTCTATAATATGTAGTTCAAAAGTATTGGATAGATTTGGGGAACTACTTCCCTTCCTTTTTAAGGTATTTTTTCTGTTAAGAACCATACAAAGTTAGTTGTAGTTACATTACGTTTTCCTGCATTACTATTACTGTCCAAATAAGCTCATTTTTACTCAAAAATGGAAATAAAATAGTATTGATGTCCACGTTAATCAAACACACTTCGCTCAAAAATTACCATAGTATCAAAGTCATATCTAATACAATGTCATATCCAAAACAATTCAATAATTTCATCTTTCCCCTATAAATACAGCAAGATGATCTTTTTTGGCCTAGCAAAAGGTAGGGATAAGAAATGAAAATTTTCCTTTCAAACAGTCACTTTAAAAGGGCATTTTTATCTTCTGTTTTGTAAGACTCTTTTGACAGAATAGAGTTTAGTTTTATGTCAGATTATTCGTTCAGTCCAGATCACTAGATAAATTAAAAACATGATCTTCTGCTGGTGTTCCTGACCCTTAGCCAATCTTTAATGTGTTTTAATAGTTTTCCACCATCTCACTGACTCATTCTGTAAATCATACCTGCCTTCATGAAATCCAGATGAGTGATACTCGCTATTCCTTTTCTGGTCAGTTCACTAATATTGGCAAAGACTCCAGTCGTGGTTTTGGGAGTATTTTTTTCTCCATGGTTATCTGTGTGTAGTATAATAATATTTCAGTATTTTCTCTCTTATTCACCAAGGATCCGGTATTCTCCTTCATTTACATTGACAGTGCCAAATATTGAAACAATCTCATCTCTGGAGGATTAAATAAAAAATAAAAATCCATCTTTTATGAAAATTTAGTGCTTCTTGCAGAAATGTAATTTTGATTGGGGTAAGTGAATGTCACGTGGCTAAAATAGACTTTTGGAACTGGAGGATGTAGGTTTTGGGGAGTTGTAGCCCATGAATAGCCCTGGCTTTTTTAATTTTGTCCATTGGTGCCAGAGCTAAATTTACTGATGTTACTTATTTCAACGAAATAAAACCAATAAAGTTTCTGTCCTCAAGTACCTTTTTGAAAATGCATCAAAGCCTCTTCTGTCACTGTGTCTCCATACTCTTCACTGACCTGTAAGAGGACAGATAGGCCGTGCGTCCTCTACAGAAATGTCCAGAAGCCAATATTGAATCAGTAGCATGATACTTAGTTCAGTAGAAAATTGGAAACATAGTGCAAAAATTTTGGATTTTGGTACTGTCAGTTGTATTTTTATTGATGATGTAATTAGTGGCATCCCATATTTATGTTTATTGAACTAAGGTAATATGCGTAACAAAGATTTCCATATGTTTGGAACAACAGGACTACTGAGGAGATGTACGCATTTCTCCTGTTACTGTTCGCACGCACACCCTCCTCCTCCTACTTTTCTCTAAAGCAGTAATTCCACTGTAACTTTAATATATACTTAACGGGGAGAATCTGCCTGCTCCCTGGGCCTCATCTTCGCGCGTTCTCCAACATGGCAGTACTAACATTTGTGTGGCCACATTGTAAGCCAGATCAGGGGAAGTAGTGAACTAATCTCCTTTTTTTCCTAATAGTTTGTGGGAATGTTGGGATGTGAGCAGGGTGAAGGCAAGGCCATATCTTTCCGCTGTGTGAAATTTCAGCATTTGTGTGAGATTGACTGGCTGTAACCACACTTAATCTTGTTTACTTTCTTCTGTGACTGTAGTTGAAAAATACCTCCTGAGGGTTTAGAGTTTTAACTTGCACGTAATAAATAATCAAGCTGTTAATGTTGCACAGACACCACATTCTTTAGTATGAAGTAGTTTGCATGTTCTTCCCTCCTGATCTCTTTTTAAAGACACTTTAAGGTCAATATACCTCTTGATGTTGTAATTTTGTGTGGCTTAAAGCATCTAGAAAGTAGATAGCAAGAGCTTTTTTGGTCCAACTTGCAGACATGCTCATTCGTACATACTGTTTTCTGACAGTGTTTGTGCTTGATTCTGGCCTCCTGTGCTCTGCAGCAAACCAAACTTCTGCAACCATCTACAGCAATCAGCTCTGAATTTTGGGTCATCACTAGGTTAGTTAAGAAAGTCAGCACGTTAATAAATTGAATACGAGGTTAGAATGAATCTGACTATAGTTTCCGTTTCTTCACAAGTGCCAGTGACAGTTTTCCTTCTTGGTCTCTTTTAGCCTGCTGCCAGACTTTCTACTTTTAACTTATCTTACGTTGTCCCTGAGACCACTGTAACTGCACTGCAGAAATGAAGGGACACCTTGAGGGTTTGATTTCTGTGTAGAGGACTGCTGGCACTTCTGTCACCCTGGAAAATGTCCTTAGGCCTTAGGGGACTGTGAAATGCACAAGCCCTGAGGATTTCTGCTGAAGTGATCAGCAATGAAATGTTGGCATTTAAATTGCCCTTGTGTAGCTTCCCAGCTATGTACCCATGGAGTTAATTAGAACAATTCACACCTTCTTACAGTGGTTGTAGTTTTCTACATCTGCCAAAAAGCCTCTAACTTCACGTCGTGGGTAATCCTCTGCTTGCTTTAGGACAGTCCTAAATGCTAGAATTTGTAAAGGAAAGCTAGGGGTTAAGAGCACAATTACAAGCAATTGATTTCTAATTCATTCAGGACAGCAGAACCTGTGTATCGCTGTTTTTGAGAGAATCACAGAATGGTTGAGGTAGGAAGTCTAGTTTCACCCTCTTCCTCAGAGCAGAGTCAGCTTGTTGCTCAAGGCTGTGTCCAGTCAGGTTTTGAGTGTCTCCAGGGACGGAGACTCTCTGGGCAACCTGTGCCAGCGTTTGACCATGCTCACAGTAAACAAAGCATTTTCTTACATTTAAATGGAATTTCCTGTGTTTTTAATTTGTGCCCTTGCCTCCTCTCCACTGGGCATCGCTGAGAAGAGCCTGACTTCATCTTCTTATTCCCCCCCATCACGTATTTATACAGATTGGAAAGATCCCAACCAAGCCTTCTCTTCTCCAGGCTGAACAGTCCTAGCTCTCTCAGGCTGTCCTTGTATGACAGATGCTCCAATCACTTAATCATATTTGCCTGACTTCAGACTTTGAAAGTCTAAAAGAGTATTTCAAGATCCTGGCAGCCGTTTCTGTCCCTGTGATGGAACAGCAATTTTTATTGCCAGTATAGTTGCAGAGGGAGTGCACGTGCATGTGAATTGACTTACATAGTGCTTCCCCCCCCCCCCTCCCACTTTATCCCATTATTAGTGCTTATGGTCATTTTATTTGCTTTCAGTTTTGGTCTGAGTTACAAGCTCTGCCCACCCAGGACATTAGATATCGCCTTCAGTTTCTGACCCCTATTGGCCCCGTGGCAGGGTGGAAAAGTGTAGAGTGGCACTTAATTCAGTACGCAAGGCATGCTCCATCAGGCACTTGGTCCTGTTGTTCATTTCTATCTCAGTATTTCTGTGAAATGTGGTTGTTGAAAGCGGTGCTGGAGGTAGATGCCATGCTGCTGTCATCGCTGCCTGCAGAACGCAATGGTAGGTACTCACTAAGCCTTGCAAAATCTGGTTCTCTTGGTCCTCAAAAGCACCTATTTAATTTTATTCCTCTTCCAGTACCTGTCTGGGGTGAGATTCAACCAGCTGCTCTTCTTTTTGTGTATGTGTATGCCCATGTGTGCACATGTATGTTTGTGTAAACACCCATGCAGATGCATGAAAATGAATACTAGAGAGATCCCTCTGACAAATCCAACCTGTATGACAACTTTATGGATGGTAGGAAAATTTTTGTGAGAGCATGGCAGATTGATTTGAGTGACTGATTTTAGTTCCTTATCTCCAACATGCATTTTACTTTCATTCCTCACGCAAAAAGAATGTCTTTCGGGTGTACGTTGACTGGTGTACACTCTCTGTCTTTGCACTCTCTAGAAGGCTAGGGACTGTCAGCCGTCATGGTTGCTCTCTGAAGTCTGATAGCAAGAGACAGATAGCTGGCAAGTTGTGGAAAGCGATTCTAGGAAGGTGAGACAGTTGGACTGCCACAGAAGTGGGCTGTGCTTGGCATAGTTCTCCAAAGCAAGACAGATTTTGCAGAACTTTTTCAACATAATTCAGTGCTAAACTGTGTGATAGTGGTTCTGGCTCTAGCGTGTTTTTTATCTATCGCATCCTGTCTTCAGATTCCCATGATCGTCTGCCTGGGTGCAGCCTTCCTTCGCTATGCACCCAGCTGCCTTGACAACCGCTTTGCACTACAGTCATCGAGCAGAGGGTTCCAAATTTCTGAGTTTGTTTAACGGGATCATAACCAACGCGGCTGCAACTGATTACAGCATTGCTTTTGCCTTGCACCTTTTTCTGGGTCTGCTGCCAAACAGGTTTGCATCTAGTTGCATGCGTGTTGCAGATCTGTGATACGGTAATAGTGACTAAGTCCTGAGCAGCCACACAGTCTTCGTAACTAACAAAGTCCCTTTCAGAACTGAAAATACTATTATGCAGAACAGACCATTTCAGATCAGCAAATCGTCTCTTGCTCAAACAGGCGCAGTGCTAAAACAGCACAAGTGAAATGTGCAGCATGTGCATAGTTGTACATGTTCTGACTTTTCTCAACAGTCAGTAGTTATTGGCCATTCCCACAGCAGCTAAGGGGAATGTGATAAGATCCTTCTGGGGAACACACGAAACTCCTGGTGAATTGGCCAGCCCCTCTCTCAATGCAACACGTGCTAAATATCAGGACTTTGCATGAATTGTTGTGAACATACCGGCTTCACTTCACTGCACTAATTATTTTGCCAATTATTTACAGGACCTTCAAGATGAAAGACGTTCATTAAAATAGACAAACAGAAAGATATACATTCAGGTCCCCGTCTAATGGCTGTCTTGAAAAGCACTTGACATCTATCTGAAAGTTTGTGATCCTTGTTTTATTATGGGCTGCCTTTATACAGGGTAACTTTTTTTCCCTCTAATACTGTGCAGTCTTTTCATACAGGCAAAAATATTTATTTAATTTCCTTTTTCTGTTTGTTCCTCCTAAAGCAGTATCAACCTCATGGTAAAGGACAGAAGAACAGTTATTTCACTCAGAACAAATACCTTCTGGTTTCCTTCAGAATAAACCCAAACTAGACCCCATTCGTTAAACCTAGCAAACTCAAAGCTGTTAAAAAATATCACCAACATCAAACCCAAATCAAAATGGCCAAAGGTAACCATTTTATCCCACATGGAAAAAGAAAACTTAGCAATTGGGTTTTTTACCCTTTCAAACCGGGCAGGTTTTGGCATCTTATATCACTTTTTTGATATGTTTTCCGAGTCTCTAGTACTTATTCAACAGCAAGCCGTTTTTTAAAAAAGTAAAATAATTGTTGCTATCAGTATTTTTACATAAATATGTAACACAAGTGGAGATCAAATTTGAGAAGGTCTTCCTGAGCAGCTGCGCTCATCCAAAGTACAGAATGAGAAATATGGGATTTTGTCTACCTCATCTGCTGCTGGCAAGTGAATTCAGGACAACACAAGGCTGTCGGGCAAGTTCTTGGGACCTGTGTTTTGATGCAGGTGACAGAAGGCAACTTGGTGAAGAACAACCATGAAGTGATAGAATGTATATTTCGGGAAAACAGCAAAATAACAGCAGTTGGCTTCAGAAAGGACAACTCTAACCAACTTGAGATTTGTATGGAAAGAAGCCTAAAAACTATTGTTCCCAGGTCCTTAAAGAAACCTGACCTCTTGAGTTCAGTGAGGGGTTTGGTGCTGCCTCCCACAACATGCTCATACTAAGCAGGGAAACCAAGAGTAGGTACAACTACACTTAAGTACTTAAGTGTAGCTGTCAAACCCCAAGGACCAGGTGCAGTTCTGCAAGGGTCTGTGCTTGCTCTGGTATTAATCAGTCCTTTTATTAATGTCATGGATGATGGAAGAGAAAGCATGTTTATTAAACGTCCTGGTGACACTATGTGTGGAGGTGCCATAAGCACTTCAGAGGGCAGAATAAGAGTTGTCTTCTCCTGAGAAACTGAAGAAACAGTCTGGAAAATAGTAGCCAATTCACTGAGGACAAAATTCTGTGCCTGGGGGAATGATGAGTGCCACAAAGAAAGGGGAGGGATGAATGCCCGGGCAGTGCAACTTAAGGGAGGGATCTGGATGAGTCTTGGTCAGACACTGTATGTAGAGCTGACATTGTATGCATTGCAGAAAGGGCAAACATTCGGCTGAGATGTCCGGAGTGTTGTCTGTAAGGCACAAGTGGTAATTCTGCTCTACAGCTGGAGCCCTGAATTCAGTTTTGGGCTCTGTAATCTAAGAACAATATGGAGGACCGCGGTGGTCAGTGGTTTAGAAAACATGAGCTGTGCATAGAGGTTGAAGAATTTGTGTTTATTTAGTCTGGAGAAGAAAAGAGGGGAGACATGGTAATAGCATTCAAGTATGTAAAATGACAGCTTTGAGAGAAAAAGAATAAACCTTGCCGATGTTCATGTGAGCAGAATAAGGAGTAGCAGGCTTAAGTGACAGCAGAGGAGATTTAAGTTAAACACCAAGTAAAACTTCCTAGCAGTGGGGTGGTTTTGTACTGGCACAACTGTCAAAGGAGGCTGCAGAACCTCTGTCATGGGAGGGTTTTTAAAAAAAAATAAGTTAGACAAGCACCTCTCGGGACTGGCGGGTATGTTTGGTGTGTGGCTGGTGTGCCTCTGGGTGAGGGAGAGACAAGATGGCCTCCTGAGGTCCGTTCCCGCTCTATTTCTGTGGTATATATTCAGTAGCAAAGCTATAATGGCAATTAAATAACTTCTTGAAAGAGACATGATTGATGAGACTTTTGGTTTATAAATACTCAGCATGCTGTGTTTTAGACTCTGCATCTTATTCAAACCCATCTATAGTTTCATATCCTCTTTTGTCTGTCTTAATATCGGAATCTTTTGTAAAAGTGAACATCAGCATTGAGTCAGACTGTTTCCTGAATATGAAACTGTTCCAAATACAAGCTCAACATGCAATAGAAAGTCAGGGTTTAAAATTACTTTTCTCACTCTGCAAAAGGAATTGGAACGCAACATTCCCGGCATTTCTTTTTAGAGTTACCTTGGGACTCTCCAGTCCTCACCTATCTTGTACAAGGTTGTCTTCTATAATATTTGTCTGCCTAAGAGTAAATTAAATGCAAAATTCATCAGGCTATTTGGACATATATATATATATATAAAAGACCATTGTTTAAAAATAATATAAGCAAAGCTGAGGAGCAGCTTTTTGTTCTTCTACAGCATGATTTCAGTCAGGGTACAAATTTGCCTCACTGGTTGCTAGGTGTTTTAGTTGAGTTTGGGGCAGTCGTGGTGCTGACTAGTGCCCTGCAAATGCAAGTTGAGCAGAAGGCAGAGGGGAGACTAGTAGAGAAGGAAGGAGACGATGGTTTGCGGGTAGTTTCATGTGCTTGTGATAAGAGAGGGAGCAAGGAGAGAGGTAAATCTCTTGGAAGAGTGAGTTAAGGGCTTCAAGAAAATGACAGATTCACTGCTTATCACTTGGGGAATCTGCAATAAAAGCAGTAAGAATATTTTCTTTTACAACAGCAACCACATACTGTGAAGGGTAGTGCCCTTCCCTGGCAGCTTGCTGAAACATGGAAAGGTGGCTCTGACTGAACATTTGCAGTTACTTTCATCCAGTTTTGACCCTTTTGTGTTAATTCGGTCAGCTCAGGAAGAGGGACTCAGTCTGCATTTGGGGCTTTATTTTACATTCCCCCACTGAGGTTTCTGGTCACCAGCTTACATTTTCTCTAGCACAGCAGCTTTTGCTTCACTGAAAAGGATGCAGAAGGCTGAAAAGAAACATGTAGTCTGAAGGCCAATTTGTCTTTATTTGTATCTGAATTCTGGATGGGGAGTACTAGTGTTAGCCTCTGCAAAGTGCCCTAGATGTGTTATTACCTTCTCTCTATGAAAGAAAAGTCCCTACTTCAGGTGGACTTGCAAGTAGAAATTGGCACAGTGACAAAAACAAAAGAAAAAAGGGAAAATTTGTACGTAACACCATAATGGTCCTAAATGTGCACAAATATCTCTTGAGTGATTTTTAAAAGGGTTTCTTAGGAAGTGTGTCTTAAGCAGAATTGTAGGAAAGAAATGAAAAGGGTAGAAACCTATTGGCATTATGAAAATTAATTAATTGTGGTTTAAAAATAATAATAGGAGCAAATTATATTTTCATAAATTCATATGAACTCAGTGTTGTAGCACCCAAAATAAATGTTGCAAGCAGTGTAAATGGTTGAGCTAAACGTGAGGGCCACCTGCTTGGGAGTCAGTTAGAGAAATTCATTCTGGCACATCTTACAGCTATCATGAAGATATTTTCAGGATGATATTCTAGCGTTATATTGAAATAAAATATATTGTGCAAAGAAAACGGAGCACATTATCAGATTTTTCTCTTGACAATAGATGCAGAATTTAACTTTTATTTACAATAGCTATTATTTCTAAACAAGCAAAACCAGTAAAGTTATGATGATGGAGCTCTTTGCTGCTGAAAGGACTGATTGTTCTCTTGGCCAACAATGATGAGGTAAGCTGTTAAAAACACTTCGGGGGAGGGGATTTGTTGGTGCTTCCTATCCCTTTCTTGCAATGTCTTGACTTCCTGAATGAAAAAAATAAACCAGTTTCCATCTGGGCCATATTGCATTACTTATCTATAGTCATGAAACCAAACTGACCTTCTTCACTGATAGCTGTGAATGACTGAGGAACTCTTGGAACAGTGAGCTACACAGACTCTTCCATGACGACTACTTTTTGGCTGGTAAATTCACAATTTGGGGCCTTACTTTGCATATGTCAGGAATCTTACATTGTTCTATTCTTTGTTACGGTGTAAGGAATGGAGTTACCACAAGACAATCCTGTTTATGCTTTATGCAAAAGCAGTACAGTCGATAATACAAGTTGGGGGGAATAGAAGGTGTTGTCCAGTGTTATCCTCAACTTGATGTCATAGTGTACATGTTGTAAAAATGATTTTCAAGCAATGACCACAACATTATTGCAGTTCCTTAAAAATCTGCAACTCCAGCCACCTTGCACAGCATTTATGTAGACTGATTTAAGTTTTGAACTGGAGATTTTCTGTTTTCTTGGCTGTTTCTTACATTTTGAGCTTAATACAGACAATAAAAGCAAATTTCAAAGCTTTATAATGCAGATGAAGGTTATGATAAGCCTCACTGTTTACTCAGAAGTCTTCTGTTGTATAAGTGAAGTTAAAATAGGTGTTTGTTAGTTTTGATGCAAAGGTAGAAGGTGGGGAGTGGCCTTGTGTTTTGAAGTCAGTGTGTCCCTACCTTGTCTTTGCCCTGACTCAGGTTTTGTTTTTCTCACCCTGCTCCTGACTGTCCATTTTTGAGCAACAGGCTCAGTCTTAGCAGTGAAGCGGGCTTCTCTGTTTTCCTATATTCCTCCATGGAGGCATCTTTAAAGTTCATCTTCTATTTTATTCTTTTCACAAACCCCAACATCTTTATCACTTCTCAGTGACCTTTTTGAGTGTTGTTGCCTATCATTGTGCATTTGGGATACTTCCGTGCACAATATTAATGTTTCTTTTTGTGGGTCATGCAAGCTCTTTATTGAAATATTTCCAGCTTTCATGGTTGATGTTTTTAGAAAGAGCAACTTAAGCACTGTGCTACTTGTACATAAAATCACTTTGGTTCTATTTTCTTCCATATCAAGGATTTTAAATTATCATAACATTACTGCTTTTTACCATACTCCGTAGAAATGTAAGATATTTGCAAAAGCATTTGAGAAAAAAATCAGAGCATTAGTTGATAAAGTTTTTTGTTTAGCAAGGAGACTTTCTCTGCTTCCTCTGCGCAGTCGTTCTGTCATTCAGATGGTCTGACTGCGTGCAGTTTTTCAGGACTTACGAAACAAAAAGTACACGTCCCCCCCACAACTGGAACTAGGGTTCTTTTATTTGACCAATAATTTTGTGTTAATATTTATTTTTTATTATTAGAGCACTATTGAATCCCTCCGAGTAGCTTCTCATACCTGACGCATGTTGTGGCTGAGAGCGTGACTACATAGGCCCTTCCTCTGTTCATGCTTCGAACGTGCTCGCTTGGGCGCAGGGCTCTGCTGCCAGGGCTAGATGGCTCCCGGGAGGGTGCAAGGTCACCTCTGGCCAGCCCTCGGCACACACAAGGGGACTTGGGTTTGTCTGGATAGATGCCCCTGAACTGGTATGAGAGGGGACAGCGCTGCCTGCTTTTAATTGCTACAAAAAGGCATTTAGAAAACCACCACAAAGGGGTCAGGCAAACCAGCTTGCAATTTTGGCTGAAGCTTGAGTTTTAAAAATAACGTTTTCTTACTTCTTTTTGTTTTTGTGGGGAATAGAGAAAAATTTTATGCCAAAAAAAGCAGTTGCTTATCTCTGGCTAACAGTGGAGGATTCTGCTCACAGTAAAAGATACATCCTAAAATAATACCAGACAGGTTGCTGTGATGCTGGTGGTGACAAAGGAAGACTGCAGGACCACTCAGGATCACAGATACCTTAGATAAGTCGCAAGACATATCTTACTTTGGACCTACAGTATCTGGAAGGATTCCACCGTTTATTTTAACTGACTTACTAGAAATAAGAGTTTTGGCGCTACAAATAAAACCTTTGTTGAATGTAAGTTGGGAAAGGAGTAAGATATATAGCATTTGGAGCGCTGCGGTTTCATATAGTCAATATATTTTTGAGCTTGTGAGCCTTTTGCAGGCTTTCGGCAAACAAGCTTGCAGCAGAGCCTTAATTACATATTTCAGAAAAGGAGTTCTCAATTTTTAAATACAGTGTGCTTGCCAGAGGTGATAGATGAACATGTAAGTGGAAGGCTCCAAAGCAATAAAATGCATCTTTGATGATGGGGACACTGCAGAAAGTACGAAGACATTATAACAACATAGATGAATGCAGACAGAAGAAGGAAAGAAAAATTCTTTGACCAAATAAATGTTTTTAAAGCAGTGTTTGCATGATTGCCTGACCTGAATGTCTTGTTTCTAAATAAATCATTTCCTGAACGTTTTGTATTTTAGACGTAACAAAATAGAAATAACCTTACAAATGGAACAAGCTTTTGTGACATTCATATAGCACTGCATAGAGTGTATTTACCTCTTGGGTAAACGTACTTGAAAGATTGCAAAAGACAGGCTAGCAGCAATCCGCTTCAGGCTGGTAGTAACCAAAACTTACCTGATGACTGTTTAATGTCCTGAGTCTTTCAGAGCGAAGTGAGGTGCCTTGCTGTGGGACATCTGCATTACTGGTAGTGTTCATCCTCTTCCCATGAGCTCACAGAAACCTGGTTACCTTGTCCAGCACTGCTTCTTGCTCAGTTTATTCATTTTCTGGTTTGGTGGAATTTTTTAGATGCATTCTGCCATGGCAGCTTCCTCTCCTCTTCTTCTGTATCAGCTATCTTCTACCTTTTCCCAGTTCCCCTCCTGTTCTGAGTTTGGCCATCTCTCCCTCAGCTCTCAGCCTCACCCTGGGTGGCTGTTCTGTCACCAGGTCCTCTAGACATCTAACTTGTTCTCTTCATCGCATTTGGCTTGCAAGCAGGATTGATTGAAAATCGTCTAACCACCACTCTCTGTTTGCTCCCTTTGCAGGATTTCTGTTCATTTCATTTTCAGAATTACTTAGCTGATTTCTTCTTGACCATCTGTGTGGTGTCAAACTGTCTGAATAACCCGAAGTATAACCATGACACACACTTCCAGAAGAACAGAGAGATAATAAATTTTGACCTTCCTTGTTAAGACTCATCAGCACCTCTCACTTCCACCTCTTTAAGGAATACTTATTGCAAAGGACAATCTATTTAATTTATATCTGTAGGATTCCATGAGACCATAAGGATCTGCCCTTGTGGATTTCGTTGCTTCCAAGGTCTGTGGAGGTGTGAAGATGAAACAGAGAAGCAGCTGTTTAAATGAGTTATAGGATGTGAGAGCAGACAGTAAACCAGCAAAGGTTATAAACATGAATTTATCTTCTTTGAATGACACTTCAGCATGCTTTTTGTTTGTTTTCTTAGCTTTGTCTTTTTCAGTTCAATAGTGGTTTCATTCTTTCAGTTATTAGTATAAAGCTATAAAGGTAGGCATGGCATTGAACAACAGATTAAAACATAACGTAGTATAAACCACTGTGAAGCAGTGATTGAAAAATACGTAAGCTAAGTAAAAGAAAATAAGTAATCAAAGTACCACATATCAGAGTCCAAAGCCAGTCCCTGGGGTACTTTTTGTGCATGACAGCTACTAGCAGTCACAAGGCTGATTTGGTGACTCTACAGACAGTTACTTATGTATTCAGGTCACACTTTGTTCTCTTCTTCAGTTACAGCTTCAACCAGATATGGTGTCCTCTCTCAGCATTTCTTGACAAAAGTCAAGCTAAAGGCTTTTCGTAAGGGGTGGTTAATGCGCTCTCCGTATTGGTATTACCAGTTTGAGGGTAAGAGAAAAAAAATTAATCACTAAATGTGAAAACTCAAAATACGTAAGTGTTTAGAAGTATGCCCGACAGCTTAGCAAAGGGGTAAATAGTAACTCTCAAGCTGCTGGGCTTTGTTTGCCAGAAATTAATCTGTTTGGAGGGGCAAGAGGAGGGAGAGAACAATATTTCTGCAGTTGATGTGCACCTTATCCTCACCTCAGGGAAAATACAGATGGTGACAGTCCCGGCAGTTCCTAACCTCACCTTGGATGATCAGCTTTACACAGCTACTCGTTACGAAGTTGACTTGGGGTTAGTAGGGAAACGATACCAGGTGACGCAGAAGGGCAGGAAAGGCGTCCATAAAGATGTTATTTCGCTAAATTTCATTGAGAATTAAGTTTTACCTTTACATAAAATTTTTAGCTCTTAAGACTTCTATGCAAAACGATTTCAAAATAATTTTATTACTAGCCTGTAATGTACTGACTCTTAATCTTTCTATTACTTTTTAATGATGTATTGGAGAACTTGGAGGCCTTCCATTTTACTAAGCATATTTTGTTTTAAACTCCAAAACCCATACAGAATTGCAGTCTATTACTTAATAATTTCAATATTATTTTGTCACGTATGCTTTTCTAACATAAAAGTTCTGGAATTTGCTGTGGAGTATTTGTTTAAAGCAGAAATCTTATATCAAGTCCTTTTTTTTTTTTTTTTTTTCTTCTTCATTTTAGTATAGGGATGTCATGGTGAAAGATGGATTTCTGTGGGACATCTCTCACAACGGTGATTTATTATTTAACATTAGTTGGTCTCAGTCCATCTTCTTCCTGGCCACTGTGTAAGATATTCTTAAAGGATAACGATGCTGACTGTCTTGGTAGAGTGCTTTGGGACCCACAGAGAACGCTGTGCGCAGACCAGTATTACGGTCTCAGAGTCACTGGACTTGTACTCGCTTCGCAGAAAACACCATTCCCCGGCATTAATTAGAGACAGAGCCCAAGGACTGAATGTGGATGTTGACTCACCTGATTCTTCAGGTCACTGGCGAGGTCAGTTGCTGGGTATGTTCTGGGAAGATTTCTGGACCACTGTATGGACACAGAGCTCCAGTTTCCAGGCTGCAGACAGAGCTGCCCAGAGGGTATGGTGGGTGGAAGTAGGTGGTTTCCCTCGGAGCCGAGAAATCTTCCACGAAGTGCTGAGGCTCCTGTTGCACCAGAGACCAACTCTGGTTTGCCATGAACAAGCAAAGAAGCTTGCTGAATAGAAAAAGCACTTTGCTACAGAGAGAAGATTCAGTCGAAGGAGAAGAAAGAAGCACTGTAGTTAGGACTCCAGGAATAAATCTTTAAAGTCAATAGAAGTACTTTCAAAACACCTTACAGCATCCTCTTTTGCATCAATGAAAAATATGCAGCTGCTTTGCAAGAGACTAGCTTTCACCAGCTCGAGATAATCAGAAAGCTGATATTTTTCCAGCTTCCCAGAACTGATAGCTATAAATCCATCACGGGGAAGAGAATATTATATTTCTTCTTCCTAAGAGATAAAAGAGGGCTGATGACTAATGCTGAAGTGAATTGTTAAGAGACTTATTTACTTAATTGAGCCTGCTTGTTTGGTATGTGTCCCAATTAATTCATTTTTGTTGTGACCATATTGAAGCAACCTACACCCTTGTGACCTTCTCTTATAATTATTACCATATTCCTCTTTTGATTAGGTACTCAAAAAGCTCTGCTAAACTATCTGTAGCATTAGTACAGAGTCAGAGTTTTCCATTGTTTAGAACTCAAGGATAGTAACAAAAAGCATCATTCTTTATCGAAGTTCTTGGAGGTTATGGGTCCCTTACAGCCCTTAGGGGACGGGGGGGGTCTTCCTTTTTAATTTCACAAAATGACCATTTTGAATAGGCAGAACTTGTTCTCTGACTAGAAATTCTTTTAAGAAAAATGTGTTGTTGGGTGGTAGCACTCAGAGGTGCCTCGTAATTCCTCTGGTGTGCTGAATATTGTACATATTACAGGGTCACAGGAGAAACTAACAGCAGCTGAAAAGGGGCTGGCAAGTATGACCATCCCTAAACTTGCCGAGATTGCTATGTGGAATCTCTGCCCCGAATGAGGTGTTTTTATTATTGCTGAAATTAACTACAGTATTTGACAGCTCTTTGCGTAAACCACAGTGGAGCCCTCTGGACACCTGTCTGTGGAGGAGAGACTCTTTCAGACCCAGCAGTCAAATCTGCAGTGGTAGGTGACTGTCAGTGAGGGGTTGCCTGTACAGGGAGGGTGTTTATTCCTCAGTGCTGCTTCGGATGAAGATTTTGCTGGTTAGTGCCAACCTCCATAATGGTAACTTACACTCAATAAGACGTTTTTGTACTCCTGCCCTCAGCTCCGCTCCTCCTGTTTACCTGAAAACCCCAGCCACATGTTTTTCCTCCATCACGGCACACGCAGGTGGAGATAGTTCTGGGCAGCAATCCCGCAGGCGGTTCTGGTTTAGAGAAAGGTGCTCTGCTTGTGGCATCTTTCCTTCCAGTGGAAATAGAAGGTCTTTTACCAGAAGTAAGTCTTAAACCAAGGCCCCTCACCACCAGCTGTTGTATTTGGAAAGCTGCTGAGTACCCTTGCAGTTTTGTGCACCTCTTGCAACAGCTGTCCCTTCTCCTCAGGCAACAAGACCCTTGCAGAGAACATTTCTTTACACAAGGCTTGCTGATACTGTTTCTCCTACAGAGCTAAGTAGTATCACTGCTATCCGGAGTCTCCCTCGGCTCTCTGCTCCCTTCTGTCCAGATCAAAACTGGCCATGCTTTTAACTTCTTGAAGCACTGTTTACCTTTTCTTCTCTTCCTTGTTCCCAGCCCTTTTCTCTCTACTTCCTTACGGAGTGCCTTCATGTCTGTGTTTTATGCCGCGTGGTTTCTTTTTTGTATGGCAGACTCTCTCTGTTCCTGAAGCCATTAAAACCACTTCTTTAAAGATAATGGCTCACTCTGGGTCTCATTTTTTCAGTGGATGGCCCTCTAAGCTGCAGAGGATTTTGATGCCTGAGGACAGCAGATGCTCAGTAGAGCTTAGCCTGGATACCACCCACTCATTGGTGTGCTGTGTCCTCTTAGTTTAATGTTTGTCTGAGCAATCTTCTGTTCTCCTTCAATGTAAGACTGCTCATGTAGCGAAAATTCCTGCATCAGTAGAAAAGAAAAGGTTTGGAAATCTTCCTTCAGCCATGAATAATAATCCAGTGTAAAACAGGCCACTGTCTCAGAGCAGGCCTTCTTCATGCAGCAGGCAAAGGTGGGTGACTGAAAAAGCCAAAGGAGCGGTCTCACCGCAAAACAGAATTAGAGGTTAATGCTTTGGCCTGCTCACTCTTGACTTTCTCTCTTCACGTAATGTGGTTTAACTCTTTTGACTATGTCTGTGTCTAGAACACTTTGACCAAGTGTTCTGCTTTAGAGTACGTATGAAAGATGCTGTATGAAAGATTAATTTCCTTTCCATCATTTGGAGTTTTCTTTTCACATGAACTCATGCGCCAGATCACACAGCATGCAGCCGAGATGTTGCATTTTATATGATGCCTGCAGGACTCTACTGTATGAAATCTGCAAGTTCTTAGAATACAACTTTGTGTTTGTGTTTTTTGGCATAGAAACAGAAAAGCTGGGGCTGGAGGTGGGAAATGGATTGCCATCTTGGAAATTTAATGACCAGCTCTTTCCCTGTGACGTGTGTGGAAAAGTGTTTGGTCGACAGCAGACTCTGTCCCGGCATCTCTCGCTGCACACAGGTAAGCCCATGCTTTGTGGCTGGTGGGTTGGTTGTTCCAGCACTGAGGAAATCTGTGTGCTCATCATGGCTTGTTTAAGTGCGGGGGGGGACAAGAGTGTGTGAGCCATCCTCAGCTCCCTGCGCTTAGGGCAGCACCAAGCGCAGAAACAGGACAGAATGTCAGAGGGGTGTTCAGGGAGTTAACTAACATTTTGTTTCTTTACAGCCTTCTTGTAATTTATCTTTACAAAATGCATAAATTCAAGTTTGTCCAGGTTCCAGTAGACCAGCCTGTAGGTACCAACTGGTTAACCAAGCCTGTTAATGGAGTTCTGAAGAGAAGGCACAGCCTTTCTTACATTCACCTGATGAGCTTTTTAAACATCACTGAACAACAAAAGATTTGGCCTTGGTGTTTCAGGTCTGGTGAAATCAAAAGGATTTAATATCTGTCATTCATCTTTGCTCTCACCATCCAGTTCTCCTGAGAGGAACAAGGGCTGTTCTAGCCCATACCAACTTCCTGAAAGTGAATCAGCTTCAAATCAACTGCGACTAACAGAGTTTTTATATGGAAGACACACCTTGTCAGCCTGCTGAGGTGCACTGCACAAAATAAGACTTGAAAGCAAGAATTTCTGCAGTGCTGAAAAAGATTGTTGGTATAATGCCAGCATATGTTGTACCGTCTAGTAGAGCCATGCTGAAAAGGTTCAAATGCTGTGTTCTGTGGCAGGCATCACGGGGTTTTCCTAGTCCTAAGCTGCTCTGTTGAATGCCTTTCCCCTAACACTTGTAGCATTGTATTTCAAATTTAGAGCCGCAGCTCCTCAAAGGGAAAGGTTGTAAAAGCTGACGTAATGTTTGGTTATTTTAATCAACTCTTTGCAAAATAAAGCCTGGCACGTACAAAATGTGCTGCCAGGATTTAGAAATGTTTAATTTAAAATAAAGTTATTTTTATTTTGAATTGTTTAAGTTGTGAAGCATCGGAAATTCATGACGAATTTGTTTAATTTCTTCAACTGTTCTTTGAGTTTTTTTCATTAGTTGGTGTTCGGAACTGCCCTAATGATAGTGTTCCCTTTCCTCCCCACTCTGATTTTAATACAAAACCATCAACAATCTGCGAGTGATCACATGGGCAACCTCGAGAATAACTGGACCCAAAAATCAAATAAAACATGCTAGGTAAAGGAAGTAGTTGTAGATTATTGACCTGTTTAGAGCTGCTCTCAGAGCAGCAGTTGACCCAGTTTTCCAAAGTTTTATATTATCTGACTACAAATGGTAGAGCACGTTAAAAAAACTAGCCTTAAACTACCTCCAGATTAGTTTTTTCTGAGTAATTGCTGCAAACTCCTGTAAGTTTCCAAAATGTCGAGCTTCCAAAGTACCTTCTTCTGAAAGCTGCTCGGAGAAACCCAAAGGAATGCATGCTTGGTTATTGGCAGCTTTAAAAACAGCTTGCTTCAAAATGAAGGATACATTTAAGGTTTTCTGTTTCTTTTTCAGAAGAGAGAAAATACAAATGCCACTTGTGCCCCTATGCTGCTAAGTGCCGTGCTAACCTGAACCAGCACCTGACGGTCCATTCGGTGAAGCTGGTGAGTACAGACACTGAGGACATTGTCAGCGCTGTCACTTCTGAAGGCAGCGATGGAAAGAAGCACCCTTATTACTACAGGTGAGGACCCAGACAAGGGCTGCGCACCAGACGCTGGGATCTGCATGTCTTATCTGCCTGCTCAGGACGTGTTACAGGGCCGCCCTTCTGGTGTTGCAGGGTGGAACTGCGATGAAAGGATTTGCCTTGCCCCTGTCTGACTTAGGCTAAGC
The DNA here is from genome assembly GCA_034782735.1 of Sagittarius serpentarius. Classification (NCBI taxonomy): domain Eukaryota; kingdom Metazoa; phylum Chordata; class Aves; order Accipitriformes; family Sagittariidae; genus Sagittarius; species Sagittarius serpentarius. The sequence goes on along the minus strand of JAVKLA010000007.1, from coordinate 21,545,527 downwards.
AGCAAAACCCAGTGGGCTGCCTCATGCTGTTTGACTTGGCTAGCCACGGGGAAAGACTCTGGGGTTTGCTGTGGGGCTGGTTTTTTTTTTTTTTTAAATGGCTTTGGGAGGCAGATGGGCTCTTAGAAGCCTCTCTAACTTTTTACGCAGTGTTTGTTTAAGTTTTGTGTTTGGAAACATCCCATCCTGTACACAGATTCAGGGCAAATTTAAAGCACTGTGCTTCCAGTTGCCTCTGACAGGAATATACGTTCAGTGACCAATATGATGAAAGAAAGATAAACCTTTAGGAGAACTTGCCTGAAAAATTAAAAGGAATTGCCCGGATAAAATGGTTATTTGGACATTCTCCTTGTTGTATCCACTGTTGTGCACTCTGCAAACTGTGACATGAACTCTAGTGGCCAAGCAGATTACCAAATCACTCTTACTTTTAGTCAAAGTGCCGAGAGCAGATTTAATTACAAAATCATAGAAGTAAGAAATAAATGAGACCTGCTGGATTAGATTATCTAGTCCATCCCCCTGGGAAAGCAAAATAGTGCCCCAGAGTATATGCCTTTTAAAATGTTTTTGGCTTGTTTTAAATGTTAATGGCCTAATCAAAGCAAGAGGAGGACTCTGCAAAGAAAGGTAAATTAAAGGGTCCTTTTCACTGCCTCTCAATATCACTCTGTTTATGCACTGGCTGTGAAATCTGTATCCCTGCTGATTATTTGCATAGCTGATGACTGCTGTTTTCCAGTCAAGCATAAGAAATGTTTGAACCCATTTTTACTTGCTTACACTGAAACTGCCAGGCAGTTTTGCACAAGATCCCAGTTTGGCATGGGAACCATTCCAGGGCTTGAAAATAACTCCTGGAGTGTGCAGCAAGCTCTCCGTTTGTCAGTGTATCAGCCGTACTAAACATCTTGGCAAAGCTGCAATGCCTCTTATTGCCCAAAGGAATCAGCTAGGTGATGCGCAGCATCTGGAATCTGTAGTTTTTAATTAACTTTATGATTATTTAGTGTCATTATAGCATGTACAGGATTGTTGCGTTGTGCCTGCCCTTAATCACATTGGCATGGCCATCAGTTCAAAGGCAGTTCAGCGAACAAAAGAATTTTGCAGTGAACATTCAACAGTGAGGAAGAGAGGAAATCTGTGGAGTGAGGTTTTTTTCTTGCAAATTCAGGGAAAGGCAATATACTACTGTTTGTCGTTTGTTTTTTAATGTTTCTTACTCTTGAATTCCCTTCTGCCTGCAGCTGTCATGTGTGTGGGTTTGAGACGGAGATGAATGTCCAGTTTGTCAGTCATATGTCCCTCCATGTGGATAAAGAGCAGTGGATGTTCTCTATTTGCTGCACAGCATGCGATTTTGTCACTATGGAAGAGGCAGATATGAAGGCTCATGTCAGCAGCAAGCACACAGGTGATGATCCCTCTCTCCCAGCTGCAGTGATCTCTCTCTTCCTTGCTTTTTAGGTGCAACCTTCACAGTTCCCATTAGCACTCTACTTTCACTGAAACACTTGCTAATTAAGGCCTGATCTCTCAAAGTTGAAGTGAATTGGACTCCAGCCAGCCAGGCAAATAATCTGGTAGTGCAGATCAATTTTCAAGCTTAGCAAAATAAATGAAGGACTACTTAGCCCTCCTTCTTTCTATTCCCCTTACCCCCCAAATCCCCTCCCCTGCTGAAGTCAGCATACTTTGTTTGTTTTTCTGACTGGTTTACTGTTTCATCAAAATCCTGGTTTGACTTCAGTGATGCTAAGGTGACTTTAAAGCACTAATTGTGCATACCTGGCTGTAAGTTTGAAATACAGGATACGTTGAGCTTCGCTCTTCAGTGTGTTTGCCTCCACAGACTATCAGTTTGGAATTTCACACCGATGTTTAGTTGACACTGTGATTCAGCAATAGCATAAATGTAACTTTATATTAAATAACAGAACAAGTCATGTGTGCTCTCTCTGTCCTGTTCACTTAATAGCCAAAGATAAGAGCGATAGCAGTTTTCAAACAAGCTCCATATGCTTAGTCCGACTAATGGAGTCTGGCATAAATTAAGGAGAAGAAAATTAGAATCCTTTTAATTAATTTCTCTTATAACACCAGGCAGAAGCATTTTGCTGCCACAAACTACTAACAGTTGTATTGACAGTACTGAACCTGAACTGCATCCAGCACAGTTTTTTCATTGCTAAATTGCTTTTCCTGTCCTACCAGGAATAAAATTGGGAAAACGGGGAGGGGTGGAGAAGGACAAGGGAGAGAACAACGCAGTTGTTTGTGATCACAGACACATAAGTTAAATGTAACTACAGAAATACAAGCTACTGGAAGCTCTCAAGCGATTTTATGCCAGGATAGCTCTCGGCACTACTCCCTGCTATCTGAGGTGTTTGCATCTAACTCCACTTTATACATAGGAGTCAATGCAAATGAGAAATGCCACCCATAGCCACATGAAAAGCTTGCATCGGAGCTCAAAGCTGAGCTGTACTCTCCTGTGTCTTCCTGTCGTGGCTAAAAGATTGGAGCTGCCTCTTGTCTTTTAAAGAAAGGCAAAAAACCCCCTTGTTCTTCCTTCACCCTGTCAAACTGAGCCATTCAGCTGGCAATTCAGCCAAATGCTTACACATACGGCAAATACAGAGAGTAAAAAATAGAATGGATTTTCTGGGTCACTTGACTCCAGCCTCTTATCCTGGGATGTTACCAAGTCATAAAAAAGCCTGTTTGTAAGGATGTTGGCATATGTCTTCAAACAAGCATAACCGTTTTAAACCAACTACTTCTACAGACAGGCAGCTACAGATTTTCCTGCATTAAAGATGAGGGACCTTTTTAAAATTTCCAGCTTGTCTTACGATACTCAGAATACACGTATGTTGTTCTTATGCCAGAACTGTCCTTTATCTGAAACAGCAGTCCACCTCTTGCTCCCTCCATCTTTCTTTCTTTCTTCCCTCCTTCCGCAGTACTTACTCCCTTAGTATATTTACGGAGAGCAAGCCTCTCCCCTCTAGATGTACATTGAGCCTTTTTTTATATGAAACACAGTTTTTTTACTGTACCAATCCCTCGCGGCATATGTTCTTGTTAGAACCCCTGCTCTCGACATATGCAATCACAGCTGTACATGGTGAAATGAAATAAGTAGTGGTGGCAGTGTAAAACAGCAGCAGCTACTGGGAATAGCTCACACAATAACTTTCTGTGATCATATTTACCTTCCTTGAAGGCTCCCCCACACTGATTGCTCATATTCATCCCATGTTCTGCTCAAATTCTTCTTTTGTTTTTCGTGACTGTTTCCAACTTAAGCAATCCTCATTTGTAGCAAAAATTCTTGTTACTGGCCCTTCAGGTCATAACCTTGTACTCTGTACTATTAAATTTCATTCCATTTCTATTACTCTGGTCCCCAAGGTCAGTGAATCTTTCTATATGATATCCCAGTCCTCCTCCCTATTGACAGCTCGGGTCATCAGATTTCATTAGTGCATTCCTACGTTTTTATCTTAAAGGTGCCGCTCATCAGTTTAAAGCTAGGCATATAGGAACGGGTGTTTGCAGAGGCCTTGATCAGGGGACTTTATCCCATAGAGAATATGAAGTTTAAGGTAGAGTCTCTTTTTAACACAGTTGTGATTAAACTAAGACATAGGTGGGGGGAAATAATTTGCCCATCCTTGCTTTGTTGGCTCACGGCATTTCTCATATGAGAACTCTCTCTTCACTCATGTTCCTTTCCAGTGTGTGAGAGGGTTTGTGATTGGAACTTCATACATTTGTTGCATGCATAAGGAAACTCTGATGGGCTCCAGCTTTAGATCCAGTTTTTTTTTAATTTATTAATTCTCTTCAATAAGAGGTCCTAATAAAAACAGATAAATCTTGAGGCTGCTCTGTTATCTCTTACAATAATTACTGAGGATGCTTCTCAGTACAGTGAGTGGGGATTATTCTCCTTTGCCCTTCCTCCCAAATTTACTCATTGGACCCACATAAACAGAAAGGAGGGGGAAGTTTAGCTTGAACCACTAGGCACTTTTGGTTTCCGCACCCCAAACCTACAGAAGCTCTGTTTCCTTTCTAAGTGACAAGTTCTTAATTGTTTTTGAACTCTGAGCTAAGCAAAGTGTTTTCTTGAGATTTTTTTTCAGTCTGGTAATGAGGTAGAGTTGCATGCTTCCTTCCCACTGCCATTACAGACTCAATTCTAGGATAAACTAAGAGATGTACTGCTGTAAATGCTAATAAAAAGGAAGGAGGTGCAACTATGGTTTCTTAACAGATCAGTTAATTTTAGACTTGTTTTATAAGCATGTTTGAATTAACTTTAAATATTTTCCCTGAAATTTAAAACAGGATCATTGAGATTCCACCTCATCTGCTGTACTACTTACTGCTCTTTATTCCTGTTTTTCAGCCGAAGAGAGGAAGACACCCAGTGAATCTAACAGTCCATCTTCATCTTCGCTGTCAGCACTGAGCGACTCTGCCAACAGCAAAGAAGATGCAGATATAGCCCCAAAAAACAAGGGTTCAAACAACCTGCTAGTCATTTCTGTAGTGCCTGGTAGCCAGACCTCAGTGAACACTGAAGAGAAGTCAGAGAAAGGTAAAACACTGTTAAACAAATACAAATTGTCACCTTCTATGCAGTCGATCTGGCCACAATGTAAGGAATACATTTTTCCTGTTTGATTTTTTTCAGGCTTTGAATGTGTTTTCTGTAACTTCGTCTGCAAAACAAAAAATATGTTTGAGCGCCATCTGCAAATCCACCTGATCACACGGATGTTCGAATGTGATGTGTGCCACAAGTTCATGAAGACACCTGAACAATTACTGGAGCACAAGAAATGCCACACTGTCCCCACCGGTGGGCTCAAGTAAGGAAAGCAAGTACACAAACTTTTACTGTGTTAAGCACCTCTAACAGTGTGAGAATAAGACAAAAAGAAGTCAATTAGGAAGGGTCAGTTAAATGCCTGATAATCCAGATTTGGGGCTTCCTTTTATTTAGATGACCCAGGCCCAGTCCTTTAGTGTAGGCTTGCATCATTACAGCAGATTGGTAACCTAGCAGCAGAGGTAGCATCCGCTGGTTTCAGAGCTGTAACAAACTGTGGTCCTTTCCCTTTTCAAGTCAAATAGGAGACAGTATGTGATGGGACCTACAGAGAATGAGGCAGCATTACACGGAGGTGTTGGCAAACTACGAGGGGTTTTTTTCAAGGCATCAGACCAAAGGAGAGCGCCCAGCACAGCTTCTGTTTTGCACCTGGCTCAAAGAAACTAAACCCTGTACAGTCTCTGCAGCTAGGTATGAAGCTATAACCTTAAAGGTTATAACTTTTGTAGACTCTAATGCAAAGTCAGCCCTCTCCAAGAATTAGTAACTGAGGCTTTCTGTTTTGGTTTGCATGCCTCAGAATGACTGCTATTGTATAAATTAACATGTAACGAGTAATACACTCTTCTAAGAAAAAAGCCCTTTGGCTTTGGCTAAGGTGATGTCCTTTAAGGTCTGTTGGTGCAGAGCGGTGTTTCTAGAGAATGAGCGTGCCCATATGTCAAAGTTGGGCCCCTGAGGGAAGGAGCGACTGCTAGGGCCATATGCTTGCTCTCCGTGGGCAGGCAATGTGACGTTCTGCAAGACGCATGTCCCTGGTCTCTGTTCCAGCTGCTGCAGGAAAAGAGGCTGGAACCACTTTGAGCCCAGCTAAGGTTCAGCACAGGACTCCCTGCTTCTGTTGCTCTTGCTAAGCAAACTAAGGTTTTCGGTGCACTGAAACAGTCGCGTGACGAGCACACCACGTTTAACGTTACCACGAGTAGCTCTATCGGTTTGCACTGCAGTTTTTGAAAACTGGTTCTGTTTGCCAGGCAGCGTCTGGTCTCCAGCTCAGTAGTTCCATGCACTGGGATCTGTGGTCACTTGAGATGTGATGATTGAATCTGGGAAGACGACCAGACTGAGAAACAAGTAGCGTGCCAGAACAACGGGATGTCTGTCTTGGACGTACAGACCAGTTGTCTAATGCACTTTGGGTTTAAGCTGCACAGAATCTGTTCTATTTACCAAGGAAAAACCATGACCTATGACTCAGGCCTTCCTGACAGAATGGGCTTCTCAGTCTACATAAGTTATTCCTGCCCAACTCAAGTAATAATTAGGTACCTTGAAAGCTGCACCTAAGAAAAAGCTCTGGCTTTTTAAGGCATCCAGAAGAGCCTGAAGAGATCTAAGTAAATTGTATTTTTTCTGTCTCCTGTTTGCTGTGGGGGAAGAGAAAAAAAAACACGAGTCCTCCAGCTTCAGGTCAAAATCTGAGATTCTGATCCAGTGAGCACCCAGCCCAGGAGAGGTATGTGTGCATAGATGGCTGAGTCCTCTGTTGCAATAGAGCTAATCACGTTAGCAGCCTCAATGCCAGCCTCCCTCTCTGGATCGGAGTACTTGATGTGCATCAGCAAAAGTGTTCGGATGTTTTTGTATCCGTTTGTCCTCCTGTATTACTCACTGTGCCCAAAGGTCTCTTGATTAGCAGGCAGATTCATGTTAAACTCGTATGTGCAACCAGTTGTAGCAAGGGAAAAGACACATGGAGAGAGAGGATCCCTGCTTAGAAATGATCTGCAATGCTAGAACACAATTGGCAGACCCGCTAAACAGTGAATGCAGATCAGTGACAGGCGGAGTCTCTGTAACAGACAGTAGCCAGGTGCCTTAGTCATGCCTTTTTATCTAGACCTGCTCTTTTAAGCTCACCAGTTAGATCTGGAAGGGAGTGTGCTTTGTTTAATACAGCAGCGATCCCTGGCAAGTAGCTGTCCTCGCCAACTTCCTCTCGGCTACATAAAGCAAAAGTGGGTGTGTTTTGGGTTTGTTGGTGTCCAGGCTTGTTCAGCTCAGGCTTCCTTCCAAGCTTTCAAGATTCCCTCCTCCAGCCTTCTTGGCCCTTCCTGGTCCAGGAACCAGGGGTGAGGCCCTTTGCCACGTCCACCCCGGTCCGGACGCTTGCGGCTGTGAGTAAGCGGAGCCCACATCCTGTTCCCACACAGGAACAATTCCTGCCGTGGCAGAGGCGGCTGTAGGCAAACACTGCCAAACACACGCCCCCCCCTTTGAGCATGGCTAGCTCATCTCCTAGAAATGGGAATCCCTACAGGTCATCCTCATAGACTGGCTTTCAGCGGCTCCTTGCAGGATACCCAGCAAGCTTATTGGTCAAGGTCACGTAACAGGAATTTCCTAAGTTTTTGCTATACATGTGGTATTACAAGTTTATTCCATCTTTACTTAAACAGCTGCTTTCATACTCATCTGTAAACACTCACTTTAAACCACTTCTTAATGGAAAAAATGGCCAAAGTGACTTCGTGCAAACACTAGGAATGTCGTTACACAAAGTACCTGTGAATCAGTCACCCACTCTGCACTACCCGGCCTGCTTTGCAGAATCTTCCCCATCAAGGTAAGCCAGAAGATTGAAGGGATGCTCCTTCAGTGTGAATCAGTGTTTTCCTAGGAACGCGTGAGCTCTATTGCCATCAAATAGGCAAACCTCCTCCAAGTAGAGACGTGTCAAGGTGAACCAAGTATTCAAAAGAGGCTTCACAGGGAGAACCAAGTGCCTTTTTCTCCTCTCTAGTAGGTCAGAGAGGGGTTGAGTGACAGGGTTAAACCAGGAATGCAGGTCTTCAAGCTGACCTTTTCTCTGTCTTTTCTCTGTCCCTGCCTTTCCTTGCTGTGCTGCCAGGTGCCCGTTCTGCATCTACTCCACTAACCGCCCTGCAGCGATGGAGTGCCACCTGAAGACTCACTACAAGATGGAGTACAAGTGTCGGATCTGCCAGACAGTGAAAGCAAATCAGCTGGAGCTGGAGATGCACATCCGAGAACACCGCCTTGGCAACCATTACAAGTGTGACCAGTGTGGCTACCTGTCCAAGACCGCCAACAAGCTGATTGAACACGTGCGTGTCCACACCGGTGAGCGCCCTTTTCACTGTGACCAGTGCAGCTACAGCTGCAAACGCAAAGACAATCTCAACTTGCACAAGAAACTGAAGCATGCTCCACGCCAGACTTTCAGCTGCGACGAGTGCCTGTTCAAGACTACCCATCCGTTTGTCTTCAGCCGCCACGTGAAGAAGCACCAGAACGGGGACTGCTCCGAAGAGGAGAAGAAGGGCCAGTATTCAACCTCCAAGGAAGCCAGTCCGCTCCTACCAGTGAACAGCTCCAGAAACCTCCTGTCACCCCTCTCAGTTATGTCTGCCTCCCAGGCTCTGCAAACAGTGGCTATGTCAGCTGCACACGGCAGCGGGGCGGAGCCCAACTTGGCCGTGAAAGCCTTGGCCATCAACGGCACTTCCCTGTGCTTTGATAAATACTGGAACTCAGAGTTTGCCCACCTTATTCCTTTAACAATGTTTTTCCCCAAAACCCACTACGATCTCACATTCCATCCACCCAGACCTCAGACTGCACCGGGAGGTGCCTCTTCACCTAAACACTCCTTCCTTGCCTACCTTGGACTAACAGAAAGGGCAGAAACTGTCTGAGGGCAGTTACGTTCTGTACCAAAAATACCCCAACAAACCCAGCAGGTATACATTGCTGCAAAACGTAGACCGAAGAGGTAACGAACACTTGTACTATATCATTAGAAAGGTTTAGAAAAACGGCTCTGTGTGTATACTTATTGCATTGACATGAAAGCTGCTTTATTAAATCTTCAAGAGGTGACCTACTGCATACTTCTACCTTCAGAGGCATGTTCCCAGTACTCTTATCTAAGAAACTATTTCGTCTTGTTAAGCTGAAAAAGAGTGTCCTTAATGGCAATCAGCACTTGTAAGATTACATATTGATGCATTTTATTTTTGGGCTTTGGTGTGCGTGCGGGTGCGTGAAAGAGAGTCTGCCTGTAGCGTGCCACGACATTGCTTTTGCACATCCCTTGTATTGGCTTATTTAATTATTATTCTTTTCCCCTTTTCACGCACTTGCTCCCTCCCTTCCCTCCATCTCCCCCTGAACTGTAGAGTTGTGCAAGGAGTAACGCTTGGTTCAGGGTGGGTTGGTGTGTTATTTCAGTGCTGTCTGCAACTTCCTTTAGTTGTCTGATGCCTTGTACTCACTTGTCAAGGTTTGAGGATGAGGAAAATGTTGCTTTCAGCACTGCAGGATGAGAGTACGACAATGAAAAGCGTGTGTATGTACCCACACATAAGCATCTGTAGTGTGTGCAGCCTACACACCCATGCAGCAGGCCCAATTCTTAACCGTTACACAGGTGTAACAAGCACCTGTGTCTGGGCCATAGCATACATCTTTTGTTTTAAAAGGGCGTATAAATATTATATATATATATACTGTATTATGCAGTGGTTACCTTTTAGTTTGCAGGAACAACTTGTATAACTAGAATTCTATGGTGGAAAAAAAAAATCCGACAAGGGGATTAAAAAAAGGGTATGGATAAATTCTGGGTATAAATACTCAGACTAAAAAAAAAAAAAGGCAGTTTTGCACAGTGCTTTAGTCTTGCACTAGTTTGTTTCTCACTTGCAAAAAAAAAAGAAAAAAATAAATAAATCTGTGGGCTGAAGGTAAGAAGACCGTTTATTTGAAAAGGTACCAGTAACTTCTTTGAAATATAAAGCTATAAAAAGATGCTGTTTGAACCATACAGTTCTCTTTTATACCCTCAGTATTTCAATTGTACTTGCAAATTCTACAGTCCTATCGCTACCCTCCATGTTATTAGTAATACTTTGTTCCTTTTTGTTAAAGGCAGATAGAGTGTACACTGCTAGGACGCTAACTTTATACTTATTTAACACTCCTACTTGTGGTCATTAAAATGACATGTTATATGTAGCACTTTATTGCAGGAAGAAGCAAATGTGGATTGGTTGTATAACCTTTGTTAATCTCAAAATGCCAAGAGTGATCTTAATTTAAGAGAAGCTAACCGACTGTTAATTGATTTGTGTTTCTTAGACAACTTAATATCCAGGAAGAAAGATTAGGATTAAAAATACTCTGCATTAAAATTGGAAGTAAAAAAATACAAAACATTTCAGAATTATCACGTGACTTACAGGAGTGCTTTCTTACTGGACTATTGTTTTCCCTGGTCTCTCGGATCTGGGTCTCGCCGTCTTTCACCAGGTATTAGAAATGTCTGACCTAGCTTTTGTCAGAGTTCCCTCTCTGTCCCTTGGCCAAGCCACTGTAGGAGGTGCCTGGAGTCTTCTGCAGGTTGTTGTGGGATGGGGGGAATCCGACAGGCCACTTGGGGCCAACCCCTTGTTTGTGACAGCACTAAAGCAACGCCGCAGTTCAGGAAGGCATTTTTGGTCCGCAAGGGCTCTTAGCCACATGCACAACTAGAAACATAACTCAACCCCATTTTGAAGCTTGTGTAGAAGTACTTTTTCGATGCAAAACTTGCATCATTTAACCTGTCTGCAAGATTCCTATGTTTGTTTTGCACTGAGATGGCCAAACATTCTCCACTGTCATGACCAAAATCTTCCTGTGCAGGGAGGACATCCTAATCTGCGCGCTCCTGTTAACATACTGGAAGCTATTTACAAGGGGGAAATACCCAAAATAGTAGCAGGTTATCATTTGGAATTATTAATTAAAGGACAGAGAAGTCCCACCATTTTGTTTACATTCCAGCAGACAGTTTTGGTTCTAACGAGCATGTGGCAGTTCTGTCTGTCTCTGCAGTAAAGACAAGCCATCTGTTCCAAAGTGTGTATAGACCTTTGTAAACAACCTACATAACTCAGGGCCCTGTTTGCCATGCTTCACTCCATCAGAACTCCTGGTAACTCCCCACCCCCGGAGTACAGACAAAATAGAAAACCCTGTACTAGTAAATACTGAAAGCCTAAAAAAAAATCTAGTATCTCGACAGCGTGAAATATGCAATCTGCATTCAGAAACTATACCAGTTCTTTAACATACACTCAATGCATCTATCTCTGACCCCACCACAGAAGAGCAAACACTTCCAAATCAAAAAGCTTATTTTTCAAACCGACAGGTAAAGTACAGCTGTCTAGGAGGAAGAAGTAGGACTATTAGTAGGACACTTTATGTAAACCAAACAGCAGTTTAAATAGGGCTGGAACTTCCACGAATGAGCTGTCAGCATGCGAACGCCACGTGTTCGACAATGTTCCAGTGTAGCAGTATCTGACATAGTAATGATTAATGTACCTGGGAAATTTGTTTAGCACTTTGGAAAGGATAAATTAATTCTTTCTGGCAAGTTATAGAAGTATTCTCTGTAAGGAAAAGTGTGTTAGGAGTTTTTTATTTTTTTAAGAAAAAAAATACAGTATTTATCAGAGCTCATGCATATTAAAATAATTGGTTTGCAGTTCAAGGCTAAAGAAAGGAATGTTCTCCAGAGGTCCCCCCCTACCGACTAATGACCAACAGTTCTGATAAATTCCCCCCCACCATAAAGGTAATTTCATACTGGTTTTCACTATGCATTCTTTAACAAAAGCTAGTGTGTTTTTCCATTTGGTAATTCAGTTAAAGTTCTCAGCACTTTTTTCTTTCTTCTGTCTTTTTTTTTTTTTTTTTACTTGTTGTATTATGTTCAAATATCATTCTGTCAAGGTTTGTGTACATTAATAAAAATTTGTATTGTATAAAGCTTTTTGCATTATGAGGCTGTACAGGGTCATTTTGACAGTAACTGGTATATTTCTTTGCATCTTATGTTGCATTGCCAATTTCTAGTGTATCCAGTTTGGAAGTACAATATACTCTAATTAAAAAGGTTGGCTATATTCTTGTTTCTTTTTGGTTTTCCTTCCTCTCCTTTTTCACCTTTAATAGATTTAGGCTTGAGTTGGAGGGAGGGGGAAAGGAGTCTCTTACAAGATAAGGAGATGGGAAGAAAAAAGGTAAGATGTTATCAATGGTTGCAATTGAAAAGGAAAGCTCTGGTTATTACTGGTGATGAAGAAATACAGCAAACAAACACGCCTAGGACGGCTGCAGGACTTCTCTCTGTGGGCTCAGCACTTGTACCTGCGCCAGGTCAGTTCTGCAAGGGGGATAATGCCTATTCTGAGGTGTATGCGCAGTCGGGAGGATGAGGGAGCTCTCCGGCCCTACCCTCCTCAGCCCCGCAGTTCAAAAATCGGATCATTAAGCAGTCGTTTGGCGGACCTGGCCTTGCTGGGGAGCAGCCCCAATGAAATCAGGAGAACTCTTTCCTTACAGAGGAGCTACGCGGTGAATAAAGGAACATTGTGCATTAAAAGATTGTAGTGGAAACTATTTTTTTATTGTAAAAATATTATGTATGCATTTTGTCAGCATTTTAGAAAAAGCTATTTTTTTTTTCCACCCAAATTAACGAAATAAAATGCACAGAGGAGGCTAAAGAAGGAAACCGTAAGAGCAGACAAATTTCCAAGAAGCAAAGAGATTATTGGCTCCACCAAACAAGAAAAGATACTTAACATCCTAAAAGGAAGTTAGAGTATTTTAACATTAACTAAGGAAAAAAAAATAAAATCTGGGTATTCATCAGATGATAAAAATTACCCTCAGATAAATTAATGTTAACATTAAATACATGTGGCTTGCCCTTTGCCCTCAGTTGGGGCAGTGTTAAGGTCTAATCAATTATTAGATTATTTCTGCTGGGGTGTGGATACTACTTTTCAGGGCCTCTGTCAGTACCTTGTTAGCGCACGTGGTGCTGTTAACAGCTTGTGTGTCGAATCCACTGCTCCTCCTTTCGCTGGTGACTAGTTAGGTGAAGGGAAGGCATCTCTAGCTTTGACATAGGGTTGGCAAGTCATGTGCAAGAAGAGGTTGCCCCCCCCCCCTTCTTGCACTGTATCTGCAATAGAAAATATACAGTGATACTCTATGTGAGTCTTTTTGCACTAAATATACACAGTTGTCCTAGCAATTAAAAGACAATCATGCAAATTCTCTAATTTTGAAAGGTACTTCAGAGAATGAGCGACCAAGCCCTGATTATATCTTGATGCTTTTAAAACAGACCTCTGCTTGTGTGAACTGCTACACTTCTGTTGTAAATTATTATAACCGTTCATTTATCTGAGACAATGGTTTAAGATGTAGGTTCAAACGTTTCGTTAAAACAAGCAGAGGAGGTGCAGGGAGTGACTCAAAGAGCACGTCGGCTGGCAGGGGACAGGGGACACAGCTGTCTCGGGAAGCGGTCTACTCCGCACGACGTGACAGTGTCTCAGTGTCTCTAGGAGGGGCTGAGCAGAGGACTGACTTGTCCTGCCTGCCTAAGTAGTCAGCTAGCAGTGACGTGCAAGTCTTGTAGTCGCTCCAGCCCTTGAGTCTTTCTGTAAACTTTCGTTTAAAAGCTCAGGCCCGATCTCAACCAAAACATCAACCGTCCTCTTGCAGTCAATCAGCCTCTCTAGCTTTACCAAAACCCAACTAGAGGTCTTACTGTCACATGCTGGTACGTGCTAAAGAGACACTGTCCTTTGCAGCAGATGGCTATAACACGCTTGTAGACCTGCCCAATTTTAGTCAACTACCTCAACTTTCCCTAATCTGTCTTTTCTGATACACACACCAATATACATGCGTGGAGGTTTTTTTTGGTTGTGGGGTTTTTTTTCTTTTCTTTCTTGGAAAAGATGCGTAAGATCATCTAGTCCAATTGTTTAACCTAGCAGTGACGATTTCCCCACTAAACCATGTCCCTAAGCACAACTTTTAAAAACATCCAGGGATGGGGACTCCACTACCGCCCTGGGCAACCTGTTCCAATGCCTAATGGTGATAGAAAATATCTCAGTTTGTGTATTGATCCTCTTGGGACAGCAAGAACTGCCCTGCTTTCATTCTGCGTATATTTTTAATATGCCATATATGTTAAAAAAAATAACTTAAAAGTGGACATTTTTTCAAGCAGAATTATTTCTTATAATCCTACCCCTGCCATAGTCATCATAAGCCCAGGAGAACAAGGCTTAAGAAGAGACTCTGGGGGACAAAAAAAACCAACCAAAAGACCCCACCAACCAACCAACCAAAAAAAAAAAAAAAAACCAAAATCCCACCCTAAAATTTCTGTAACACTTGACTGTAGAGAAGGATTCTTTTGCAGGGGCTGGCATCATTTATGCAGCACCATGTTTTAAAATACATGTTGTGTTAAAAATGCATCAGTTGTGCTCCTAACAGACATCTGCATTGTATCACCCACCATCATATCTGCTGCTAATTGGCCTCCTTGTTGACAAGTCTCAGCGGCAAGGTTAAGTACTGGCTGTAGCAACAATCTAGCCTCTTGCCCGAGGGGTCAGAGCTCAGGCAGACCGTGCAGGAGCCTGCACAGCCTCCTCCCTGCTATATATTTTCTGAGAGCTAATAAAACACAAGCGCAATCACTCCTACCCGGAGGTCTGCCAACCACTACGGTGTCTGCGGAGCTGCAGTAAGCGGTATGTCATCTTCTCATCGCAGACGCACTCAAGTAGTCAGCGAGGGAAGAGGCATCGTCTTTTGCATCAAAGTTTTAGAAACTCCCAGTGAAGCACCTAAAAATTCCCAAAGTGACAGCTAACCTTGGACGTGGGGCAGCCGAGCCCTAAGTGCCCTGCAGGAGCCCCTGGAAAAGGGACGGGGGTGGGTTTCGTGCCCCACGTTCAATGCCCCCTGAAAGGCGAGCTTCTTCAAGGCGACTCATCTTGACCAAACCAACCCACTAGCTGCTTTTTAAAAGATCTTGGCCTAAAAATCCTGGTGGGAGGTTGCGGGCAGCAGCCCGCTGCCCGTTTGCCCAGGAGCACGCACCGGCCGGAGTACGGCACTGCTGGCGTGGGGCCAGCCAGGACAGCTCAGGCGTCACACGTGTCTTGGCAAATCTAGGCTGACTTAACAGGTTACATCTGAACCAAAGACCAGAATTTTACTTGGCTTGTGGGCTTGTTGCGAAGCTCTCGGGAACGTGATGCTATGTATACTAGGAAGCCATCCAGTTGCTAGATACCAGGAAATACATCAGAAATGCAGCTGCTGTGCTTCCACATGTGCACAACAGCTGTCTTTGACCAACCCGGCAGTGGCTATACTTACATGTATAACTCTCTTAAGTACCCACCATTTTAAAAAAGAAAAGAAAAAAAAAAAAAGAAAAAAGATAATTTAGAGCTGGAGCTGGGCAGTAGCAGGGGTGGGGGGACACACCAACTGGAAATGTTTCATTACATTAAAAAAAAAACAAAAACAAAACCAGAAGAACCCCCCCACCCCCCCCCCCCCCAAAAAAAAAAAAAAAAAAACAAACA